>LNAC01000175.1:2149834-2214200 GCA_002007465.1 Ailurus styani | reverse complement strand
TCTCTCTCTGTGTCAAATGAATAAATAAAATCTTAAAAAAAAAAATAAAAAAAAAAATAAAAAATAANGTCTGTAGCTTGGGAGCCGAGGAAGGCTTGCTGGTGCGGTAACTGTCTGTCCAAGGCAGCCAGGTAGCCTCACTCTACTTTTTAAAAACATTTCCCTGGCAATGCAGAACTAATATATCCAAAGATATGTTTGTACCTTCCAGCCATCCTGTCCTTTTCCTCTCCTCAGAAGACGCTGCACAGTGAGGTGGAGGAGTGTAGGCTGGAGCCATCCACCAGGTTCAAATACTTACCTGTTTGGTGACTGGGCTGCTACCAGCCCCTCTGACGTCAGTGTTTTCATCTGTAGAATGGGGACAATAATACCTGCCTCAGAAAATTGTTAAGAGAATACACTTCAGTGAATTAATGGACATAAAGCCCTTAGAATAGTACAAAAGCACAGTAAACAGCATAGAAGAGTTCTTAATATTTTTATTAGGAAGGGAGCAAACCCCTCCCGTGAAAGTCTTTTCCTAACTGTATATGCTTCATGAAAGTGCAGCCGCCTACCGGATCTGACAGGCTCTGGTGGGGCGCACACACTCACTTCCCTCCCTGCCTCTCCTTTGACATCAGTCACCTCAGATCATCCCTGCCTCATGCACTTCATGGTACCCCTGTGTTTGTCCAGTCAAGTGCAGGGCTCCCTCTTTGTGCTGCGTGTGTCCGGGGGGAGCAGACACCGGCTGGCCTGTATTTGCCGGAGTGGAGGCATGTCCAGCTCGGAATGAATGAGGAGGTCTTTCTGATAGGATAGAGCCTTCCTGCCCTCGGCCCGGTGAGCATTCTTCATGTCATACCATCGTTTTCCTATTTTAATGATAGTACCTACTGCTGAGTATTTTACAGTCGTAGCACTTGGTTTCTCTTGCGTTGACTCCTCATTGAATCCTTCTTTACGTGGTGCTTTCCTGTGGGGACTTAGGTTGTACTCTCCTCCGGTAGGTGGCATTTGGGCAGAAGACTGGCCCCACGTGCTGGTGACTTGTTTTCCGATGTTAAATTTACCTCTCTCTGACTTTGAGTCCTTTCTTAATTTATTTTCTCACTCTCAACTCCGTGAAAACGCCGGAAATCCTCTCCCTTAGTAGAAATATCATGTCCAAAATTGGATGACGCTATATAAAATCTATATCCTTGGGAGAAAAGCCTCTGTGTAAACTTAAGATAGTTATTTTAAAGCGGCAGTAACATCATAACCACTGTTTGAATGGAGACAATTTAATCTCAAAGTCTGTGGAATCTTTTAACCTCCTAAAAGTGTTAAGTAAAATAAACTCCCATCTTGGGGGCGGGGGGGCGATGGGCAAAGAAGTAAAAGGGGAGAAGTCCATTCAGCTGTCATCATAGGTGTGGATCATGGTGTTATTTTTGCTTTTATTTGCTTAGCTTTTTGCTGGAAAGGAATGTGAATAAAGAGGCTTCTGTTTATTTTTGCCATTTTCATTTTTGTAACTTCGTGTGGCCCGGCAGAGAAAACTATGGTAATGTTTTAGAAATGTTTTGCCTTCAGGGGATCTTAGAAATCTTATCGGCACTAAGTATGCCAATTCTTTATGCTATTACTAAGATTTATGAAAGACAAATACAAAGAAGGCCAAGTGCAAAGTTAAGCTTTGTACTTTAACAGCTCAATTAGTGTGGTTCTGGGTCATTTACAGAACAGTTCACACCTTGCCTTTTTTTTCCATGCATATGACTTTCATTATAGCAAGTTTTAATTGCGGGCAGTGTTATAAATTTGAATCTAGGTCCTGCCATTCAGCTAGCATGTGAAATGACCTTAAAGCAAATCACCTTGCCCTCTCTCCACACTGGTGTCTCCCTCTGTTAAATGAGGGTAATAATGCCCACTTCTTTGGGCCACCGCAGGATGCCACATCAGCACAGAGGGTCTGACAGATGTCCACTATCATTGGTACTGAAGAAAAGTAAGATCAAGAAGATGTGGTGACTCAAATAAAACCATCTGTGCCCATTGATACAATAATTATAGCCCTGTGAATTGTGTCCTTTCTGATGAAAATATTTTTAGAAAGACTTTCATAGCATTAGTAAGCTTAAGGTAAGCTCCTATTGCCAGAATAATTCACTTAGTAGACCACTTCCAATCTAAGTGACTGAATCAACTATTAGCATAATAATCCCTTGGGATGAGGGCATAGAGGGAGAGGGTATGAGCCCATTAGGACTGCCCCATCCTTTAGGGATTTACCATCAACAGTTGGAATTGTAGGAGAAATGAAACACTCTCTTTCTAGGGTAACTGTATGTGTGCCGGGCACCAGACACTCGAAACATCTGCCTTTCCTTCCTACTAAGGTGTTTTGTGTGAGTTTTTTTGTCTTGTTTTGTTTTTACTGATCTGTCCTGAATTTCCATAAGTTTTCCAAAAAGAGTCAGCATTTCTCCTTAAGTGTCCCGCGTTTGGTGGAGAAGAGGCTTTCATTGATCAGATTGATGGAGTGACTGTTGTGTACCAGGCTGTGTCCCAGACTGCGGGGAATCAGGGACGACTGTGTCCTCAGGGAGGCACAACACAACAAAGAAGGAATGATGGGAGAAGGGATAGGAGAGAGTTGAGGTCCAAGAGCAGAGTGCACACGTGGGACTGACTGTGGGGCAGGCAGAAGGGTTCAGATGGGGAATCACCTGGGACTTAGAAGGTTTCTGGGCAGATAGGATGTTCTCTAAGAAGAGAGAACAGCGTCTACGGCCATAGCACCCTGAATGCGCCGGATCTCGTCTGATCTCAGAAGCTAAGCAGGGTTGGGCCTAGTTAGTACTTGGATGGGAGAAGAGAGAACAGCACAGACAAGGGCTTATTTGCCAACGGCGTGGGCTGTTGATTTAGGTCAGTATGACGGAGCCCTTGGAGGGCAGGGACTGTCCCCATCAACTGATGGTAGGGCTGACTGCTTCCCCTGGTTGTCAGGTTACCTGTAGGAAACTGGGTTTTCAACAAGGGCTGGAGATGGAGATGCCACTCTTTTTGCCCCTTACCTATTCCTAAACATTGGTCCTGGCAGCTCCTCCTCAGGCCAGCTCTGTGCTGACCATTCTTGAAATGAATCCCCTGAATATTTGAGGCTATGGAGGACTTACTACCTTCCTGTGAAGGATCATTATAACCTCTCTGACATGCAAATTCTTAAAGTAGACAACATTGAGAGTTTTTTGTTTTTTTCTTTTACTTCATATAAGAATAGGTTTTTAGAAACATTTAGTTGTATACTTTGACAAGCCATAAGTTGGAGTAAGTTTCCTGTTGTTACAAGCTACTGAGTGGTGGTTAAATGTGGTAAAGGATAACGCATTCAAGAGAGAGTGCTATTTTAATGGGCTCTTTTCTTTTATGGGGTTTTAGATTTGCCCCTGGCTATTTTTCTGTTGTTAGTGAAGTTGTCATTAATCCCACTGAAACTATACAGTCTTATTAATAAAAAGAAAATAATAATAAAAGAAATTCTTTTAATCATCTTGGCTCAGCAGATTCTTAATCCTGTTCACTGTCAGTTCATCTTTGTTTTGTTTTCCTATTAAATTAGCAATGTATTTACCATCACATGGTGATAACATTACCGCTTATTTCCTGATTTTGAACACTTAACAGCCTTAGCTTTTACTTCTATTCATTAGACTTTGTGGTTACAAAGGATTGTTTTTAAAAGTTGTCTGAGTTGTTCAAGTAGGTTGAAAAAGAGTGTCTGACATATTCAGGCTCAGAATCATTCTTGAGAGGAAACAGCTTAATCAAAACAAAAATTACTGGCGCTGGCTGTTTCAAGGGATTCTTTTAACTGACCTGAAACAGAACTCACGAAAGAGGTGTCATCTGCCAACTCTTTTAATAAAGTAGCAGCAGCTGTGACAAGTTTTACCAAAGTTACAGCCCGCCCCCTTAGCTGAAACTTAAAAAAACAAAGAACAACAACAAAAAATAACGAAAAAAACCTCAAACTATCTGGAAACAAAATAGAATCATGACTCAAAAAAAGGTCAAGACAAAAATATGAACTTGATTTATAGTTTGCCATCACAGAGCAACACAGTGAGGCCCTAACTGTAGCTAATATCAGGAGGACGGGTGTTTTGTTTTTAAGCTGTGCCTGTTTAAAATCAGAACATAACAGATACCTCCAGGCTGTTCTTATGCCTTGTAGAGTATCACTTTAAGTGATGTTCTTCCCTATGGTTGAGTCATTCCGGAACTCTGAGGATACTGGTAGTCCACAAACATGCTTCCTGTTTCAAGGCTGGTTTAGAGTGTCATTTGAGTTTGAAGAGCAGATCGGTTCCAGAACTGAAAGTGAAATGGAATTAACCAGCTTTCGCTCAGTGACATTTAAAATGATGGCTGGAGTAAGAGATTAAGAATTAAAACATATTCTCCAGCTCTGTTCTCTTATGACAGTTTATATTCCTGCTATTTCTTTTTATTGTACAGACCGAGAGCTGGTCCCCGCCCCCACCCCTGGGTTGTAAACATGTCTTTCTGTATTGCTTTGGTATCTGCAGTGTGTTACTAATTATAAAAGTCAGTCACATGTCTTGCGCTTCACCTCAAGAACATCATCTGACTTTGCAGTGCTGCAGCAGATCCCTGAGATGGAGAGCCTGGGAGGGGGTCCTTGGCCACTGGGCAGCCGCTAAGCATACACTGGCAGCCGCAGGCCCCTGCCTGTTAGAGGCCTGGCAGCATGGTGACCCTGGATCCCAAGAAGCAGGCAGGAAGTGGTTCCCGGAGGGAGTGTTTCTAACTCTCAGTTTCTGTCGGCATCCCTTCGGTTTGTTTTTCTTAGTTGCAAAAATGGTATAAAAAAACATTGTTTTGAAATCTACAAGTTTTCTATAACTGAGACCCATATCAGGTAACATATACAAATGAAAATTTGGTGTAAAAAATTATCTGAAGCTTTAAGGGCTTAATTAGAAAAGGACAGTGAGTGATACATGATCGTTTGGTCAGTGTTAAAATCTGAGAGCACCTCACTTGAATAAAAATTAAAATTGGGTATGTTAACCTGTATAAGTAAGTCTTTTAAAAATAATTGCTGTTGGGCACCTGGGTGGCTCAGTGGTTAAAGCCTCTGCCTTTGGCTCAGGTCATGATCTCAGGTTCCTGGGATGGAGGCCCACATGGGGCTCTCTGCTCAGTGGAGAGCCTGCTTCCTCCCCTCTCTCTCCCTGCCTCTCTGCCTACTTGTAATCTCTCTCTCTGTGTCAAATAAACAAAATCTTAAAAAAATAATATTAATTGCTGTTGCACACTGTTTACAATGTAGTAAAGAAGTCATGTTTACATATTAACTAGATTTTTTTGTGAATGCTACAGAATTTGATACAATAACTTCTAAATTCAGACTAAGACTGTTTGAAATCAAGATTGTTTCCAGCATTTCCTGTAAGAATTTCCCCCAATATATCATTCTTTTAAAACCATTCAATTGTTAATGTAATTTCCAGATACAATTTTTAAATGGCTTTTATGCTAAACTTGTAGTAATAAATCATATTATGTTTCGAAAATGCTACATAGATAGTTCGGGGTAAAACACCACATAGGATGACTTTGTACGGTTGCGTGTGGAAGTGTAGACTGAGTGTCACAGGCATTGGTGGACTTCTGCTTTTCCTTTTGGGATTTAGTGACATCAGGTTTTTTATTTTACTGATAACGATACAAAATGTACAAATAGGATTCTTTTTTATAGCAAATTGCATCTTTATTTTTTGCTTCACTTTAATTTGTTTTTATCTGCAGGTGTTGACTTTAAAATCAAAACTGTAGAGCTAAGAGGAAAGAAAATCAGATTACAGATCTGGTAAGTGGGGGAGCCACCCCCAGTAACCACCGTGTGTGTTCACAGTCTGTACGCCTGTCTAATAAAATTAACCGTCCAAGCTGGCTTGCCTCTCCTACTTTTCCTCTCCTTTGCTCATCCTTAAATAAAATGAACAGTGAAAAAAATTTAGAAAAGGCTACTTATTTCATCCTTCATTTGCACCTGGGGAGTAGTAAAAGAAGAATGGTACTTTAATAATAGCTAATTTGGCGCCTTGATGCCTCTTTCCCAATCATTTGACGTAATAGCCAAATTGTCATCCCTACGATGATTGCCCCAATGCTTGTTTTCACGTTTTTAAAGTGATTTTGTTTGATAGTACGGCAAAAAGAAGTGCAGCCCGTTCCCGACCAGATGCGCGCCGATTGGAGGCGCGTCCCCCGTAGAGGGTTCGGGGGCTGCCCGGGGGGGGCGCCGTGGGNCGTAGAGGGTTCGGGGGCTGCCCGGGGGGGCGCCGTGGGAGCGCGGCGGTGGGACGCCCAGCTTCCCGCGGCTGCAGGGGCTCCGGCCGCGTGAAGGGAGCCCCACCTGTGCCGGCCGGGGACGCGTCCAGAGCCGCTGTCTCGAGAGAAGCCCCTTCTCACAGCAACGCGGATGAGCAAGTAGAGCCGCCGCGGGCTAGCCATGGGGCACGAGCAACGTGCCGTGGGCGCCCGGCCGCCCGCAGGCGTCCCTCGGAAGCCCAGCCGCGGGGTGCGGGCTTCCCGCGGCCCCGCCGAGGGGCCCCGGGAGCAGCGCTTTGGTCACGTCACCGCTGCCGTGTACTCAGCCTACTAACTCCTCTGCAGGTCCACCTCAGCTCTGAGTGTCTGTCCGCCATGTGNGGGCACGAGCAGCGTGCCGGGGGCGCCCGGCCGCCCGCAGGCGTCCCTCGGAAGCCCAGCCGCGGGGTGCGGGCTTCCCGCGGCCCCGCCGAGGGGCCCCGGGAGCAGCGCTTTGGTCACGTCACCGCTGCCGTGTACTCAGCCTACTAACTCCTCTGCAGGTCCACCTCAGCTCTGAGTGTCTGTCCGCCATGTGTGTGTGTGCTTTCATCTGCGTTCCTTGCTCCTCATCTGTGGCATCATCGGTCACCTAATGCTTGAATGTTAGTGCCATGCCTCCATTCTCCACCCGCGCCCCTGTGTGCGCGCGGCTGCTGCGAGCCGGCGTCGCTGCCCACCGGAGGGGCCTGAGGTAATGTCTTCGCTCGGCCACCCGCCGCTGCGCACCCCGCTGTAAAGGCCGTGGGGTGTGGGGGTGTGGGGGTTCGGGCTTTTGACGTGATTATGAGACGTGAACAGCCTTGCCTAAATACCTAATGACCAAACAGACGGCTACTTCGTATTTTAGTAACCCTTTTTCGGAAAATCCACAAACTCCGTGTGGCGCACTGCTGCCCTTTTTTCGAGCGCTGGAAATGGCCACAAAGTGTCCTTCCCGTGAGCTGTTGGTTCTGACTGCAAGCTCCCTCCGGTAGAGACCGTCTCTAGAAGGGCCGCCGGGGTGGCTCGCCTCTGCCTAGCGCGCGTGGCTGAGCGCCTTTGTGAGGGGCACTGCTGGACACAGGCCGCCCGCGCTCGTACGAGGCCGGCCGCGCAGCCGGCGGCGGCTGGGGGCCGACGTGTGGGCTGGCTAAGCAGACGTGCCTTGATTGCCGAATTCGTACTTCAGTTTTCTTCCCCGGCAGCAGTAATCCGACCTCTGCAGAGCATGTCCGGGTGTCCTGTGGCTCCCTGGCACTCAGCCCACGAAGGCTGTCTGTGCCGGTGACACCGGATACTTCTAGACTCTCAGGACGGTGCCTCTGAAGGCCCCTGAGAGGGCCTCACCGGGGACCCCCGCCCTGTGGGGGAAGAGGTGCCGGTACAGCTCCAGGAAAGGCGCAGGACACTCCGAAACCGTTATTTCTCCGGGATGTAAACGCATGCCCCGCGTAACTGCCCTGCTTCTCCTTGGCTCTTCCGAAGAACACAGCCGAGGGAGGAAAACGAGATTCAGTGACGTTTTCCACCGGGAACATTCCGGTGATTCAGTGAGTGAGGAGGACTTACGTTTTCCCAGAGGGGTTTTCGACAGTGAATAACACATCCACACAGTGCCCACCTCTCGTTAATCGCACAATCCTCCAAGTCAGATTGTTGTCATCTGAAGTGTTTTGTGCAGAGGATTAAACATTGCCTTCGTTATTGGTACCGCAGTGAATAGAACGGAAGTATGGGAGTCGAGACTCACTACTTGAAGTAACACATGACTCATCTCAGAGTTAGGAGCCGCACTCGCGCCATTGCTGTCATGGCCTGCTTTGCCGCGAGCCCGCTGTCACCACTTCGCTGTCACAGTTGAGGGCCCAGGAGGAGCCCGTGTCGTTGGAGAGGGCTCTTCAAAGAGCCTCGGTAGCCTTGCTCTGCTAAGAATAGCTGTGCTCTGATTTTCTAGAATGTTAGTCCATGGACATTCCCAGTTGGTTTTCACAGAGATCTGATGAGAAGAAATGCATTCTTTTTCTTGATGGTTTCTGGATATAGCCAATCTGAGAAAATATTGACCAGAGGTTCCTAAAAGTTTAAGGTACCGACAGCACCGGATGGCACTGTCACACTTTTATGCGACATTTTATATCTTTGCCGCATTTTTCAGTCCCTTGATTATCTGTGGTCAGAGCAAAGGACCGTTTTCTCGCCTCTGTACTTAAAAGTGTTTTTTTATGTAAGTGTAGATATAACAAAGTATGTCAGCTAGAAGATAGCCTCGTGAATTGACATTCAGATGTGTCCTGAAGATTAAACACAGGGAGTTAACGTGCGTCATGTAAGGTCCGGTCCCCCGCGCCGGTCTTCCCTGTGGGGGGATTTGGCTTTAGCCCGCTTTCTTGTCGACATCAGGCTCATTTTTCGTTCTCTGCTTGGGAGAAGTGGGACATTTCATATGCAGAAATTGTCTCCTGCCCTGCAAATTAATATTACATCTTTAAGTGGATATATTAAATACAGGTAAGGCTCTTTGAATTTTCAAAGCATGGTCTCATTGCAAAACTAGGGAAACAGAAATGCAGGAATGTTTCCATTTGCACCAAAAAGCAGAGAGAGAAATAATCACCTCACATTCCAGCTGCAGCAAATGACAATTTAACAGACATTAGTACGCCGCAAATCTCGAGAAATCAGCTCTTTATCACGACAGTGAAAACTCGGGTTTCTGGGGGTAAAGAGAGGAAATATTAGGATTCTTCATCATCACAGGAAGATAGAAGCATGATCAGTGCATTGCTGTTATCTTAGCAGCTAATTTTTGAGAAGTAGGAACTCAGGTGGGACTTCTGTGGTACTGGTGCATAGGAGATCTTAAATACTTGCTGAACTGTGTCTGCATTTCATTTCCCTGTTCTTTGACCGTATATGGTAGCAGATAATTTAGTAGGGGAAATAAGCAAAGGAGCTTCAAAGGAAGAGAAAACAGAAATTTGCATGACCCACATATTTTGGAAATAGAGAATAGTCTCTCAAAGGAAGATGCTTTCCTACCTCAAGCATTCAGACCCAGGCACAAAAAGATGGAATTTAAGGAATGACCTTAAATGGGAGTGGCAAATTGATTAATGGTTCCTCATTGGGGGTTTTGTAAACGGAACTTACTGGCTTGTTATGATTGCCTCAGATTTTGCATTTTGAGGTCTGTTCTCTTTGTGTCTGAATGAAAGCCAACAGAGACCGCTGATTTCTTAATGTTTCTAAGATTCCTGACTGTGCCACCCAGGCAACAGGTGTTTTTAAGTTTATGAGAAAAGCCCTTTATTCTCCCTATTCTTCAACTGTTGGCTTTTTTATTATTTATTTTTTATTCTAGAAATCTCCTCTACAACATTTGTGCCTATACATAACAATATTTTAGACCCAAAACTATTGTTAAATGAGAGTAGGTTTCATGTCAGGTCATCTTACCACAATAAATAAAAGCATTTAAAATTAGGGGTGCCTGCATGGCTCATCCGGTTAAGCAGCTGCCTTCGGCTCAGGTTCAGGGTCCTAGGATCGAGTCCTGCATTGGGCTCCTTGCTCAGTGGAGAGTCTGGTTCTTCCTCTCCCTCTGCCTGCTGTTCTGCCTACTCAGGCTCTCTCTCTGTCAAATAAATAAAATGGTTTTTTTTTAATAATTAAAAAACCATTATCTTTAATTTCATTGTTTTTGAGCCCTCAGTGTCTAGATTCTAATTCTTTGAATGTGTGCAGAAATTAATAAAGGTTTATTCTATTAGATTGTTAAAGTACTGTGCTAAACAAAAATTTCAAAGTAGAAAAAGGTGTCGTTTTTTGACTTTTTAAAGAAATCAGATATTGTTTTTCAACAGTATCCAAACAGCACAGCATAGTGTTTAAAATATTAAAAATATTTTATCAGATCCTAATTTGATCAAACCATAACTTGTGATAGAGTGGGAAACCATGCTCTGAAAGATTTAACTCCTCATTGATTTAAAAGTATTAATTATAGGGGCACCTGGGTGGCTCAGTTGGTTAAGCATCCGACTCTTGATTTCAGCTCAGATCATGATCTCAGGGTTCTGGGATCGAGCCCAGCATCGAGCTCCACACTGGATATTGAGCCTGCTTAAGATTCCCTGTCTCCTCCTTCTGCCCCTCCCCCCTCTAAAAAAAAGGGGTGGGTTTTTTTATATTTTATTTTTTTATTTGATAGAGACACAGTGAGAGAGGGCACACAAGCAGGGGGAGTGGGAGAGGGAGAAAAGCAGGCTCCCTGCCGAGCAGGGACCCCCATGCAGGGCTCCATCCCAGGACCCTGGGATCATGACCTGAGCCAAAGGCAGATAGATGCTTAATGACTGAGCCACCCAGGTGCCCCTAAAAAAAAAAATAGTATTAATTACACCACTGTATGTGTAGGATTCCAGAAATAATTTTAATCATTGATTCCTTGTGTAATGAAATGGTATCTGATTCAGTTCCTTCTCACTAACCTTGAAGGTGCAGTGCCCATTATTGTGATCTTTAAGGATTTTTAGGAATCTTAAAGAATTCAGTCCCCATTCAATCTTACAGGTTTTTGGCATTTTACGTTATTTTGCCTTGAAGTGGCATCAACTCCCACATTTTAAACATCTAAACTTTTGTTCGGCACCTGCTTATTTACAGCCTGCTATGGCCCAGGCACCCTGCCTGACCCTGGTGGACAGAAACAGACCAGCCTCGGCCCTCTTGGGCCTTCCAGTAATGAGCAGCAAGGGATTCTCAGATCCTCTGGATCAAAGCAAATGGCTTTGCTTTATGTAAAAATGAATTTGCTAACAAGCTTTTTTGTGTATTTGGCATAACAATGGCATCACTAATGGAATTAATTTGGTGGCAAGACCAGTGTGAATGAAGCTGTAAATGACAACACCCTTGCGGAAGAGAAGGGTATGTTAGGGATACAGTCCCACAAACGCACCTCAGGGGAAGTGTTTTGATCAGATGCATTTGGGAAAAGCTGCGCGTTCTCTCTACCTCTTGGAAACCCGCATGCTGTCATTTCGGGAGGCCTTGAATGGCCTTGCAGTGAAGAACCCTATTTTCGGTGTGTTGCCCCCTGGCAGGGTTACTGCAGGACCCACTGGTCTCATGTGAACCACCCACCCCACCCCCCACCCCCGGGAGTATGCTGTGAGTTCAGGGTCTTTGGGAAGAGCTAAATTATATTATCTTTAGAGAAATTTGTCTCCAGCTCAGAAGCCCTGCTCCTTTGAGCTCATTCATAAATACATGATGGTTTTCAGCAGTTTCTTGGCTTATGAGATGGAGAAAATAATGTCTCAGCCAGCTGCTGTACTTGTTAGTGATGTAAGCATCATTCTTCATGTTGAAATGATCGACTTCAGCCTGGAGAATAAATGCAACTTCTGGCTTTTAAAGCAGCAGTCAGACAACAATGAACTTCACCGTGTTTGGAAACCTATTTGGTGTCTTCTCCCTGCCCCCTTTGACCTCTTTTCTATCTTAGAAGGATTAAGACAATAACAAGACTGATTTTATAGTACTTTTCATAAGCGAGCAGCTCTTCGTCCTCTTCTCAACAAAATCAGGTATAACCATTGATGTTAGTTAAAAGAGTTTGTAGGGGGGCGCCTGGCTGGCTCGGCTGGTAGAACATGCGACTCTTGATCTCAGGGTTGTGAGTTCAAGCCCCACATGGAGCACAGAGTTTAGTTTTTAAAAAGAGTTTGTACGGGAGGTTACACTTTCCATCATTTTACACATTGTTTTCTTATTTTCAAAATCTTGGTTTGAGAGAAATTGGGACTCTTTTTGGCTGAATGTAACTAACTCAGAAAAAATACCTCTCACACCCCTCCCCACTAATACTGATGCTTATGGGTGGAGGGGACTAGAAGCAGCCTTGCGGGGGGGTTGGGGAGGAGCGGGGCCTCCACTCCGAAGGTGGAGTTGCTCCCTCTGGTTACTGTGTGGGAGCTGACTGTCGCTGCTGTTTCATAGGGACACAGCAGGTCAGGAGAGATTCAACAGCATTACCTCAGCTTATTACAGAAGTGCCAAGGGGATCATACTAGTATATGATATCACTAAGAAGGAGACTTTTGATGATTTGCCAAAATGGATGAAGATGATTGATAAGGTAGGTGTTGCGTTTTCTCTGAGAACTATTAATCCTATAGACCAAAAAGCCACGGCCTCAAGCCTCAGGACCCCGTGAGGCACTCAGTTTGTGGATCTGCTGAGGTGTTGAGATCTAACGCATTCCCCCCTTGTATACTTTAGCTTTTTGCCTTTCCGTGAGTAAGTGCTCTCGTTTCTCGAGTACTTCCCGTGCTCGCTCTGCAGCAGCCTCATTAGATGGGCACTGTTCTGCTACCATACTCCACACAGAGAAGGAGACCGAGACCCTTGAGTAACTTGGCCAAGGTCACACCGTTCAGGGGCCTTTTGCTGCAGCCTGTCTCAAGTCGTCGTTTAGAATGCACAAAATTAAATGAGATATTCAAGAGAGGTTAGTCTTTAAAGAGAGATCCTACTGTGACTATAGTTTTTTAAAACTTAGAAATGTAGCTAAACTTTTTTCCTGATTATAAGATTAATGATGTCATAATAGAAAATTTGGAAAATCAAGCACAAAATTTAAAAATGTATATACTTTTGCCGTTCTGAAAAACCAAACCAAATCCATATTCCATGTGATTTTAGAGCCTGCTTAGTTCACTGAATGTTCTATCATGCCAGCCTTCCTGTGTCATATGAATGTTCTTCCAAAGCAGGGGTGGTTTGAGGGTTTTTTTAATGGCTGCATTCTTTTTATGTACCTTAACTTATTTCATTCTCCATCTATTTTCTTGGATTTTCTTCAGTTGATGACTATTTTAAGTATAGGGCTTTGCCTGTAATGTAAATCATTTGCTTGGGTAGATTCTTAGAAATTATTAATCAAAGGCTCAGCATGTTGTGGTTCATAATGCCTGTTACTGCATCACTCTCCAAAGCCCTGAGCTCCATGAGGACTGTCTCAGACCCTGCCTACGTCAGTCCTGCCAGACAGGGCCAATGCTTGGGGATGTGGGGAGTGGATGGACACACAGTGATCTCAAACAGAGTGGTTCACCTTACCTGTCAGGATATGACAGTGCCCACCTTTGAAATGCAGCTTCTTTTAAAATTCCACAGTATGCTTCAGAAGATGCAGAACTTCTCTTAGTTGGAAATAAGTTGGACTGTGAAACTGACCGAGAAATCACCAGGCAGCAAGGTGAAAAGGTGAGAGAAATGGGGAGCAGAGGGGCTGTCACTGTCCACACGCTGTGCTGTCTGCCGTTGGGAGACTTTAAATTTTTTTTTAATTATGAAATAATGATACAATCCTGTCCTTCTCATTTATCTGGATTTAAAGGAGCAAGAAGTTTTAAAAATCATTTTGAAAAGGGCGGGGGGAGTGTCCACATGGTATATACTGCATTATTCTCTAACCCACCATTTACTATAGAGAAACGGTTTTTAAGCCGTAAAATTGCTTTCATGATTTGCCCTGGGGTATTGTAACCTTCCACGGAGAATCAGTGATATTCACATTGTAAATGTCAGATGCATTGCAGTATTGGAAACTTGAGCATCCCCACATCACCTCAGGGATTTTGTTTTGTGTTGTTACTTACTCACCCTGGCGGGGTTTGCCCCACATGCCTACTTACCACCTCAGGGGTTGCTGCACACATGAACTCTGTTTGAGCCTAAACGGGGCTTCGCAGACCTGGCCCACCCCTCCCTTCAAGCAGGAGCCCAAACGCTGTGATTGCCCCCGTCACAGGCCCCCTGGCCACCTGCTCCACCAAGTGGCAACCCCCCCACCCAAGAAAACATGACTCTGTGTTCTTAGTTTGCACAGCAGATAACTGGGATGCGGTTCTGTGAAGCAAGTGCCAAGGACAACTTCAACGTAGACGAGATCTTTCTGAAGCTTGTTGATGACATTCTGAAAAAGGTAAAATAATGATACCAGGCAGATATCTCATGTGAAACCTGTTGTTCCCTTTATGATGTTTTGGTTGAGAATGTTCGACTTAGAAAGGGAGGCAGGGTACTTACTCAGAGGTGAAGAACCAGGCGAGGTGGTTGCCTTGGCTGGAGGCCTCCGGTTGTGGCTGCCGCCATGTCCACCCAGGGCCTCACCACGTCTAGTGTTGGTGTCCAGGAGATGTGCTCAGCCCTGAAGATGGTTTGGTGAAGTGACTGGAGCAGGTATAACAGTGGGCCATGTTTATTTGACATTTGCTTTTGTTCTTTTCCCGTTTTCCCACAAGGATTAAGATACAGGCGGTGGGGGCCTCATGGAGCATGCAGGTGCCACAGTGAGGAGAGAGCCCCTGGGCCCTGCCTCGCCCTCAGCACTGTGCTCCCCAGCGGGGCTTGATTCCCTTCCCAGGCCTTTCCATGAGGCTGAGTTGCAGGAAAATTGCTGGACAGCTTTGTTGAACAGCAGTTTCTTCAGGCATCTGTAGGCTTAAATTAAAAGATTTTTGTTAATAAGGACTTTCTTAAGTTTATGTTATTACTACATATAATCTGCTAATTCATACGTAATGCAGAAGCTTCTAATAAAATGATTGTTTATATAATTGCTAAGAGAAGTTATTTCTTCCCTTAGTGGTGATATTACCCCTGGGAATGCAGAACCATTTTTTCCCCTTGTATTAATGCATTAAATTTCCATCATTACTAGGTTCTGTGAAAATACATGTTTATGAGAGAGATCCATCTGGTTTCTTTTACCATAGGGTATGGTGCGGACTGGCTGGTGTTTGTGTGTGACAGAGAACACCCTGAATCTGGTTTTCATTGTTTTGGCTTCATACCTGAACATCTAATTAAACGTTGATGATTGGACATCTTTATGTAGAAATACTTGACTCATATCAAATTGTGTAACCTGGGCGCCTGGGTGGCTCAGTGGGTTAAAGCCTCTGCCTTCGGCTCAGGTCATGATCTCAGTGTCCTGGGATCAAGGCCCACATCGGGCTCTCTGCTCAGTGGGGAGCCTGCTTCCCCCTCTCTCTCTGCCTGCCTCTCTGCCTACTTGTAAACTCTCTCCTCTGTGTCAAATAAATAAATAAAATCTTAAAAAAAAAAAAATTGTGTAACCTGCAGAGCACTTCCATATACATTGCATGGTTAAATGTATTTGCCTTTTTTCCTTTATCCTTAAGATGCCTCTGGATATTTTAAGGAATGAGTTGTCCAATAGCATCCTCTCATTACAACCAGAACCTGAGATCCCACCAGAACTGCCTCCACCGAGACCACACGTTCGATGCTGTTGATTTGCTACTTTGGAGACAAAGTGGAAATGATTCCTGGAAAGGGGAAAATGTTCTATTCTGCACTACAATCATTTTGACAATTTCCTTTCGCACTTTGTAATCCAAGTCAGAGCTATACACTAACTTGTAAATATGCAGATATGCAATCCTGGGTAAGTTTTGGTTATAAATTACATATTTCCCTCCAAATTATTATATTTCGTTCATTATCCCAGCATCTAGTGTACATACACTGGGAAACATAGTACTTCTAATATGAAGAATGGGAAAAATGAAAGGTATAATGTTTCTTGAAATAAATAATATAATTGTCCTCGTTACTTATATTATGAGGACAGAAGATATTCTGATAAGAAGAAAGAAAGTGGTGCTTTGCTTACTGTTTTAAAGAAAATTTGTAAAACTAGAGACTTCTTGGGAAAAAAAAATAAAGCTATCATAAGTGCTTTTTTCTTTATTTACAAGACATTTCCCCCAGCTGTAGCATCTCTGAAGTATGGGAGTATTTCTGCCACAAAGCAAAGCTCCGTTCATAGCCGTCTTTGAAGGGTATTTATTAATGTTACATTACAGTAGAGTATTACTAGTTAGAGAGTAGGGGTTTGACTTGGTCCTGAGGCCGCAGAATCTCTCTCATGGTTGCCTAATGGACATACCCTGTGCTTTTAAGAACTACAAAGATTCAATAAAGAAGTGTTTTTGAAACTATAGAAGATTTTAAAACAACGCTGCTGTCCTAAACAAATCCTGTTTAAAGGAATTTTAAAGAGATACATTTTACTATATCAAAGAACATACATGTATTTACCTAAACATTCTATACCTTTGTAATGATAAAACTTCTCCCCTTTATGGTGAAGCTTATTCCTATTAAGCCTAGACTATGTTCTTTTTCTTTTTTTTTTCTTTTTTTCTTTTTTTTGGTCTGATAATGAATTTGTGAACTCTATCTTTGGTATATCTTTTATTAAACTGCACTGTTTTGTTTAGTCAAGGTAAATAAGTAATTATGTATTTGAATAACTTGGCGTGTCTTGAGTGTTGTGATATGAAAAGCATTGTGGTCTTTCTACACTAATGAAGTGCAAATAAAATTTTGTATTTATGAATGACAGTTGAGTTGCCACATTTGTGTAATTACAAACTGTACATCTGACAGCATTTTTCAAAAACTTCATATCTTTTGAGCGTTTTAGGTGAGAAAAATACAGCATCCTCCACTATGGAAGACAGCCAGGCTGCTTCTCAAAAGGTTATACATAGAAGAACTACAGTATGACCCAGAAATTCCACCTCTAGGTACATCCCAAAATAAAAATAGAAAAGCAGGGACCCAAGCACATACTTACAGACCAGTGTTCATAGCATTATTCACAATAGCCAGAAGGGGGAAACACACCACATGTCCATCAACAGATCAGTGGGTCAACCTAAGTGGTCTGTACATACAGCGGAATATTCAACCTTAAAGGAAATTCTGACCCCACACCAGAAAGTGGACGAACCTTGAGGACATGCTACTAACTGCAATAAGCCAGGCACAAAAGGACATGATTCTAATTACATGAGGAACCTAGAGTGGTCCAATTCGTAGACAAAGTGGAATGGTGGCTGCCAGGGGCTGGAAGTCGGGGGGAATGAGGAGTTTAATAGGGACAATTTTAGTTTGGGAAGATGAAAACGTTCTGGCAATGAGTGGTGGTGGTTATACATGACGTGACTATGCTTAGTGCCGTTGAACTGTATGTATGCTTTCCAGTTAAATATACATTTACTTGTATACACTGTCCTCAAGAAAATGTTCTTTTTAACATTTGTACCTTTTCCCAGCCAACGGTCAGTCACGGGTTCTATGGATTAGTTACCTATTACTGCCACACTTTCCCTCGTGGCTCTGCTCTGTGATGCAGGGCTGGGACTGCGCACCATTCACCAGACCCTCCTCTTCCTCTTAGGCCAACTGATGGGAGAGACTTGAGGGACTGGGAAGGAGAAGAGGAGGGGTTTGCTTACCAAATCTCCGTTCCTGTCAGCCCCCTGCAGGAACAGCCCATGCTGGGCCTCCAGCGACCCTCGTTCCCCCTCCCTGCACCACACTCACGCACGGCAGCACTGGGGCAGGTGGGCGTCCTGCCTCCCGGGCCCCAACCCCACCATCCAGCCTCTACTGACTGCCCCCGCCCCAGATGTCCGTTTGCCCGGCGGGTCCCGCCCCTGCTCAGCATCAGCACCTGCCAGGCTGGCAGCGCCCTCAGAAGCTGGGGCCAGGCCGGTAGGGGTCCTTTCTCTGAGTTCCAAAGTTCGGGCGACACCCCCTCTTTCTTTCTGCCGCCCCCCAGCGCTGACAGCAATAGTTGCCTCTTTCAGTTGTCTGTCATGGGATTACCTCCACGTTCCCTCTCTGTTGGGTTAGCATTTTAACAATGGTGTGGCTACTGTAGTTAAGAGTCTTTTATGGTTTGTCTCCTTCTCTGATTTTGTCTTATTTTATTTTCCCCCCCTTCCCCTATGTTCCTCTGTTTTGTTTCTTAAGTCCCACATATGAGTGAAATCCTAGGATAATTGTCTTTCTCTGACTTATTTTGCTTAAATAATACCCTGTAGTTCCATTCACGTTGTTGCAAGTGGTAAGGTTTTTTTTATGGCTGAGTAATATTCCATCATATATATATCCCACATCTTTCTTCATTCATGGAGGGGAGCTGGATTGGGGGATGGGGTAACAGGCCGATGGGCACTCAAAAGGACCCTTGATGGAATGAGCACTTGGTGTTGTTAAAACTGATGAATCACTAAATTCTGAAACTAATAATATACTATATATTAATTGAAGGAGTTTAAATTTTAATAAAAAGTTGAGCACTAAATTAAAAAAATTTTTTTTCATCAAGTCTGAAAAAAAAATGATGTGGCTAGTTTCCTGTAGTGAATCCCTGTTTTGTTGTGTTTTTTTAAATTTTATTTATTCATTTGACACAGAGAGAGATTACAAGTAGGCAGAGAGGCAGGCAGGGAGAGGAGAAGGGAGGAAGCAGGCTCCCTGCTGAGCAGAGAGCCCGATGCGGGTCTCGATCCCAGGACCCTGGGATCATGGCCTGAGCCGAAAGCAGCGGCTTTAACCCACTGAGCCACCCAGGCGCCCTAGTGAATCCCTCTTTAAAACTGCCTGGGGAAGCCTGGGTAGCTCAGGTGTCTATTCGGCTCAGGTCTTGATCTCAGGGTCCTGGGATCCAGTCCCATCCTGGGCTCCTTGCGGGGAGCCTGCTTCTCCCTCTGCCTGCCGCTTCCCCTGCTTGTGGGCTCTTTCTCTCTCTCTCCCTCTGACAAATAAGTTAAATAATATCTTTTTTAAAATAAATTTTAAAAATTAAAAAATAAATAAAAAGACCTGATTTCTGTCTGTTTTCTTGACCGCTAGAGGGCACGGTATTGGGCGTGGTCTCAAGAAACAGGCTCAAATAGGCGTTTAAGAAAAAAAGTTTGCCACGGGCATTTGTGGCTAAAGTGATCTGTGGCCTTTTATACTTACAAGTGAATCTTCACTCCTGCATCCGTGCCTGTCCACTGTAGTGTCAACAAAGCACCCTTGTTCAGTGGGGTAGTTTCGGGGTTAAAGATAGGACTTTGCAAGATGTCTTTGTATGGTTTACAGCTCTTGCCTTTCATTAGTTTTCCACTGTGCTTTTCCAAATTTTCCAGCTCTAGTTTTCCAGTAAGCTTTTAGGGTTTTTCTCTAATCAGTAGAATTTTAAACAGTGTGACAAGGACTTTTTGGTGTTCTATACTACAATCCTCCACAATCTTTTAGGGGCTGCTGGTGATTCAAATTTGTGAGCAGTTTTCTTGACTCTCGGCCCGTCTTGCCCGCGGGGATGGTCCATCATGTGAGAAACTGAAATTCAGCGTCCTCTCTCTTGGTTTTTAAAAAGGACTCTCCCTTTGAAAAACAGCTGTAAATAATGCATTATGTTTTTATAGTTCATTGTCCTAGATGAGTGCTCATTTGATTCTTGGAAACCGAGATAAGTAGAGACCAGTGTAAAATGAATTTTTAGTTGTCCACGTTGACGGAGAAGAACAAAGCCCAAGAAAGTACAAATGAAAATCGCCTTATCGCCCCAAGATCTGTAGATGTTGTTAAGGCCACAAAATCCTATCACTAGTCTGTGGAGTGGATAGTAAACGAGGTTGGATTTCACCTGCTTCATGGGGAGTGAAACGTGAATTGAGTTAATTCGAGCGCACCAGGGGAAGGACGCTCGGGTTCTGTGCGTGAAAACCCTCATCACTTCCTTCCTTCTGCCTCTTCATCCTGCTGCTTATTTCAAGCTGGAAGGTGGTTTTGTTGAATGGTTCAAATCTGAATATTAAAACCGAGGGTTGGTATTAGTGGATGATACAATAAAACACGAGCTTTTAGCCCAGCTTGTAAACAAAATACCTAACATTAGTTGGTTGGTTGGTTGGTTTTTTCTTTCCATGAGCAACTCTCAGGGAAGAGAGAAAGTACTTGTACGGATTATTTATTAATCACCTTGATGTTATAACTGGGTCCACAAATTGCAGTTCAGCGTGGTCAGGACATGGTACGCGGCGTTATTTAGTTGCAATACTGTGGCTGGCCGAGTCGAAATGTGTTAGGTGGTTGCTGTATGCAGCATGCTGTGCCTGGGTGCTCCAAGGGGGTACGACAGAGGAAAGGGACAGTCCCCGCCCTTTAGTCCGAATGCAAGAGACAGAGGGACACCATTAAACAATGAATAGACTCCCAGGGAAGCAGAGGAGGGAGAAGCCAAGGCCAGGGAGGGGGGAGGTGGAGAGGTGGGAAGGTACTCTTCCCTTGCCCTCAAGAGTGAGTTGACTATGGACTATTGGCCAGACAGTGTATTCAACAACCCGGGGAAAACTCCAGAAAAAAAACTGCATAGCAGGGATACCTGGGTGGCTCAGTTGGTTACGCAGCTGCCTTCAGGTCATGATCTCAGGGTCCTGGCATCGAATCCCCCATTGGCCTCCTTGCTCAGCGGGGAGTCTGCTTCTCCCTCTGCCTCTGCCTGTCTCTCTGCCTACTTGTGCGCTCTCTCTCTCTCTCTGACAAATAAATAAAGCATTAAAAAAAAAAAAGACTACATAGCAAACGTGCGCTGTTAGCAATCCCAATAGCTTCCTAAAACACTTGGCTGCTTCTTGTAAATGTTTGATGAAGCCTGTTCTCATGATAGAAAGTAATTACTGGAAATACGGTCGAACTGTCTGCATGCATACGAAAAAAGTAAAGCGTGTCTCGTTCCAATACATTTACAATGGTTACTGAAAAGAGTTCTGAAAAATCTGCCTTCGTATTTTTAGCAAGGGGAAGCTGATGAGTCTGATCTATTTGTAGACCAGCCGGCCCTGTTTTCTAGGGCTTACACCAACCATTTGACAAACCGAGAGGGTAAACAGCCCCATTTCATCTGTTATTGGTGAAAACAAGTCAGCGCACGTGTCCGGTGGGGTGGAAAGTTCACCGTGCATACCCAGCGAAGACAGCAGGCGCTCCCGAAGCCGTGAGTTTCATCACGGCTACCGACCCCACTGCAGGGCCTGGGTGTTCAGATCTCAGTGAGCAACGCTTAGCAACACAATCCCTAGATTTTACTGGATTTCCTTCTTTAAGGAAATCACAGACCTTTCTGATGCTAGTCCAAATATGTTCAATAAATGCTTGTGATTAAAATAGGGTACATTCCCTTACATCAGAGAAGAACGTGGGGTTTGTAAGACAAATCAGGGATGGCAGTCCTGAAGCGCTGCCGGGAAGACACTGGTCTCAGTGTGTCTCAGTCTTCAGGCCTCCTTGGCTTTGCCCTCCGGTCAGTTAGTGAACCCTAGGGTTGCCTCGGGTCCCTCAACTCATGAAAGGACCTCTGCCCTAATTCGTTGGAATGCCCTAAACTCAGAAAAGCAGCTGTTCACTCCAAGATTCAAAGTAGAAAGTTTTAATATACGAAACCTGTTAGTTTGGATTCCCATCAAAGCGCCACCCGTCATCCAACAAGTAGAAAGACCTGGAGACAGCTGGGAGGAGGACGGCTCGGGCATGTGAAGGTTAGAAAGAAAACGAGAGAGGAGACAATGGGCCAAGTTCACATTTGCCTGCCAGGCTGGGACAGAGGTGCCTCGGGGCCTCCTCCCACACAGAACCCTGGGCACCAGGACGAGTCCCATCCGCCACCTAGCATCCCTCTCTCCTGTGAATTCCAGTTCTCCCTGCAGCTGGCACAGCCCCTGGACCCAAATTAGCTCAGATCTCCCCATTGGGCAGGCTCTTCTCTGTCCCCAGCTGGAGCTCCCACGTCTCTCCGAAGCTCATCTTCTTGTATCTGCCAGTCACACTTGCTCTCTGTGCTTTCCACCCCTCGAGCTCACCTCACAGGTCACCGCCACACGGTTCTCCACAGAATGTCACCAACAGCTTGCTGGCGCTAAACCTGGTGGACGGGCATCATAATGCTTGTCCCTGCATCGAGCCCTGAGAGCGCCCCCTGATGTCACACAGTGTCCGGGTGGCCCTTCCAGTAAGACTACTTCCTGAGCAACTATAGTGTGCAGCGGTCAGGAATGCGGTCTCCAAAGCCAAGTCGTGTGGGTTCAAATCTCAGTCAGACTGCCTGCCAGCTGCATTATCATTCAGCGGATTACTTAGCTACGTATGCCTCAGTTTCCTCATCTGAGAAGTGGGGATAAGATTAGATACTAGCTATTTCATAGGGTTGTTATGAGGATTAAATGAGTGACTATCTGTGAATTCCCTAGAATTATCCTGGCACACAGCAAATACTCAGTAATTAGGTGTTACTATCACAGCTTTTTCAAACCTTTTGTTTTTTTAAAAATAATTTTAGGCTGACAGGAAGTTGTAAAAATAGTCCAGAGTCACCACGTACCCTTTCCTCAGTTTCCCCTGGTGACAGCATCTTCTAGAACTATAGCACAGTTATCAAAACTGGAAATTGACATTAGTTCAACACCATTAACTAAGTCACAGACCTTATTCCCATTTCACTGGTTAATTTTTGTTTTTAATCATCATGTTATCTTTCCAGAATCTCTTCTTCTTTCTTCGCTTCTATGGCTTCTAATGTCAGGTCTTTGGGCTTCTATCCAATGGTCATTTCCTCACTTCTTTCCTTTTATTCAGGTAGGGAATGGCTGTGTGCTTCCAGGAGCAGCCATGGGGGTGAATCTTAACTGGTATACACTCATCACCACTCCATGCCTTCTCCTGATGGTTATTTGGGGATGGGCATGTGACTACATGCCAACAAACATGAGTTCAAGCCCACTAGGTGGTTTCTGGAAAGGTTTTTACTCTTAAAAAGAGACTCAGACACAGGTTCTCTGGTGCCTCTGGAACTGGTCATCCTCAGGGATGCTTGGAACTGCAGCAGCCATCTTGGACCCATAAAGAAAGTTTCCTTAAAGGACAGTCAAAATATCAGAGAGGACAGATGAGGAAAATGGAACGAATACAGGCCCTTCAGTTTCAGAGCCACTGAGGTAACTGTGGTCATCTTGCTATGTAAGATGATAGCAGCTTACACCACTTTTAGTTGAAATGTTCCTTACTATCAGCTGAAAGCATCCTCACTAACACCTCAGGGGTCCATCCTCAGCCCACTTTCCAGGGTATACACTCACCTGTGCCCATGGCTCCAACCACCACCTGTATGCAGATGGCTTCCAAGTCTCTAGCCCAGACCCTGCATGCGCAACAAATGCATAGATCAGGCTACCTCCTGACACCTCCACCCTGCTTGGCCACGGATACCTCAAACTCAACTGACATTCATTTAAAACTGATATCACCTTCTATTCGTGAGCCAGCCCCTCTAACCTATCTTGTATTCTGTGTCTCAGTGAAAGAACCACTATCTACCGAATTTCCCAAATCTGAAACTTGAAAATGGCTCTAGACCTCTCCCTTTTCTATCCTCTGTATCCAGTTGGTCTTCATGCCCCCCATTGGACCAAGTTGTCTTCTCTCTAGCCTGAATTATCTGAAGCCTCATGGTTCCTTGTTTGCATTCTTGCAAGAGTCACTGATTTGTATATACATCCTAATTATTCTTCCTGTCTTAAAAGAAAACTACTCTCAAGTCAACTATGACTATTTATTAAATTCCCTTTTATCATCAGAACATACTCAGAAATCCCATCTTCTCTAGAATATTTTCCCCAAGTGGAGAGATTTTTCTCCCCAGCTCTACCCAAGATTCAGAGATAGCTCCTTCCATTGTTTGTAGTATTATTTCATCCATTTGAGCCTCAAGGTGATTTGGAGCTTGTCCAGATCTGCAGAGCTAGCAAGGGGTAGAGCTAAAACCAAGCCCCAAGTTTTGAGACTCCTTGCTGCCTTCTCTCACAGTGTTTGAAAAGATTTAGTAACACTTTGGGTTCAATATATAGTAACATGCTCCTTTCTATTTGTTTTAGCCACTCAATGGGCAATTGACTTCCTGCCATGGGGAAGATGGCCCAAAAAGCTTGTGTTCTTAGAGTCATTGCAGTTTCTTAAAAATCACTAGTGTGATTACAGCACAAACCCTGCCTTTAAATATCTTTTAAAAACAAATAGAAAACAACTATTAAGATGGTGAAATTTATTCCAACCAAATAATAATTATACTAACTATAAACATCCTAAACCTACACATTAAATGATAGAGATTGTCATATAAAAGAGCAAGACCTAACTATATGCTGTCTACAAAAAACATATTTTTAAATAGGACGAAGACAAGCTAAAAGTCAAAACACTGTAAAAAAGGGTATGTCATGAAAACACTAATCAAAAGAAAGCTGGATTGGTTATAATAATATCAGAAAAAGTTGATTTCAGAATAAGAAACATTACCAGGAAAAAAGAGGAGCATTTATAATGATAAAGGAATCAATTCACCTAGAAGGCAATAATCTTCAACTTGCATGCACCTAACAACAGAGTTTCAAAACACATGAGGCAAAAATTGGTAAAACTGAAAGGAGAAAAAAAAACAGATCCACAATTGTAGTTACATTTCAGTGCTCAATAGAACAAGCAGACAGAAAATCAGTGCAGTTATCAAAGACCTGAACAACAGCTGGACCGAGCTGAACTCCATCCAAGAACAGAGCATGTGTTCTTTTCAAATGCATATGAAACATACCAACATAGACCATAATCTGGGTCATAAAACAAACTTTAATAAATTCAAATGAAAGGAAATCAGGGGCACCAGGCTGACTCAGTTAGAAGAGCATGTGTCTCTTGATCTTGAGATCACAAGTTTAAGCCCTATGTTGGGTGTAGAGATTCAATTAACAAGCAAACAAGTAAACTTAGAAAAAAATTTTTTCAACAAGATTTTGTTTTTAAGTAATCACTACACCCAACACAGGGCTTGAACTCACAACCCTGAGACCAAGAGTGGCATGCTCCACCAACTGAGCCAGCCAGGCATCCCAAACTTTAAGCTTTTTTTAAAGAAGTAAATCATATACAATATGTTCTTTGACCATAACTGAATTAATCCAGAATAACAGAAAATATCTGTAAAATCTCTAAATAGTTGGAAAATAAATAATACACTTTTAAACAATCCATGCGTCAAAAAGAAGTCAAAAGGAAATTTTAAAACATTTTAAATTGAATGAAAATGCAAATACAACATATCAAAACTTGTGGAAGGTAGCTAAAGTAGTACACAGAAGAAAATTTAAAGCATTAAGGGCTTATATTAGAAAAGAAAGGAGGTCTTGGGTAACTGATCTAAGTTTTCACTTTAAGAAACTAGGTGTGGGGGAAAGCAAGTTAAACCCAATGTGAGAAGAGGAAGCAAATAATCAATGAAATCAAGAACATAAAAATAATAGGGAAAAAATCAATAAACCAAAAACTGTATTCATACAACTCAACAACAACAAAAAACAGACAACCCAATTTAAAAATGGACAAAAAATTGTCATTAGGGAAAAGCAACACAAACCCACAATAAGATACCACTTCATACCCATGCAAATGACTGCTGTCGAAAAACCAAAATAACAAATGTTGGCTAGGATGTGGAGAAATTGCAAGTTTTATGCACCGCTAGTAGGACTGTAAAATGGTACAGCCTCTGTGGAAAATGGTATGGTGATTCCTCAAAATACTAAATATGGAATTACCGTATGATCCAACAATTCTACTTCTGGGTTTATGACCAAAGAAGTGAAAGCAGGGACTGAAACAGATATTCGTGCATGCACGTTTATAGCAGTATTATTGAAAATAGCCAAAAGGTGGAAGTAACCCACCCAGGGTCCACTGATGGACAAATAAATAAATAAAATGTGGTATGTGATATATACATAAAATGAAATATTATTCAGCCTTAAAAAGGAGGGAGATTCTGACACGTGTTACAACATAGATGAATCTTAAAGACATTATGCTAAGTGAAATAAGCCAGTCACAAAGGACAAACACTGACATAAATTATTCCATTCATATGAAGTACCTAGAGTAGTCAAATCCATAGCGATGGAAAGTAAAATGACAGTTACCAGGGCCTGAGGGAAGGGGAACAGGGAGTCAATGTTTAGCGGGTACAGAGTTTCAGTTAGAGGGTGAAAAAGTTCTGGAATTGGAGAGTGGTGACGGCTGCACAAGAGTGTGAATGTACCTGATGCCACTAAACTGTACATTTAACGATAGTCAAAATGGGAGGTGCCTGGGTGGCTCAGTTGGTTAAGCGTCTGACTCTTGATTTTGGCTCAGGTGGTGATCTCAGGGTCATGGGATTGATTCCCGCATGGGACTGCGCACTGAGCATGAAGTCTGCTTGGGGATTCTCTCTCTGTCCCTCTGCCCTTCCCGCCTCCTGTGTGTTCTCTTTCTCCTTAAAATAAATAAATAAATCTTTTAAAAAATAGTTAAAATGGTAAATTTATGTTACATATATTTTATCACAATAAAAATTTTAAAGAAATGGGGGTAAACTATTTTTGAAAAGGTCAACAAATTGATAAACATCTAGCCAAATTCACCAAGAAATGGAGAGAAAAGACACAAGTTATCCATATCTGTACTGAAAGAGGAGACATTCTCTTTCAGGAGGAGACATCATTACAGATAATAAAGACATTTAAGGAGTAATAATGAAACACGGTGAACTATTCTATGCTTATAAATGAAACAACTTATATTAAAATGAATGAATTTCTTGAAAACACAAACTGCCAAAACTCATTCAAAAGAAATAGGGAACTTTCTCACCTTGCTATAGGTCACCTATAAAAAACCAAAAGAGAACTTCATACTTGATGGTGAAATATTGATTGCTTTCCCTCTAAAATTAGGAACCAGCCAAGAATGTTTGTTCTTTAATTAGCATCATACTAGATGTGCTAGCCTGCAATTAAGCAAGAAAAAAGAATAAAAGGAAATAAATATAAATAAAATTGTCTCTATTCACATATGGCATGATTATGTACATAGAAATTCACAGAGAATTTATAATACAGTTATTAGAATAGTAGACTTTAAGTAGGTCACAAGATACAAAGTCAATATACAAAAATCAGCTGTATTTTCATTTACTAGCTATAAAAATTTTGAGGTTGAATTTTATAATACCATTTAAATAGCACCCCTACCCCAGAAAGCCAAGAAATCCTTAGGTACAAATCTAACAATATACATGCAAGATCTGTATGCTGAAAATTATAAATCTCGATCAAAGAAAAAAGATCTAAATTAATGGAGAGATTACTGTTTTTATGGATTAGAAGTCTCAATATTGTTAAGATGTCCACTCTCCCTAGACTTATCTATAGATTTGATGCCAATCTAATACAAATCCCTAAAGGAGTTTTTGTAGAAATCAACAAGCTAATTCTAAACCTCATATGTAAAAGCAAATGAACTGGAGCAGTCAAAGCAATTTTGAAGAAGAACAAAATTAGAAGGCTCACACTATTTGATTTTAAGACTTAACTATAAATCTACAGTCATCAAGATGTGGTGGAGAAGGACAGACATACAGATGAGTGGAACGGAATTAAGTCAAGAAAGACTCACACATATATGGTGAATTGATTTTCAACAAATGTAGAAAGAGGCAATTCAATGGAGAAAGGATAGGTTTTTTTATTAATAACACTGGAACAATTAAATATCCCTATGCAAAAAATGAACCTCAATCTATTCCTTTCACCCTATACAAAAACTAAAAAAGGATCACAGGGAAAAAAAAAAAAAAAAGAAGGATCACAGACCTAAATGTGACATTTGGAACTACAAATATTCTAGAAGAAAACAGAAGAGGAAAAGTCACTTCCTTCTCCATCTCCCCCATGACGGATCCAAAAATACCTCACCATGGCCTATTTTAGAAAAGCCAATCAAAGTTATTTAGTGATTGCACATAAATAGAATACCAAGAATGATGGTATATGGCATCCATTCGGTCTAGGATTTTCATTAGGCTTTTTATTTTCCACCAGAAATGAAGGCAGCCCTCCCATCTGCTTGGTGATTTAAAAACATATGGATTGCTCTTAATCAGCTCCACAAATTACCCACACTCGAAGCTGTTGAAATCAAGCACAAGTTTCAAATATCTGCTGCTCAACTCTATCTAAAATACTGAGATGCAGAGTTCAAAAGTCACACTCTCTATTCCTTCTTTCGTATTACTCCCCAGGTCAAGACAGCTCGTAGGAGAGCTGGGTGAAGAAACCCATCGTCTTGACTCCTGGAATTGTCTTCACTGTGCTTTGAAGTCATGCCTTCAATTAACATTGGAACAACCGAAGGAAACCTCTTGTGGAATCCATTATTACCTTTAGTGAATGGATGTTGTTGAAGACATTGTAAGCCTGAATTTCTTTTTCTCTCCACTATATTATAGTGTGCATGTTAATTAAGCCACTTCAAACCCCTAGGGAAACTACTTGGACTGTAAAACAATGAAATATCTTAAGGGTCCTGGAATAAAATCTCTGAAGTGCTTTTGCAATAATGCAAACTGTCCATTAGGGGGAGCCAGAGCACCAATGATAACGGAGGGAAAAAAGCCCTGAAGGTTAATATAACATTTACAAATAGCACCATTATTTCTAAATTGGAGTCTTTGTTATTTTAATGTTTTCTACCATATATAAATATAGGCATCATTTGAATACATGGTGTAACTTAGAAAAGGGAAGTAAATTTTTTAAATGATGCCCTACAATTTACCAGTAATTTGAACAGACCTAATGAATTCGGTTTGAGCACTGGGGAATTTTCCTAAATCCAAAGCTGAAGATTTTTATGCGTAAAGAAGTGTCAGAGGTGGACAGAGTATAGTGGTAGTTTTAAAGATAATTCCCTCCATAAGCTTCATTGTTCGGTTTTTATCTAGGTGTCATTCAAGGAAGACAAAAAAACTATTTTATTCTCTAAATCGACTTGGCAATTTGCTTTATAAATTGTGGCCCTGGACCACACTGAGATCGGGACTCCCAGCTGTGGACATATATGGCAGGAGCAGGTGAGGAAAGGGGAGGGGACACAGCCAGAGGGTGATGGGTAAGGAATTCAAGGAGCACGATCGGGATAATAGCCAGGGGACAGGTTTCCACAAGGTAGCACAGCCTCCGCTGATGGGAAAGAACTTTAGAGAGGACACCACAAGGTCAGGTACAGTGTGAGGAACAAGGGGGCTGGAAATCTATACACTCCTCTGAGAAGGAGAAAAAGAGAGAGAAAATATGAGTGGACACTATTGTGAATTTTCTAAGTATGGAACCTTGGCAAGAGTACATCGAAGAGTTATGATCTAGCTTATACCACCTGGAAACTGAGCATGATTTCTCTTGCTACATGATGGCGTTAGGTAATGATTAGGTTTAGGATGTTAGAAAAGGGTACTAAGTCTCCCCTGCTTTCTTCTTGGCAATTGGGGTCAGGCAGAGAGAGTTCTTAGTGAGGCTGTTTCGAGGTAAACAGGAGGTGAGGAGAGAAAGGCAGTTCTCTCTGGGCCTCTCAGAAGTTAGGGGGTCGGGCGCCTGGGTGGCTCAGTGGGTTAAAGCCTCTGCTTTCGGCTCAGGTCATGATCTCAGGGTCCTGGGATCGAGGCCCGCATCGGGCTCCCTGCTCAGCGGGGAGCCTGCTTCCCCCTCTCTCTCTCTGCCTGCCTCTCNAAAAAAAAAAAAAAAAATTTTAAAAAAAAAAAAAAAAAAAAAAAAGAAGTTAGGGGGTCATCAGCAGTGGCCACTAGTGGCTCCCAGAGGGACGACAGTCCTGCGGACTGGACAGAACAGCACTTCTCAGGGCCAGGCTCTCCCACAGGTTTTTAGTTTGGCTCTATTCTTTCTTCATCATCTTTTAAGATTTATTTACTTATTTTAGAGAGAGAGTGAGGAGGGGAGGAGCAGAGTGAGAGGGAGAGAGTCTTAAGCAGACTCGCTGCCAAGTGTGGAGCCCCACACGGGGCTCGATTTCATGGCCCTGAGATCAGGACCTGAGCTGAAACCAAGAGCTGGATGCTTAACTGACCGCACCACCCAGATGCCCCTGTCTTCATCATATTTATTGCAGGATAACATACATAAATCATGAGTTGCACAGCTGGTAGACTTCTCTTGAAGTGAGCAAGAAAGGGTGATGCCAAGGCCTCTAAAGAACCCTCTTACACATTATCCTAACTTCTCACTCCAGAGACTGATTTGCTGAGTTTTGAATTTTTATGAATGGATTATTCATAAGGTGCTCTTTCATGCTACTTCTTCCGCTCCACTTTGTGTGTGTGAGATTTATTCATCTCTGTTGGTGCAGCAAGTCATGGCGTGTGCATCCTCATCATGTCCGGTAATCCATTGTAGGACCAAACTGTGATTTATCACCCTGTGTAGATGGACATTTGGATAGCTTGCAATTATGAAAAATCGGGCTGGAGCTCTTGGGTGGCTCAGTCGATTAAGTGGCTGCCTTCAGGGGCGCCTGGGTGGCTCAGTTGGTTGAGCGACTGCCTTCAGCTCAGATCATGATCCTAAAGTCCCAGGATCGAGTCCCAAATCAGGCTCCCTGCTCAGCGGGGAGTCTACTTCTCCCTCTGACCTTCTCCCCTCTCATTCTCTCTCATTCTCTCTCTCTCTCATTCTCTCTCTCACATAAATAAATAAAATCTTTAAAAAAAAAGAAAAAGCAGGGCGCCTGGGTGGCTCAGTGGGTTAAAGCCGCTGCCTTCGGCTCAGGTCATGATCCCAAGGTCCTGGGATCGAGGCCCACATCGGGCTCTCTGCTCAGCAGGGAGCCTGCTTCCTCCTCTCTCCTCTCTCTCTGCCTGCCTCTTTGCCTACTTGTAATCTCTCTCTCTGTGTCAAATGAATAAATAAAATCTTTAAAAAAAAAAAAAAAAGCAGCTGCTTTCAGCTCAGGTCATGATCCCAGGATCCTGGGATCAAGTCCCACATGGGGCTCCTTGCTCAGCAGGAAGCCTGCTTCTCCCTCTGCTTGTGCTGTCTCTCTCTCTCTCTCTCTCTGACAAATAAATAAAATCTTAAAAAAATAAAAAATAAAAATAGGGCTGATGTGAGCATTCCTCTTCGTTCTTTTGGTGAACACAGGTATGCATTTCTGTTGGGTGGACCCAGGAGTAGAATTACTGGATTATAGGGTATGTATATTCAGCTTTAATAGATACTGGCAAAGAAGTTCCCCACAGTATTGGTACCAATGTACAGCGTGTGTGTTTATCAGCAGCTCTACAATTAAGCTGCTGGTATTTAATATTACTAAAATATTAACAATTTATTATTTTATAACAAAATACTATAATTATTCATATAATCAAATGTAACTACTAATTATATTAATATAATTTCTCAGTAAGTTGAAATTGCCTATTTTTTCGTCTTCTCCCTTCCGATGGGTATCTAATGGTATTTCACTGTGGTTTTAATGTTTTTTCCCCCATCCTTTGCCTATTTTTCCTATTGCATTGTCTGCATATTATGTATTGATTTGTGGAAGCTCTTTCTATATACTGGATACTCTCCTGAACTATTCTTATAGAGATATGAATGCTGACTCATGATAATGGAGGACCCAAGCTCTCTGAGCAGACAGAGCCTTGGGGAGAAAATCCAAAATGGCGAGCCGTCACTTGGTAGCAGAGAGGCTTCCTGGGACTGTGGTTCAGAGAGCAGCGGATGCCAAAACCACCTTGCTTGGATCAGTTCCAGGAAACAAGGGCAAAAGTTAAATTCAACCCAAATGCTATGTGACTTTGTGTTTTACTGGACAACTTTTTTGTCCCACCTTCCAAAGAAAGCCACCAAATGTTTGACAGCAAGTTCTGGAATGAGCCATTCCTTCCAGTTGTGGTCCTCATGATGTGTTGACAAAGCAAGGAAGTTTCATCCATGGCTAATGGACCCCCTTTACTATGAGCCCAACCTGGCACTAAACTGGGTCTCAGCATTGTTTCCCTGTTTTGGAAACAGTAACACTTAAGTTCATTCAGCTACATTTATAAAGCATATACTAGCCACTGTCGCTCAAGAGTTAGGGCTTTTCAGGTTAGTCCGTTGAGACAGGAAAGCTGGAGACTATCTCAGTGGTTACCCTGACTTAGGTTTTAACCCCAGGTCGACCACTCCTGGAAGGCTGCCCCTTGAGTCCTCTCACTTTAACACTGAGAGCCAATCACTCACTCCAACTGGCTCCCCCTGAAAAGCTTACGTCTCACCAGGTGGATAAGAGTGGTCACGTGGAGAACAGATTCAATAAAAACCAGAAACACCTGCTGGCTGCACCAAACCTAACAATAAAGCATGCCTGCTCGAAACCATCCTGACTCTCTGGTGTTTTTTGTGCCTGGTATCATTTGTGAGAACTACTTGAAACTGCCACTTCAATTAAATCCATTTCACATTCCAAGAAAGGTCTGATTTCCTAGGAAGAAATACTTTAAATTCAAGGCCGTGCACATTCTCTAGCCATCTGCCGGCTTTGATGGAAAACTCTTGATGTGCTCCTGGCTGAGGGCGTCTGCAGCTAGCTAGCTACTCCATTTCCAGCACAAGCCTGGCTTTGTCATTGCCAAGGTCACTCCCAGCCCCTCCCTGTCACTCACCGCCCCAGGCTGCAGGCTGAGGGAGCTGCCTCAGACACTTTCATTGACTTTCTCCCTCGGTTCAACCATCCAGGTTGTTCCCTATTTTCTCTGCCTTTTGTCCTTGGATAGGATTTTAATCTCCACCGTGGTCCCGCTTTTTCACTCTGCCACGCCTTCCCTTTGAATGCCCAGCAGCTGGTCCCTTTCAGTCGTTCTGAGGCTTTTCTATGTATTGGTGTAACTTTCTTCATCAACGTTTCATAATTTCTCCGTGCATTAGGGGAAAAAACGCTGTCAGTCCTACGTATGCTTTAAGCTCTTTCCAGAACACCGCAGCCCAACGCGCCACCCTCCCTCTACCCCACGCAAGCCCAGCAGCTGCCCGGCCCACCTCCTTGCAGGACCCCACCCTCCGGGGCTCTGGGAGGCGGTCGTGTTGCCATGGCAACGAGCCACCTGCCGAGTCAGCTAGTCGAGGGCGCGCTTGGCTGGGGCCTGGGGCGCGGGCCCAGCCCGCAGACCCTCCCTCCGCCCTACAAGCCCCGGCAGGATCTTGCCGGCTCCCTGCGCTCCCTGGTCTCGGCAGTTGCTTGTGAGGGTGAAGCTCCCGCACAGTGAGGGTCCACCGGCAGCTGTAGTAGCTATTTTCCCCACGGGGAAATCAGCCCTCGCTCCGTCCTCACAGTCGGTTTATTCCAAAGCCCGGACCGAGTGCCTTAAGCTGAAAGGGTGGTCTCCCTCTGGTCTTGGGGTCTTCTGACGGAATTGGGCTGGGGGCAGGGAGGAGAGAAGGACTCTAAGAAACGGGAGGGGTGAAATCCGGGCGGATGGTCTCTCACGGGCAGCTTTTATTGTATTTTCAACATCCTGCTGCTCTTAAACGAACGAGTAGCTCAGTCTTGCCGGGGAAGGGTTCCTCTCGCCCCGTGGAATTTCTCCCTCCGGTGCTTCTTTGTGAAGTAGCTGGAACACGACATGGAGGGCTCCACAGTCATCTGTAAACCGCTTTGTAACAAAAGATGTCAGCGTCACCGGGACAAGTCCCAGAAGGGGAGCCGGGGAGGGAGCAGCCGCCCGAGCTGGGCCTGCGTGGCCTCGGCTGCCGCCAGGCTGCCCTGAAGATAAAAATCCCTATTGATCTGGCGATTGTCTGGGCCCTTCTAGATCATGAAGTAGAAAAGGGCTGCTGCTTTGCCTCCTGTAACTGAGCCACTCATGAGGCCGATATTAATAACCACATTCAACCCGAGAGGCTGTTCCCTCGCAGGCCGTAAAGAAAAGCAGCATCGGCTGGAGACAGGGTGAGCAAATGACGCAGCCCGCCTGTCTGGGGACCAAAACGCCAGCTCACCTCCTAACGTCCTGACTCTCCCTCGGAAAGGGCCCCTGCCTGAGCTCGAACGCATTTTGATTTTAGCTTGAAGTTTTTGCCACTTTCCTGATCATGGGTTTGGAAAACGCCCTGGACTTCCTACAGCCTCTGTCTCCTCCCATCTAGAAAATAGTGTTGTGAGGAGGATATGGGTTCTGTAAGGAAGGTCTGGAGTCAGATGCTGGCTGGGGGGTGTTCACATTCCCCCCATTTCGGGCATCTGGGTGGCTCAGTCGGTTAAGCGACTGCCTATGGCTCAGGTCATGATCCTGGAGTCCCGGGATCGAGTCCTGCCTCTGGCTCCCTGCTCAGTGGGGGAGTCTGCTTCTCCCTCTGACTCTTCCCCCTCTCCTGCTCGCTCTCTCATTTTCTCTCTCTCTCTCTCTCTCTCTCTCTCAAATAAATAAGTAAAATCCTTAAAAACAAAACAAAACCAAGTTTGCCCATTTGGTGCCACAGAGAAGGGGCCGTGCCCTGGGAGCCAGGCCCAGCGACAGGGAGGCCGGTGCCATTCTGCCAACCTGTGGTCCCCACAAATCCTCAGTGGCTACCCCCTCTCCTTCCTCTGCATCTGTCCCACCCTCTGCAGGCCCAGCAGCCTCTCCTCACAGGAAACTGAAGTAGGCCCTTGGCTTCCACGGATTTATTATGGGCTATTTGGAGGCTCTTCAAAGGCGACTTTAAAGCATCCAAGGAGGCGTAAGGGTGATTTTGCGGGAGCAGGAACCAGAGCCTCAAGCTCTCCTGCCTGCGAGTGTTCCTGAGAGCTCCTCCCGACCCCCTGTGCTGCATGGGCTGGATCAGCCTCTGGAAAGAGAAGCCACTGGCAGGCAGACTCAACAGGACCTCTCTGACCTCTCTGACCTCGGCTCCCCGCTGTCTCAGACCCTCCATGGCTTCCTGGAGGATTCTCCGTCCGGGCTATCCTGAGAACTGTGTACTCTAAGAAAAATCCGGATGTGAAACTCCAGACGAAATCAAGTTGGTTAATCGGGGTCATTACAAAATGATGGTAATTTCCTTGCTTTGCAAAATGATTCACTGGCAGATTGCTTTATTTTTTTTAATTAATTTATTTTTTTAGATTGCCTTAAATAAGAAGCTCCCTCTCTGAATTTTAAAACATGAGCTCTCAGAGAAATAGAACTAATGTGCAGGAACAATCAGGAATACCTGATTAGACCATATTTATGTTTTCGTTCATTCAGTTATTTGTTACTTTCTCCTGCTTTAGCTGCCAGCCACAGAGGAGGGGAGGAAACGCAGTGGGGAGCCAGGCTCTGTGTGGAGGTGGGGACCAGGACAGGACCTGGGGATTGTGAACATTAAGGTGACCTTCTTGACTCCACAGGCTGGTGAAAGCTGCTTGACGTGGCGCTTATAATTACTTTTTGTGCCCGTGTCCCCAACTAGATTGTGAAGGAAGGCAGGGGACACGTCAGGTTTTGTAAAATGAGTGTCTGACCCAAAGCAAACATTCAATGAACGTATGCCGACAATAAATATATCTGGCAAGAAAGAGAGAGAGAGACGAGGGAGAAAAAGAATTCCCTGTAATTCTAAGAGAAAGAGAAGTCTTTATGCTCACGCAAGCCTCATTATCCTATCCTAACTTGACAGTTTAGCATGAATTGCTACACAGAAAGCAACTGTAGCCCATTTGTGAAAACACAGATTGCAGTTGTGCTTTTTTTAAAACCTATTACTACAAATTGAATAATAAACTGGTGAACAATCAAACCTGCAATTGATGGTATTGATTGGAAGAAGGATTAGGGAAGTAGAACATGTTAAAATACAGTCCACAATTCCCAGTGATTGTTGGAGGTCAGCCTTTATGAGTGAAAAGGGTTAGTTCATTGCTCAGGTTCATTTTTTACTAATTTTTACCTCCTTCCCCTCCCTGTGAATCTACCCAGGAAAACAGCACCGCCTGTCACCTAGGAAACTGGCTCCCGCTGACTGATAAAGATTGAAGACCGCAACCTTTCTCATTATAAATTTGCATTTGCAGCTGGGCTCTGGGTGAGCCTTGCCCGGGGACAGAAAGCTAATACGATGAGGGCGAATGAAGGTGCTGGGGTCCCGTACCACCCACCTGACATCCTGAGTACTGAGCCCCTGGGAGCCTGTCTAAGCTGTTAAACATGCCCATTTCTTTAAGAAGGAGGCTGCAAAGTGTTTTTGTTTGGAAGAGGATTTAAAATAGTAATAATAATGCTCTCTGAATTGTAACTCTGCAAGGCCCGGTGGCTGCTTTGCTCTGAACACCTTTCTTTTCACCAAGTTCCCAAAGAGCCTGCAGGTGAGCGTTGAACGTGAGGCGGACAAAGGCCGTCTTAAGAGGAGGACAGAGGCCTTAGATTCCCAGTTCAGTCATGTTAATTTCAAAGGGGGTGGAGGAGGGTGTGCCTGGACAAAAGGACTCCCTCGGCCCTCGTCAGCAGGCTAAATCTTTATTCTGGGGCTTTGGCAACGGCGGCTTCTTTCTCCGCCCCGTGGTGTGCCAGTTGGCTCGGGGGGGACTTCTGTGGAGAGTCTGTGCTCCAGCTGTATGCAAAGTGCGGGGTCGCAGGGTGGGCGCAATAGAGCCAGGCAGCTGCACGCGTTCTCTCTCTACCACTGGTTTCCCCCACCTTCCTCCGGTTCTCCTTGGCGTACTAACCGCTTACTAACACCTCCAGCTACTAGACGCTGTCCTCAGCACATCGCATGTATGAAATGACAATTTCTACAACAGCCTTCGAGATGGGCACTTTTGTGTTGTGATTTTAGACCTGGGGACCCACAGACACACAGATCTTGGGGTTTGGTCTGGCCCCAGGGCCAGGGGTGCCCGGGCGAGGGCATGATCTGGCTTCAAGATCCTCGGCCCTCTGCCCCCAACCCCACGAAGCTTGCAGCGGGTGTGAGAGGTTCTGTCCGGGACATGGACAGGAGTGCGAGGTTCAGAGTTCAGACTGAGGTCCGCCAGACTAGCTGTTACCCAGCACTGGGTCCACCTCTGTCCCCTGGATGAAGGACTGCCACCCCCTCCCCATCTACGGTTCCTTGGCTCCTTGTCCTGAACTGTCCCCTCCTGAGCACAGCCTGGTTTCAACGCCAGGGGCAGCACCAGCGCCCAATGCTGCCTGCAGGACAGTTGGAATCCAAGGGACAAGATGCTTCATACTTGTCCAAGTATGTCTTATACCGAGGAAGACAACTAACTGGATAATGATCTTAAACGGCACTTTTATGAGCACCTGCCAGTGCCCAGATGTGCTCTGGGCAGGGGGGTAGACAGGGGTGAGGCTCTGTGGAGGCAGTGGAGGGTCCATGCCTCATGGGCTGATCTTCTGAAAGTAGTGAGCAGACCAAGGAGGTACCAAGAGGCATGAGGAAAAGCCAAGGGGGTTCTAGGAAAAGGAGTGATGGCAAAGCGAGGGGTGCTCAGGGTACAGCTCTGGGGACGGGTGCTGGGACAGGCTTTGGAGCAGGATGAACCAAACGTGCTGGGTCGGCAGAGGACAGAGGCAAGGGGCAGGCAAATGGCCACACAAGACCCTGAAAGCATAGGAGAGGGATCCGCCTTCATTCCCGCTGCAAATGTTCACCTAAGAGTCAGGAAGACAGCCAGGCTGCTGAAGGACCCCCTGTGCAGTGTGTCCTACGGATGAGATGAGATAATCATAAATGTTGCTGACACAAAGCAGTAGATGAAAACAACAGAGCTTCCTGTAGGTGAAGACCTTATCTGCGTGACCCTGCTATGCTCACTCCTGTGCCGGCTCAGAGACGGGACAGAGGCGGGACCTTCCCCAAACCCGCCCAGCAGTCAGGGGTCTCCTCTACCCCCCACTTGCTGCTTGAGCGGCAGCCACTCTGAGGACAGCGAAGCGACCTTGTTCCCCATGGGCCAGGCGTTGCGAAGGGAGGGGGGTGGTAAATCAAACATGAGCGATTTGGAGAGTACAATATTTGAATTTGTACTAAACATAAAATCGTTCTCATATCTGTGATTGATCTTATGCAGTCTGTTTTATTCAAGGGATGTGTGCATGTGTTTCCTAATATTTGAATGTGCTTGTAATATTACACCACAACAAATAAGTGGGGGGGAAGGAAGGAATAAACGAAAGTTAAGGATTTTGATAGAGAGAACTGAAGGTGGAAAAAGAAGAAAATATTTAGCAAATTAAGAGATCAGGGTTTTATTTCGTTTTTGCCGCAAAGGACAGGAATTTGTTATTTTTTGTTACTTGTCTCAAGGATAACGAGCTCAAGTTCCCATGTGGAAATCTAAGTGCAGTAGTCCAAAATCTAAAACATTTTTCATTTGGTAATAGACACTCAAGTCCTTGATTAAGATGGAATATCCAGAATATTCTGGACCCCCAACCTCACACCAGGCACAAAAATGAACTCAAAATGGACCACAGACCTAAATCTAAGAACTAAAACTACAAAACTCTTAGAATACGACTTAGGAGTAAATCTTCATGACCTTTGGTAGTGGCTTCAGATATAGCACCAAAAATATAAGCAACAGGGGCGCCTGGGTGGCTCAGTTGGTTAAGCGCCTGCCTTCGGCTCAGGTCATGATCCTAGGCTCTTGGGCCCTGCATCCAGCTCCCTGCTCAGTGGGGAGTCTGCTTCTTTCTCTCCCTCACTTCCTCTCTCTCTCAAATAAATAAATAAAATCTTTTTTAAAAAAAGCATAAGCAACAGGAGAAAAAAAAGATTATTTTAGATTTCATCAAAATTTAAAAATTTGTGCTGCAAACCATGCTATCAAGGAAGTGGAAAAAACATCCATACATCCATAAAATGAAGTCTGTCTGTATTGCAATATTTGCAAATCATACCTGATAAAATATTTATACCCAAAATATGTAAAGAACCCTGACAATTCAACAATGAAAAGACAAATAACCCTGTTTACATGGGGGGAGGGATTTATAGACATTTATCCAAAGAAAATATACAAATGACCAATGAGCATATGAAAAAATACTCAGCATCATTGGTCCTTAGGGAAATGCAAATCAAAACCACAATGAGGGTGCCTGGGTGGCTCAGTGGGTTAAAGCCGCTGCCTTCGGCTCAGGTCATGATCCCAGGGTCCTGGGATCGAGGCCCACATCAGGCTCTCTGCTCAGCAGGGAGCCTGCTTCCTCCTCTCTCCTCTCTCTCTGCCTGCCTCTCTGCCTACTTGTAATCTCTCTCTCTGTGTCGAATGAATAAAAAAAAAAATCTTAAAAAAAAAAACACACAATGAAAAGGCATTTTACACCCATATGGATGGCTATCATCAAAAAGATACACAATACCAAGTGCTGGCAAGGATATGGAGAAATCAGAACCCTCATGCAATGATAGTAGCAGCATTAAATGGGACTGCTGCTTGGGCAAAAGTTGGGCAGCTCCTCAGAAAGTTACCCTATGACCCAGCAATTCTACTCCCTTGGATATATACCCAAGAGATATGAAAAGATGTCCACGTAAAAACTTGTACATGGATGTTCACAGCAGCAATATTCATAACAACCGAAACCAGAAACAACCCAAATGTCCATCAACTGAAGAACAGATAAATGAAATATTATCTAACCCTAAGAGGAATAATATTGGGGTACCTGGGTGGCTCAGTCATTAAGTGTCTGCCTTGGGCTCAGGTCATGATCTCAGGGTCCTGCTCTTGAGCCCCAAATCAGGCTCCCCTGCTCAGCGGGGAGCCTGCTTGTCCTGCTCCCATTTCCCCCCACTGGTGTTCCCTCTCTCACTGTCTCTCCCTCTCTCTGTCAAATAAATAAAATCTTTAAAAAAAAAAGAAAGAGGAATATTATTCAGCCATAAAAGAAATACATGCAGCAACATGGATAAGCCTTGAAAACATTACACTAAGTGAAAGAATCCAGCAACGAAAAACCTACATACTGTTGTCATTCCATTCATATGAAATGTCCACAGTAGGCAAATCCGTAGAGACAGAAAGTAGATCCATGATTGCCAGAGGCTGCGAGTGAGGGTGGAGAATGGGGCATGACTGCTGACTTGGTGTATGACATGGGGCACGACTCCAGGAGCTTCCCCTGGGTGGTGATGAAAGTGTTCTAAACTTAAGGTTATGGTGATGGTTGTACGATTCCATGATATGCTCAAAGACACTGAATGGTATAGTTCAGATAGGCAAATTCTTCATATGTGAATTAGAGTTCAATAAAGATATGTATTTTTTTTAATAGAATATCCTAGAGAAAGGAAGCTTGATTGGAACCTAAGGTTCTCCTCAGCCAGCTAGTCATAGGCAAGCTCCCACTCTCTTTAAACTTCACCATTTCTTGAAGTATGTTCATCTCTGACTTCATCTCCTGGACTTTGCATCACACTGGCATCCTCACCACTTCTCAAATGTAGGGGCATGCCATTTCCTATGACCTCACTTCCTCTTCCTGTTCCCTAAGATGGAAAACTACTACACATCCTTCAAAGCCTCTGCTCAGCCAGAAGCCTGCTGGTCTCACTCTGCCTTCCCCTAGCAGTGATACTTATAAAAGGACACTTACCTCAGCTATAAGTAGATCACAAGCAAATAGAAAAATCTAGGTGTCATTCAAGCAGAAGGTGTTCAGGGGGCACCTGGATGGCTCAGTGGGTTAAAACCTCTGCCTTCGGCTCAGGTCATGATCTCAGGGTCCTGGGATCGAGCCCCGCATTGGGCTCCATGCTCGGCGGAGAACCTGCTTCCTCCTCTCTCTCTGCCTGCCTCTCTGCCTGCTTGTAATCTCTCTCTCTCTCTCTCTCTCTCTCTCTCTCTCTCTCTGTCAAATAAATAAAATAAAATAAAATAAAATAAAATAAAATAAAATAAAAAAGCAGGTGTTCAGGAAAGCGCTAAGCCCACATGCAGTGCGTACACACACATAATGGCAGAAAGGAGTCTGGCTTCATAGGTACGAGTGGTGGTTACAAAGATCCAGAGGAAGGAAATGAATGAGCAGATGGAGGGTAATGATGCCGTCTGCTCCCTGTACTGGGCTATGAATTTATTTGTGTGATCTCCACAACCCTGTTAGGATTCAGTATGCTGGCGTTTCTAAAGTGACTACAACAGTATCTCTGATACAGAAATACTTGCATGTTAAAGCAAGTAGACCCAAGGCACCTGTGTGACTCAGTTGCTTAAGCATTGCCTCTTGATTTCAGCTCAGGTCATGATTTCAGGGTCGTGAGATTGAGCCCCACATCAGGCTCCATGGTCAGCATGGAGTCTGAGTGTCTGTCTCCCTCTGCTCCTTCCCCTACTCGTGCTTTCTCTTTCTCTAATAAATAAATAAGATATTCTTAAAAAGATTTAAAGCAAATAGATAAATGGAAAAGAGGTAAGTGCCATTATTATCTTCATTCGAAGTGGAAGAACTGAGGCATGATGACACCGAGAGGCGTAGGAAGTTGTCCAAAGGCACGTGCTAGTAAGAAGCAGGTGCCCTAGTGCATCCCCACCCAATAACTTAAGGAAATGGGAGAAAAGAAAGAAAATAAGAAAGTGAGATACTGAGAAATTAAAAGAGCAAAAAGCTTTTCAGATTCAAATCAACCTATGGTCTTATCTGTGGTTCTGAACAGTGAATTAATACATGGAAGGAGAGGGTCTCCTCTCTGGCTTCCTACTAAAGGATGTTTTAATTTATTTTATTTTATTATTTTATTTCATCGTGGGTTATTTTTTCCAGAAAAAAAAATTTAAATAATGCTAAAAAATAAGCACAAGCTTAAATATTTTCAAGTTACATCACATCACATAACAGCCAGGAAAGCCACTTATGTTAGAACTTAAGGGAAAAAGAAGAAAATTAAATTAGTATAGTGTAATAATGACACTTGATAAAAAAATGCAAAAGTCCCATGGACAGAGAAAACATCGAAGAGGACTACATTTCTTTCTGCAACTCTTAGTTTAACTTGTTATTTTAAATTATACAGAATAGGGCGCCTGGGTGGCTCAGTGGGTTAAAGCCGCTGCCTTCAGCTCAGGTCATGATCCCAGGGTCCTGGGATCGAAGCCCACATCGGAGTCTGCTCAGCGGGGACCCTTCTTCCTCCTCTCTCCTCTCTCTCTGCCTGCCTCTCTGCCTACTTGTAATCTCTCTCTCTCTGTGTCAAATGAATAAATAAAATCTTTTAAAAAAATAAATAAATAAAAAATAAATTATACAGAATAATATACTCAAAAAGTTGCTCTTTGTTGAGTATGTATTATCTTAATGAGAAAAACGTTAACACTAAGGATTTAAATTTAAAAAAGAAGAAACAATAACCCAGTGGGATAATGAAGACCTCAGTTTTGGTCTCTGTTCCTGGCTAAAGGGGGTTCCAGATGGCCTGTGGAAAGGGCTTCATTCAGCCACGTATTCTGAATTTAATGGACCACTGCAGATGAATCTTCTCTAGGTTTTCCAGAAATACTTTTATTCCCTCTTCCATTTCACACCAACGTGATTCTTCTATACACATGGATAAAACATTTCTTATATTCTTTGCCTGGCCACAGCCATTGGCCTCTACAGCTGGTTCTCAGCCTGCTCTGAGTGTCAGAATTACCCCAGGAAACTTGGTAGACACACCAATGCCTGGCCTCCGCCCAGAGACCTGGATTTAACCTGACTGGGATGGGGCCATTCATCAGAGTTCTGGATGATTCTCATGAGCGGGGATGCAGGGGACTCAGGACCATCTGACACTTTTGCCATATTTTTCTCCCGGAAATATAGAAATTGGGGAATAATGTCTCCATCTTGGAAATTGGAGATGAGGAGGGGAGAGAGCGCCGGTGGCTGTGGAGTGGGGTCAAGCTGGGACACGATGGGTGTGTGTGAGCTGGCATTATGGGCCACACAGCCTGAAAGAGCTCAGGCAGCAGGGTGGTGAAGAGGAGAGGGTGACAGAGAGATTGCCCACAAGGAAGAAGAAACCCAGCCCTCACGGCCGTCCCGCTCCCAAGGCAAGTGTGCACGCAGGACACAGACCCTGGTCTCTTTGAAATGAGGTGGGACTCCTTCAAAGTAGGAAGCTGGAACTTTTCTCTGCTGGAAATNTTTTTTTTTTTAAAGATTTTATTTATTTATTTCACAGAGGGAGAGAGATCACAAGGAGGCAGAGAGGCAGGCAGAGAGAGAGAGGGGGAAGCAGGCTCCCCGCTGAGCAGGGAGCCCGATGCGGGCCTCGATCCCAGGACCCTGAGATCATGACCTGAGCCGAAAGCAGAGGCATTAACCCACTGAGCCACCCAGGCGCCCGCATAAATGCATTTTAGAGAGGAGAAGGACTTAGGTTTTATTCTCAAAGGAGTCCACGACCTCGTCATTTGAAACAAGGACCCTACAGAATAGCACATTTCAAGGACATCTGTAATTCCAAACCTAGGAATTTAAATATCTTTAAAACACATACTGATTCCATTGGCCCTACAGAAAGAGAGAGAGATCAGTAGCTCAAAGCAAATTTTAAATACTGTGTGGATGCTGTGCGGACCTGTGGGTGCTTATTGGAACTCAGGCTGGTTTTAAAATTTAAATAGCAAGGATAATGCTATGGGTCTGAGGGACAGAAACACTCATACACTTTGGTGGGAGTATGACTCAGTTCGGGTTGCAGAACCGATTTTGCATAATGTCCTAAAATTAGAGCCAGCAGAAGTGCATGTAACATGCGCGGCAAGGAATGTTCACAACACTGTTATTCTTAATAGTCCCAAACGTAAACCATCGAACTGACCTCAAACAGTGGGATAAACAAATAGACTATGGACGTCCTAAAATGGACTTCTGTGGAGCAAGGAAAGGGAATGAAATAGAGTTACATAGAGTGATGTGGTCTATGAAACTCATAAACATTAACATGAACAAAAGAAACAGATACAAAAGGAAGCACACCGAAGGGCTCCATGTATGTAAAGTTTGGAACAGGTCCACCGAACTTGGGCGTTCGGAGTCCAGGGAGGGCCCCGCTGGGTGTAGCAGGTGCTTGAGCGGGACTCAGCAGTGCTAGGAACAGTCTAGTACCTGGATGGTCCTTGGGTGTATTCACTTTGTGATAATTCTTCAAGATGTCCACTTATGATATGTGTGTTTTTATCTCTAAACACTATACTCTACATATATTTTTTTGTTTCTGTATCTACAAATACAGCCGTAGAGCAGAGCGTTTAAACGACAAAGGTCTTGGGCGCCTGGGTGGCTCAGTGGGTTAAAGCCTCTGCTTTCAGCCCAGGTCATGATCTCAGGGTCCTGGGATCGAGGCCCGCATCGGGCTCTCTGCTTGGCAGGGAGCCTGCTTCCCCCCCTCTCTCTCTCTCTGCCTGCCTCTCTGCCTCCTTGTGATCTCTCTCCCGCTGTGAAATAAATAAATAAAATCTTTAAAAAAAAAAAAAAAACGACAAAGGTCTTGCATGCACAGTATGGAAAGAATTGCAACAGACAGAAAAGGAACAAAGTTGGCAAAATAAATAAAGAGGGGTTTCACGACAGAGTGAGGAGCCGGCATGTAGTTCCTAAGAGTGGAATAGCAGGAGCGTGGACACTTGTCACCCTTCTGTGGTCCTGGCAAGAAGGAAGGCAACCATTCCGTGGATTTAGACAGCGTGTTTCTCCAGGCACAGCACAGAGCCTGGGTTTCTTGTTGGAACTGTTCTCTTATCTTCCAAGTCCCATGAGAGCTGAGCGTGGGCCTAGTTAGGGGATGCAGAGCATGGGGCACCCACGTCACAGCGGAGGAATCCTTGACCTTAGCCGACCCCCAGTCTTAGTGGCTGCTGGCAAACCTACCCATTCTCTCCTCTAGAGAAAGAGCCATTTTCGACGTTATCCTGAAATGTGAGCAAATCTCTGTGGAGGATTTTTATTCTCTATTTTAAATTTAAAAATAAATTATGATTATTTTTGGTCTAATCAAACTAAATAAAGCCATTTTTACTTATCTATTCCTTTTTTTTTAACTTTTTAAAAAAAGGTCTTATTTATTTGTAAGACACAGAGAGAGAAAGCACAGGCTGAGGGAGAAGCAGGCAGAACAAGCAAGGAGCCCGATGTAGGACTCGGTCCCAGGACTCTGGGATCACGTCTTGAGCAGAAGTCAGTTACTTAACCGACTGAGCCACTCTGGTACCCCTATTTATGTATTACTCAACTGACTTTTATTCTATACATTTGTAATTCATGGTATAAAAAGAGGACCTCTCTCACACTGCAGTCTCCCATTTCTGGTCTAAAGAAATTTGTGAGTGCTATAAACATTCACTGGTTAATTAATTTAGGTGGTTATAGTTTTAGTTCAGAGGTGTTACTGATAAAGTTCTCAACGTTAATAAGGTTGAGAAAGCAGGGCTGAATTTTTGCACTTATAAAGGAAATATATATGTGTTATTGGTTTCTCCAGCTGATAAAAAAGAAGATGCGAAATATTTCCTTAAATCAGTAGTTGACTGAACTTCATTTGGTTAAGAAAATATTTCACTTATGAGATTTTGTTTATCTTTTCATTTGCCCAATTGCCATTTTCCTGGTATAAAAGGGATGGGAAATTTACAAGAAGTATTTCAATTCTGGAGGCCAAAGCTATGGTTTTCCTTATCCCTTGAAATTCTCACCCAGAGTTACATAGCCCTATGTGGCCAAGTCAGTGGGGCTCAGTAGCTGATGCTTCCCCTTTTCTTCAGGAATTTCTCAGTGTTTGGAAGAGAGGATTCCTTAATTTGAGGCTGAACTTATATTTATAAATAAATGGGAGACAGCAAGACATGAAAAGTAAATTGCATAGGGATGAGGAGGCTTGTGGAGAAGTTTAGGGGTGATTAAACCTCTCTTTTTTCTTTGAAATGTAGGGAGCTCGATATGATATACAAAATCTGTCACATTTTTCTAGAATGTAACAAGAGTGTTTGTAAACTATTGCAAGGCGGATTTACATATGAGATTTGTTTCCTGGTTAAGAAGTCAGATTGGAGTCTCCTCCAATCCGTTCCTCCTCTCTAGAGCTCCCCAGAGCCAAGACAAGGGGATGGAGGGCAGGGAGTTAGGCAAACGTTGGGAAGGGAACGCTGCCTGCTTTTTATCTAGACCAGTGGTTCTCAAAGTGTGGCCCCCGAGACCCAGCGGCAGCCAGCCGCAGTAACACCTGAGATGGTGTTGGAAATGCAAGTTCTCTCCATTCCCACAGAGTCAGAAACTCTGGGATCGGGCTCCTGCTATAACTGCGGAAACAAACCCTCCGGACAGTTATGATACAAGTTGAGGCTTGAGAACCATGGCCTCAAGTTCCAGAGAAAAGATTACTTTCAAGTGAAGAAGACCTCTTCAGAGGCCAGTGCAAAGCAGGAAAACAAAACAAAACACAGAAGGGAAGAAGGCTGGATAAAAGCTTTTCTTTCTAAAATCTATGAGAAGATAAATGGAAAGAGGAGGTCACTGCAGGTGCACAGAGGTTTGTTGTAACTACTGGATAAAGTATTATTTTCCAGAATTTGGTCAAGTGATTTGAAAAATTATAGCCAACCCGAAAGAGAAAGAGCTACTTTTTAGTTAGAACTTCTCGTTTTGCTGTTTCCTCTTCTAAGTTCTTTTACAATCAGTGATGCGAATATAGGGAACTCTCTAATAAGAACAGTGAAGTATATTTTCAGTGTTTTCTTTCCTGCCAATGTGAAAATGATTAAAAACAGTAGAATTCCCAAAGGAGAGAACTTCAGTATGTTCTTATGGCTCCTAGTTATCAACTATCAACCGTTGATTGGACCTGTGGCAAATGAGTGCAGTTTGCTTACAGCTAAAAAATCTGAGAAAGAAGAATCTTTTTTTTACCTTCAGGAAATGATAAATGCTAAATTGATGTATGGTTTACTGTACTACAGGTAGAAATGCAGGTACTTTGAAATTAAAATAAACCAGGGAGCTTCTTCCCACAGAGCCTCCCTCCTCCCCCATACCCCCCACCCCCTCACCGTGGTGAACAGACTCAAGGCCAGAGGTGCACTGTGAAGACAGGAACTTTCTGGGGTGCTGTCCGTCCCCCTGGCCACTGTCTTTCTGCAGACCCCCCAGTGAGGGCTGCGAGCATCAAGCATCGTGCCAGAACAAGAACGTCCCAAAGGACGTGTTACTGTGGCACTGGATTCCCATCTTGCCTTTTGGTGTAGGGTTGTGATGGATCAAAGCTGCACCAATAAAAAGACCACTTCTACTGACAGAAAGTCCTAGAAAAATTGGTAAAATGTAAAAACAAACAAAAGAAGGAAGGAGGGGAGGGGAGCAGAGGAAAGGTAAGAAATCTCCTTGAATTGAACATGCCCAAACAAAGACTTGAATTAAATGTCACACCTTTGTAAGCCCTTAATGCTAATATTAGGAGCTATTGTCTCTTTTGGGATTACAAAAGGGTTTTTTCCCCCATAAATTGGCACAAAATAATGCACATGCTATTAAGTCCACGTATTCATTTAAGCATTTGGATTATAGTTAAGCCCGTGGTTTAGACCCTTGAGATCAAGGTACAATTTTACACAATGTTAAGAAAAGAAATGAGAGGTCCAAAATGGAGTCATTTGTGCTGAGCCCCATGCCAACAAAGCAAGACTTAGTACCTGTCCTAATTGTAGTTTCAGCCTCTTCCCAGAGTGAATTTTAAACCAATAAGCTGGGAACCACCTGATCAGCACTAGTGACAGCTGAGAGACCACTGCCCTTACCCTAAGGATGGGGACTTGGCCTGAAATAATCCTTCTATTTCTGACTTCCTTGTCGCTGCCCCTTCCTACCTATAAAGACGTCCATTTTGTCCAACTGCTCGGAGCTACTTCCTACTTGCTAGATGGGATGCTACCCGGTCTGTGAATCATGGAATAAAGCAAATTACAATCTTCAAATGTACTCAGTTGAATTTTGTTTTTTTAACAACATCCATATTTTTTTTGTCACCTTTTCCGCAAAAAGAAAATCTCTGACAAATGGTCACACTTTTCTGAAGTGTGAAGAAACAGAGGTGTGTGACGACTTCTTGGTGTCCTGAGCTGGCGGACCTGAAGATTTTGCTTCTCCTGTGGAGCCTGGGGACTGAGACCGTGATCAAGCCCTGAGATGACACTAGCTGTGGCACCAGCGAGGAATTCAGATCAAGGGTTCAAAAGACCATCCTGCTAGACACAGTTAACCAGATTCCTCTACCTCATTCCCTGAGTTCCTGATGAATTTTCTAGAAGAAGAATGAAGTGGAAAAGAAATTAGTCTTTTTTTTAAAAAAAAGATTTTATTTATTTATTTGACAGAGAGAGAGATCACAAGTAGGCAGAGAGGCAGGCAGAGAGAGGAGGAAGCAGGCTCCCCTCGGAGCAGGCATCAATGTGGGGCTTGATCCCAGGACCCTGAGATTATGACCTGAGCCGAAGGCAGAGGCTTTAACCCACTGAGCCACCCATGCGCCCCAAGAAACTAGTCTTGACTGAGTGTCTAGTTGGGTGCTTTACGCATGTAGTGCCTTGTATGCAAAGCTGTGTTGATAGGATGTGTATGGTCTACCAGGCATGCATCCATCATTGCCTCCCCACCCAGACTCCCCTTTCTTTCAGGTATGCTGGGCTGGCCATTGGCCCCAGAGCTGCCAGCACCTCCCAACCCCCACTGGGTCAGGGCAGACCACTGGCTCAAGCTGGGTCAATCAGATTTTCTCTACAGAGAGTTCTGAAACACAGGTACAAGAAAAGGTGTCAGTTAGCTGGGGAACAGAGATGCAATGTCCTGTATGATCACGGCCCAAGCTTTCACAGAGTAAAGCCAGACACAGGGAAAGTTACGAGTGAGCCAAGAAACAGCTTGCAGACAGAAGGGCGCACAAGGAACTCTGCTGCTATACAGAAGGCAGGATCTCTGATTTTCTCACGCATGTGGTGTGATGCCATTTCCATTCCTAGAGGCCCGAGGGAGTATCTACTGAATAAAGAGGTAAAACCACCTTCTATTTATGTTAAGCAAGTGCCTTGTGTTCCTGGTGTAAAAGAATATATGTCCCAAACCCAGTCTGGGAAGGAATCTAATTCTCGATGATATAATTCCCAATCTTCTTCTGGAAAGAAATTAGTATTCTTGATTTTTAAAAAAAATTAAAACAATTTCATGACAAACTTAAATTTTTTAAAGATTTTATTTATTTATTTGAGAGAGAGAGAAAGTACGCAAGTGTGCACACACAAGTTGGGGGGGGGTGGGCAGAGGGAAAAGCAGACTCTCCACTGAGCACAGAGCCTGAGGCTCGGCTTGCTCCCAGGACCCTGAGCTCATGACCTGAGCCAAAACCAAGTCAACTGACTGAGCCACCCACACGCCCCAGATGATGAACTATAATGAAGACTGGTCTGGGAAACCTGTCACCCACCCACTCAGTCAAGTGAAACAGAGGTGATCTTTCATCAAACGTCCTTTTCTTATTATACCTGGTCTAATCATCTAACCATGCAAGATTGCACTAAGTCTCATACTTAAACTGTCTGAAAAGTTTGCTTTAGCAAGAGCCATCAGTCATGCTCTGAGGCAGTGGTGGTCAAAACGTGGTCTCACCTGGGAGCTTGGTAGAAATGCAAATTTTCAAGTCCAACCCAGACCTACTGGGGGCGGGGTCCAGGTGATGCGGATACATGGGAAATTTAAGAACCACTGCCCTCAGGGCTCTGAAACTCCTAATGGTTGTTCTTGGACACCTTTAAGAACCACCTTTGGGCTGGGTTCTGTGGGAGTGGAGAGAACCTAACCACAAACTGCCTTTCCACATTCTTCTTGGTTCAAAGTGGCCTCATTCCAAAGAATCAATTATCCTAAAGATGGGGGCTTAGAAGGTGACCCAGTGAAAAGCCCACCTACAGTTGACACTGTAAACTGTGGGGGTTTGTTTAGGGAACATGACCAGTTTCTCTTCAGCTGGCCCCACCGGAACCCCCAGCTGTTGGTGAGCCCTAGCTACCCCCGCTGAAGAGGAGGTTGATGAGCAGGCCCTGCTGAGTTCCCCTTACAAGGAACATGCCCAAACAAGTCAGCAAAACTCTGATTTGCTTGCAGTTATTAGCTACAAAGATCTCCCTCTGACACATTTAGCTTGGGGATAATGTCATGCTCCCAAACAGGAGAACTTAAACTTGACAGATGGCGAGAGGTACTGTCTTTCTTTAAAATGAGGAGCAGGGATGGAACCTTAATAATTGGGGGAACACACATTTGGGAAACACAACAATGGTCAGCTCGTTTCTAGACTATCCCTCACCAGCGCTCGCCTACCTGCATCCAGGGTGAGCTGTTTATACTTTCCTTCAGTCCCCACGGCAGCACCCATATCCCCTAACACATCATCATACATCATCCTTGCTTATAAATTGGCTCCTTAACAAGACTCTTGGAGGGCCAAAGCAATGATTAGTCATTTTTGTGTTCTCTGTGTTTGGCAAAATTCGGGTGCTGAATGAATGAGCCTTAACTAGGGCTGACTCAGATGTTTGGGTGGGAAACGGAATCAACCAGCAGATTCTAAGACTCATTCAGTCAAACCTTCCTGACTCTACAGATGTCTGTTGGATGCACACTTGTACCCCTCCCCCCACACACACCCACACACATAAACATACATCCTGATGGTGAGTTCAGGTCTGTTAAAATTTCCTTTCAGTTTAAAAATGCTTCAAGTGGCTGTCATAGCCAATTGCAACAGTCTATCCAGATAGAATTAGCTTCCAAACAACACTCTGAAAGGAAAGTGTGCACTACGCCTGTGTAGGGTCATTTCTGTTCCCATCACTCAACCAAAGAAAAATCTTGAGAATTCAAACTGCATTTCCCCCCCCGCCTTATCAGTGCCTCAGAGGCTGCTCAGAAGTGTACCTTTGTGTTCTCACCGAACAAGGGTTTACTAAGGAAAGGAGGAGTGTCAATAAGATTAGACACTGTTTTCTTAGCTGAGTGCCCTGGCACCATTCAGGGACTTGGGGTGCCATTTACATATAAACAGTGTAATTGCAGTGATAGCAGGAGCTGGCACAAATTAGGCTGGTGCTTGATATGCTAATTACAATTCTCTATAATCCAAGGAGCCTGTTTGGAAAGAGAATTTAGAATCGGAGAGAATTGAAACTGGTGAGGTTAAATGACTTGCCAGAAGGTCACATAGCTAATGAATTGGAACTTGTCTGTGTGTTTTGAGTGTACAAAAGGTTTAACATACAGTATCTCATTTAATCCTCACAGTTCTTGGGGGAGAATTTTATCACTATTATCGTCATGCTGTTGGTGGACAAAGGAAGCCACATGGAGAGAAGTTAAGCCACAATTTGTGCAGATTCACTCAGCTAGCAAGATCTCCTGTGGTCTGTTGAGATTTTGAGGTCAGTCTGGTCCTAAAGCAGGACATCGGCACATCATTCTTTGCTTGCCAGGGGCAGAGCAAGACTGGGTGTTAAATCAACAATGACCTATGCTGCCTAGTTCCCATTATTTTTTTTTTAAAGATTTTTGTTTATTTGAGAGAGCTAGAGAGAGAGCACAAGCAGGGGGAGCAGCAGGGGAGAGGGGGCTCCATCCCAGGACCCTGCGATCATGACCTGAGGCCAAAGGCAGATGCTTAACTGACTGAGCCACCCAGGTGCCCCACCTAGTTCCCATTATTATACATTATTAAAGTCTGGTTTCTTAAATCAGAAAAAAAAAAAAACCCTTTAAATTTTCTGTAATTTAAATTAGACTTCGGGGCACCTGGCCGCATCAGTCAGTGAAACATGCAACTCTTGATTTCAGGATGATGAGTTCAAGCCCTGCATTGGGCGTTGAGCCTACTTAAAAAATAATAAAATAAAATAAATTAGTCTTCTGTTTATTTCCCAACCAAATTCACTATTATCAAGATTTTTATATTTCATTCCATTCACAAGCTGTCGAATAGGAACAAAGATTTTATTAACATTGTGAATCAGGAGGAAAAAATGTATAAAATTTTCCTTTCCATTTTCCCCCTCATTTGAGACCAGTAGTGTATCTAGCTGCAATTGATGTGGTATATTCTCTCTTTACTTTTATTTTTTTATTTTTATTTTTTAAAAGATTTTATGTGTTTATTCGGCAGAGAGAGAGAGCATGAGCAGGGTGGAGGAGTAAGGGGAGAGAGAGAAGCAGATTTCCCACTAAGCAGGGAGCCCCATTTGGGGACTCGATCCCAGGACCCTGGGATCATGACCTGAGCGGAAGGCAGATGCTTAACTCACTGAACCACCCAGCACCCTCTCTGTCCTTACTTTTCAAAAATTAGAAAAGGAAACATTTGTGTTTACGTATTTGGAGAGGCCTATTTACACTTTTGCACAGTAGAGGTGATGGGTGGGTGGATAAACGAATGAATTCATTTCTCCTTTATTCAAGAAATTTCTGAGCGATTGACAGGGCATCTCTCAGACTTACCCTGAAATATGTACACAATCTGTTCCTGGTTGTTTGTGCAGGATAAATATGGAAATGTTGCAATTCATATGCCATAAATCCGGGTTAGGCATTCTGCTCCCGTGCTGTGCCCTGAAGCAAGCCAAGCTTGCAATGACAGGAAATGGGAATCAGTCATTACCCAGAGGACTTCCGAGAGCTTGGACAGTGTGCAGGATAGAGCTCAGGGGCTGAGGTACGGGCACTGCGAAGGAGATGGGTGTTGGCTGTGCCTCGTATACAGCAAATGCTCAAGGAGAACATACTCTGTGAGTTGACTGGCTTAGAAGTTATTGGGCAAGCAGAGAGAGGAGAAAGACGAAACTTCTGGAGCCCCGAACCAACTTAAAGGATCAGGAAAGTGGTACAAAGAAGCATCCTCTTTTCCCTCGAGCATTAGCTTGTCCCTCTGTCCTCTACTTCTACTTGGAAGTGCCTTCCAAGTAGACTCCTGGCCATCCTTCTGCCTCCTTCAGTGGACCCTCGGACAGCGCATAGCTCCCAGGAAACCTCAGTGTCCTCCAAAGCAGACAAACAGAGGGACGGGATTGTGGCAACTCTCTCCTTAGTTATCAATGTGGAAACATTGCCATGGGGGACAAGGAGCTATGAACATCCAAATCTGTAGCATGAGAACCTAAAGCAATTCCACACACAAATGCAAAATCATCAGTAACACCATGCACACTGATGACATGACTTTCTTTTTTTTTTTTTTAAGATTTATTTATTTATTTATTTATTTGAGAGAGAGAGAGAGAGAGAGAAAAAGTGTGGATGGAGGGGCAGAGGGAGAGGGAGACAGACTCCCTCTGAGCGAGGAACCTGCCCCATAACCCCAAGATTATGACCTGAGCTGAAGTCAAGAGTCAGACGCTCAACCAACGGAGCCACTCAGGCGCCCACAGAATTTTCTCATCTGTGATGCTATTGCTATCATCAAGGGCTTTCCTAAGGCATTTTGTTAAATCAGCATTGGATCTGACCACATTATCTCTGCGCTCAAATAAATGTCTGAGATGGAGATACTTACCGTTTTTGAAGGCACAGATCAAAGTCATGCTTCTTCTTCATCTGATAGCAGGTAAGGGCAACCCAAGGGCATTCGTGGTGGGCTGACCCTTGTCTATTGCATATTTCACCATGTAGCACAAAGGGAAACAGGTCCAAACACAGCAGCGTTTTCAAATGGACAAGGGAAAATCACAAGTCATTTCCCTTATGCCTCTGTTTTCCCAAGTCTTGAAGAACCTAACTGCTTCTTCCTTTGCTCCTCTCAAATGACACTCTGCTAGGACCACATGTAAACTTCTGAAGGGACCTTAAGACAGCCGGTTGTTTCAGGGGCTCAAGGTCAGCCTTTCCCTAGGTCACCATACAGGGATCTGGGATCGTGCCGCTCCTCACTCAATGGCCCTATTCACATTTTTAATTAAAAAACTGCTTCCCCACCTTTTCAGATTTTAACTTATATAGAATTTGTTCAAGCAGAACCATTTTTCTTGTGTAGACTCCATGGGCTCCCAAGGGCCTCTGCTTCCTGTTAAATATAAAACTCTCCTCCACCATCATCTCCCTGGTGAATGGAAATTCTAGAAATACTCCTGGCTTTCTGAACCCAGAGAGCAGACATCAGGCATTAAATTTCCCATGAAGAAGCAAGACATCCACAACTATCATTTCTGCCTGATGATTGTTAGTTCTCTCCTTCCCACTGCCTCTCTCGCAGATCTGTCCTCTGTGCATCTGGGGAAGTCAGCTCCCTGTCACCTCTAGGCAAGGTCCCCAGCTGCTCTGCTGGGTGCGGCCCCTCCAGGGTGGCCCCACCTGCGGGGAAGGCAGGAGCACATGCAGGGAGGTAGTTCAGTGTAGGGCAGTGGGTAAGCACTCCTGAGAACAAAGCCTGGCTCTGGCACTCGGCGATGTTGTAGGGTTTGCCGAATTACTTCTCAAAAATAAATAAAATCTTAAGAAAAAAAAAAAGAACTGAGAGAACAGCTTATCTAGGTCCCATGATTCCCTTTGATAAGCCTCATTTGCGACCTCCACCGTAAAGCCTGGCCAGACTTAATTACTTCCCTCTGCGTGTTTTCTTTCTATTTTTTTTTTTAAATTTGCAAATCAGAATACCTAGTCATAATTTTCCAGTAAGAAATGGACTACCAAGCACATTCTTTCCCTGGAAGCACATTTATGTAGGAAGCTAAATTATCATTGGAAAGTTGGTTGGTGGGCACCGACTCAGAGGTGCTGGAGTCATGAATCAGTGATACATTGCTTCATACCTTCATCTCCACTAGTAATAGCTGGAATCTTTATTCAGGTCTTGCTGGATGCCAAGCAATAGGCTTCTCAATATCTGTGCATGTTAAAATGTAATCCTCAGGGTCGCCTTGGTGGCACAGTGGGTGAAGGGTCTGACTCTTCATTTCGCCCGGGTCCTGATCTCAGGATTATGAGATCAAGCCCCACGTGGGGCTTTGCGCTCAGCAGAGAGGCTGCTTGAGACTCTCTCCCCTTCTTTCTCTGCCCCAAACCCTGGTGTACTCTCTCTCTCTCTCTCTCTCAAAAATAGGTAAATAAATAAATATTTTTAAAAATGTAATCCTCACGACAGCTCTATGAGTCAGGCACCATTATTATCATCACCATTTTGTAAGAGAACTGAAGCACTGAGAGTAGGTCACCTATCCAAGGGTACAAATTGGCAATGTTGGGGTCTGGCACTGGAGCCCCAGCTCACAGCCGCTGGCTTGTGCTTTCTCATAGAAATAATGGGGCAAGCACTCGCAACTCCCGGTCACTGCACCTTGCATGAGGTTCGCGGCCCCAAACTCACTCAGCTGTTTTGATTTTGTTGCTGCTTGATATTTACACATTTTTCCCACACTCGCAGCTTTCAGCTTAGGAGGAGCACGGAAGGAACTAGGGGTCGCTGATCTTCTCTTTTCCTTTGATGTCATATGTCATCGCTTTCAGCGGAAGTGCCAACACCAGGAAGTGACGAGAATAGAAAATAATAGGATAGAGGTCCTAGGTCATTCGTGCTTCTTTGAACACTGTACCAGGCGAGTCCCGGTCAGTGCTGCTCCTGATTCAAAAGGAAAGCCTCTCAGTGCTGCCGGAGCCCTTGCTTACTCAGTCCCAGATCCGGCCTCTCAGCAGGAACACTCACCTGTTCCCAGCAGTTCCTGAATTTACAAATTCTTTAACGGGGGTGAATCTGCTCTGTAATTCACTTTGACAGTTCCAAGCATCTAGGAGGTATGCTTTTTTTTTTTTTTTAAAGATTTTATTTATTTATTTGACACAGAGAGAGAGAGATTACAAGTAGGCAGAGAGGCAGGCAGAGAGACAGGGAGAGGAGGAAGCAGGCTCCCCGCCGAGCAGAGAGCCCGATGCGGGCCTCGATCCCAGGACGCCGAGATCATGACCTGAGCCGAAAGCAGAGGCTTTAACCCACTGAGCCACCCAGGCGCCCTCTAGGAGGTATTCTTTGCTGGTGCTTTTGATCTTCATTTCGACACACTTCCTTAACTGAGATTAAAATGAGTTTCCTTTGAAAAGCTATAGGATAACCATACTTCTCGTTCATCTTCTTGCCCAAGAAGTATATGTAGAAGTAGTATAAAGGAACGCTTTGGCCTCCGTAATTTTCAGTGAACAAAGCAAAAATGAAATTCAGAATGTTCTCCTTGATAGAACGTTGTCTGAAATTCTAGAATCTTGCTGAGTGAAGGGATAGAAGGGCATCATCCTTGAAGATGGATTTGAACAGACAGACAATTCTTCTAAGCTTTAAGTAACAAGTCTCTTGACCTTGGTGATACATTTGTAGAGACTTTCAAGAGTGGGATCAAGGAAAGAAAGAGAAAGGCAACTTTGATGATTACATAAAATCCTGATATGTGTAGAATGTTCTCAATGGGTGGAATATTCAAGGTACCAGACAACAACAAAGATATGACTCTTGTCTTCTTCAAGAATAAAGACCAGAAGGACAGCCACAGTCATCATGGTGGTAGCGCTCCTCCAGCTCTGAAAGTTCCTAGCTGTCTTCCTTCTTGAGCCCCACTTGCTCCCGTGGTGAGTTATATTAGTTAGAAAATAGGCAGAGATCCACCACGTACCCACTGCGTGCAGATTTCTGTATTTTCCTGTGGCTCTGAACTTGAGAAGGTTATACTCTTTGGAAGACAACCAAGAATACATCTACAGAGTTGAAAGAGAACCCCTGGCCCAGATAACAATCTTCTTTGTAGCATTTTTTGAAACATGGACTTCAGCCTAGGCAACGCTTTCCCTGAGAACTTGCAATGGTACTTTTAAAGACAGCCCGTTCCATTCTATTTCACTTATCTTTTTAGGGATGAAAACAATTAAATCCTTCAAATAGTGTGTTTCATTCCTTTGAAATACTGACTAGACAATGAGTTTTTATTTTCTTTATCTCCTCTTTCTATGTGTCCATGATTATTTCATTTTTCATTACTTGATAAGTTTCCAAACTCCTTGATGATATTTGAGAAGCACCCTACAGAGAAAACAGAAATAAGTAAACAAATTAAGTTGCATGGCAGAGAGGAACGGGGAGTTCATGAAGTCACTGAATGTTGTATCCTAGATGATAAAATGGTGTTATGTTGGGGCAAAAAATAAGATCCTCACATCACTGTAGGACAAAACCAATTCGTGGAGCTAAAAGACTTTCTATTCAGCATCATCTCCAAAGTAGGCTTTGATCTGGGCAGCCACTAAGAAGGTTTAGCTGCTCAGAGACTTATAGCCTTTAAATATAGAATGATTTTTCAATATTTACACAGTCTTTTTCAAGGGCAAACTTGACCTATTAAAGCACGAAGACTGTGTTTCACAGATTCATATATTTGTAAAACAGAGAATGGTTGCTCTATTCTGTTTCAGCTTGATTCCTTGCCTTATGCTGATCCCAGGACCCCAGGATCATGACCTGAGCCGAAGGAAGATACCTAATCTACTGAGTCACCCAGGGGCCCTCTGTAACAGTCTTCTATCCAATTATATGTAAAAGATTTAAATGAAATGAAAAGTTCATGTCTTCCTAGTGAAGGTGGACGTAAAGAGGAGTCTGTCTGATCCAATTTGGAGACATTCTTACCTTGAGGAACGTGCGTGAGTCATGGGGTGACCTTATAGCCTGAGCTGCCTGGTCAGGTCCAGCTCGTGCCTATTGTCTCATGGCATCATTAATAGTATCCCTTCATTCTCAAATATTCTATGGTCTGATCATGATAACCCTAATCATGGACAGGAGGACTGCTTCAGAATAACAACCAGTGGGTCAGTGCCCTGGGGGTTCCTAACTAGGGGCTGACAAAAGAACAGGATGGCAATGCTCTCCAAGGCCTCTCTCTGCTTTCAATTTCTCAGATCCCGTGGGGAGTAGTTAAAGAGACAAATGTGAAATAGACTTATTTTAAGTAATAATACTGGGGGCCACTGAAAAAATATGATTAACTCTCAAGGCGCCTGGGTGGCCCAGTTGGTTGAGCATCTGACTCTTGGTTTCCGCACAGGTCACGATCTCAGGGTCCCTGAGTCAGGCCCCACACTCAGCCTGGAGTCTGCTTGGGATTCTCTCCCTCTGCTCCTCCCCCCAACCCCCACATGCACTCTCTAAAATAAAATAAATAAAATCTTAAAAAAAAGACATGATTAACTCTCAATAGACTGTCCCAATAGGATAATCAGGCATATACATAACTAACATTTGTCACATTTATTCCATCATATTAACCTTCTTAATTATACTAGTCTAATAAAATTGGTTTATATCACCTGGTACTTTTGTCTGAGAATGAAGAGAGGTGGCCTACAATTTGCTACAGATAATTCCATGTCGACAATTAAAATAGCACGTGCAAAGTCATCTCAACCCTCAGATTCCTGAAGTTGGGACATCCATTAAAACTTATTTTATAGATGAGGCCTCGAAGGTCCAGGAAGACTGAGCTATTTTGTTCAAGGTAACTGAACAAATCATCGTGATGAGACACAGAACCCACATTGTTCTATTTTCTCACTGGCGAAATTTGCGTGACAGTAATTTTACATAGAAATAGTAATCAAAATGTATTTATATGTGTGCTCTTTTGTAGTGTCACATTTCCTGAATTAATCAGGAAACTTATTTCATAAGTACTATGTGTTATGGAAGCTTCTATAAATCCATTGTTCGATTTTTGCTTTCCGTGTAAACCTGCTCTTATCTTATATGGAAAGAAGAACTGTGTAGTTGGGAAAGCAAATCAGTGAGATGAACTGGCTACTGGCATCTTCTATTTCACATCCTCATTTCTGTTTTGAAAGGTAGTAACTGTGTAGGTAGAGATATAAATACTAGTTACAATAAAAGCAAACACACACATCCTGTACATTTCAGAATCTGCCTAGTGAAATCTGTAATGTTCTAAATTAAGGGGGTGGTAACACAGCACATTAATTTCCCTGAGTTTTTCAGAGTATACATGCTGCTTATCAGGAAAGGTAGAGAATTTTGATTAGTTTTCCCTATTTAACAATGTATTTTCTCTGTGCATCAAGCTTAGAATCCCAAAATAATTTTTTAAAAATAATTAGAAAAATTTTAGCAGTTATGTTGTCAGATGAAGGGAGTCCAAATTTCTAACTGTGAATTTAGCAAACATTTCAAAGGCTTTTATAAGGGAATACTGCCTCATTTAATGAAAGGAAGTCTCTTAGAATCACCAACACTTCGAGACTCGTTTTCCTCTGTGCTGGGGAAGGGGAGTGCCATCACAACACCTACCACTAGGGGGCATCCTCCAACACACCTTAGCTGTTTCCCTATAGGAGCAGTGGATCTCACCCGTGTTAGAGCATAGAGCATTGAGTATAGAGCATTGTCCAAGGTACAGATGCCCCTACGTCCTGCAATGAGAATCATTATGTATCACTCATTATGTATCACACATATGTTCAAAAAATCAATATGCTCTAATAATATAAAAGAGAAATAATAAGAAGGCAATTTATAACAAAGTATTATGTTTTTCTACATATAAAGCTTAGGTACAAATACACTAGAAAAGACATATAATGAAGTAGTTAGATTCTATACATAGAGGCAATTGCTAAAATGCAGACAGAGGTGTGTTACCATGATGATTCGAATACTTTGAGTGGTGTTGCCATCAATGACAAAATGACTGAAGACGAAGAAGTCATTGTAAATCTCCAAATAAAATTAAGTCAGCCTTGATTTCAATTGCAGGTGCATTCCTTTAAAAAAAAAAAGTCCAGTATGGGGTGCCTGGGTGGCTCAGTCAGTTAAGCGTCCAACTCTTGATTTCGGCTCAGGTCATGATCTCAGGGTCCTGAGATTAAGCCCCATGTCGGGCGCCACACTGGGAGTGGAGTCTGCTTGAGATTCTCTCTCCCTCTCCTGCTGCTCCTCCTCACCTGTGCGTGCTCTCTATCTCTCAAAAAAAAAAAAAAATCTACTATCTATGAAAATAACCCTAAACATTCTGCTTTATACGTAAAAGCATTGTTTATGTGTAAAACAGTGCTATTGACCAATGTTTGTGTCCCTCTCAGCCCCAAATTCATGTGACATCCTAATATCCAATATGATGGTCTCAGGAGGTGGGGCATTTGGAAGTGATTAGCTCAGTATGGTGGAGGCTTCATGAGTGGAGTTAGTGCTGTGATAAAGGAGACCCCAGAGGGGTCTGCCATATGAGAACACCAGACACATGTCCCCATGTGAGGACACGAGGAGATGGCAGTCAGGGAGAGAGCTCTCACCTGAATGTGACCATACGGGTACCCTGAGCTCAGACTTCCAGCCTCCAGAATTGTGAGAAATTTCTGTGGTTTATAAGCCCCCCAAACCATGGTATTCTGCTGTAGCTGCCCAAACGGACTAAGGCAGTTACACTCTAGGCTCAGATAATGACAGTGTTTGGTTGGTTTTTAACCTATATGAATGTTTCAGAAGGGCATTTGGAAGTTGGAGAGCATGTGGAACAGCTCTTTTCTGGGCATATTGCAACACTAGCATCCCGGACACCCTCTTCTAAATTCCACAAGTGCCCCCACAACCCAGCTGTCGTGACAACAAAAAAAATGCCAGCAAACTTCCAAAATGCCCATGAAGGTGCTTCCACCCTCATTTGAGAACCACCGGTCAAGAGCAGAAGGGGCTCTTCTCTCCCTTCATGTGTATCTTCTTTTGGCTCTCAGATGAGAGGGAGATTTTCTTCTTTCCGCACAAGGCTGGCTCCAAGAGAGCCCTTTGGTGGGATGTTGTCTCCAGTTCAGACTTAGAGTACATCTCTGTCTCTGTGTCTACAAGTTCTATCTGCTTGTGACACCTGGAGCCCTGTTAGAAATACCAGCAGATGGGGCGCCTGGGTGGCTCAGTGGGTTAAGCCTCATCTTTGGTTCAGGTCGTGACCTCAGGGTCCTGGGATTGAGCCCCACATCAGCGCTCTGCTCAGCAGGGAGCCTGCTTCCTCCTCTCTCTCTGCCTGCCTCTCTGTCTGCTTGTGATCTCTCTCTCTCTCTCTGTCAAATAAATAAATAAAATCTTTAAAAAATAAAAACAAATGCACTTTTGTGTTAAAATAAGCAGAAAAAAACTGGAAAAGGATGTCTGTTGGTTTGGACAAGGTTTTGAAAGTGCAGAAATTCTGTATATAATTCTGCCTGTGCATACACAGCGGTAAGGGAAGTGTAGTACCATGTCATATTTTTTCTACTATGTGTCAAACAAGGTTAAAAAAAATCTGTTTCTCTTTATAAACTGTACAGACACAGACTAGGTTTTCTAACTTTCACTCCAGGTTGGGGTGTGCTCATCTTTCAAAGAGTATTGATTATTCCACTGGTATGAAATAGATGATGGTGATGACGATAGTGATATTTATACCTTACCCAAGGGCACAGAGCGTGCTAGTGCTTTAGGCAGGATGTGAACCCAGATTACGAGGTGTGGAAGCCTCTCCTCTTGTCACTGTACCACACTGCTCTTTGACAAGGCATTCGTGGATACAGTCATACCAAATTACCTATTATACCAATGTTGCTGCAGGCAGTTCCCTAGGCCTGTACTTAGGCCTCTGCAAAAGAATGAGAAAATCAGAAATTTGGTATGTAGTGCAAGTGTTTACAACACAGGGTTTACAAGGCAGGGCACTGATTACTGAGTGGGGGGTTGGAATCAAGAACCAAACAGGGGACAATGAAATAACCCAGAGATTTGCAACCATAGGAAGCCACTAGCACCCTTGACCGAGAGGCAACAGGAGGAGACGAAGAGGCTTCAGGTTGTTCAGTGAAAGCTGGAATCCTAAGAAGCCAGTCCACAAAGGAGACCAGGCCACTCTGAAAAAGCCACTTGAGGCAGACAGAGAAGGTAATAACTCTGGTTTCTTGCTGTTACACTCCAATTTCTACCAGCAAACCCAATCAGCAAACCCAGGAACCTGGAAAACCAACCCTCATTAGTTACTTCCCTTCTGTACTGAGCCATCAGGGAGAGGCAAGGACTGGGTCTGAGAGCAGACAGATCCAAACAGGTACACCCACAGGGGATTTTGTTGTTTTCCAGAAGAAAGCACCTTAAGCCTCCTTTAAATAGACTATCTTGATGGAGCAACAAAATTTTTTAAAAATCACATGTGACTTTAACAACATCTATCATACAAGCAGCTTTTTATATCTGTGACTCACTGAATATTAGAAGAAGAAGCATTTTTGAACACCTCCTTGCCAAGGGCCAGCAGAAACAAGTGCCAGGCTACTACTTCAGAGTACGAATTTTGCTTGACTTGTTACCTAGGGAAAGGGAAGCCAGCTAGTATTTTTGGAAAGCTAATTTACCCGAACATTTTCAGGTGGGCTCGCACATGATTATATACAGTATGATATACAGCCGGCTTGTGCTGGGAGTCCTGGACATAGTTCTTCAGAAACGTAGGGTACTGGAGACTTCCGGGGCTCTGGAGGAGGTTCTGTGGGAAGGTCCTGGCCCCCCAGTTACAGTGGGTTGCGCTCCAGGACTGAGGGGCCACCGCTTTCTGATTAACTGACTCCAACTGAGATGAGAGTTGGAGCGCCCTCTAGGGGAAAGCTGGCTGCCCGGCCCCACCTCTCCCCCGCCCCCCACCGTGGCTGGGCACTAACACCCTCCCTTCCTTTCTGCAGTGCTGTTGCCTACCAGTGTGCTTTTTCTTCAAATACTCCGTGAAATATGGCTGTGGTCTTATCAGCTATTGCGTCAAAGGAGACTCAGTACAGATTATATTCTGAGTGTGCTGTCCCACATTCAGAGGAATTGCCAGATAAATGACTCACAGAAAACACGAACAGCAGCAGAGAGGACAGAGTCCCAGTGCCCTCAGAGCTCAGCCACAGAACATGGCTCAGTATCACTGCGGGCATCTAAGGAGAAGCAGACAGGATGTCTTCTGGGAGTATGACTCTCCTGATTTACAGTTTTTTAAAAAATCACTTTATCCTGTATTTTTTCAAGGAGGTGGCTCAGTAGGGTAATTTGTGGTTGAGATCATAGACCTTGGAGCCTCCTTTTCCTTGTGTCTTTACAAGTCTGTCCCCTTTTCTCGATCCCTACTACCACAGACCCCTGGTCTGTGCCTGTTGCCACCACTGACTGCTTCCCCTCATGGGTCTCCCTCTCCTCACTGCTGCAGCCACTTTCTAGGCAAAAAAGATCTTTAGGATCGTTAGGCAAATAAGGATCTTAGGCAAATAAGATCTCTTGGATCTTTCTAGGCAAATACGATCAGCCATGCTCTCCATTCTCCAAAGGCTCCCCAGCCTTTAGGATAATAGCCACAGGATATTTGGTCGCACGCGCCCTCCAGTGATCTGTGACCTACAACCCCTGCTCTGTAAATCCTGGGCACCCAACTACACCCCAGGAAAACGCCAGTCTTCCCAGGTCGGGGGCAAATGGCCACCCTAGCAACTCATAATTATTGCCTGTCCCTTTTCCTCCTGGCAAAGCCAAGTCTAGAGGACAGGCTGGGCCTTTGTCCCTCGAGTATTATCCAACATCCAAAACCTGCACTCAAGGATATTTGAAAAGTACTTTACAGTTTGCACAGTGTTCCTCACATCTGCTCATTTAATGCTCCCAACAGTCACGTAGCAGTATTTTCTAATTATACAGGCAGGGGAACTGAGGCTTGAAAAGGTCAGCGGCCTACGTTAGCCTCTCAGGTGGCAGAACGGGTACTCACAGCCGTGGTTCTCCGAGGGGACGGGACAGCGCGTAGGACTGAGAATTCTACAGACGGGGTGTGATTCCCCACCTGGCCATGACCTGGCTAAAGCACCGACTTCACCTCCCTGCGCCTGTGTCCTCATCCTTAAAGACGGTAACTGCAATTCGGGCTTGTTAGTAGGACTAAATAAGACAATGCCTATGGAGTGTCTAACAGTGCCTGGCTCCCAGCCGGAACTATAAATGTGAGTTCCCTTTCTGACCCCGAGCTTGGCGAGCTGCTTCTCCTATTTCTACAGCAGCTCCTCCTTCCCTGAGCTCCGGAGGCCGCTGGGGGTGCCAACTGTGGAGCACCGTGCCCGTTTTGACGTGGTAGCTTGCATCGGGTACCAGCGAATCCTTAAAGAGTGTGGGGACTACGGGCCCGGGAGAAGACGGCGGGGAGGGAAGTAAGGGGCCCTAGGAGG
>LNAC01000175.1:1823071-2148443 GCA_002007465.1 Ailurus styani | reverse complement strand
ACACCGACAGCAGCTCCGACCTCTCCGACTGCCCCTCCGAACCCCTGTCAGACGAGCAACGCCTGCTCCCCGCCGCCAGCAGCGACGCCGAGTCTGGCACGGGCTCCAGCGACCGGGAACCGCTGCTGGGAGCCCCGACGACGAGCCCCGCAGCTCGGGGGGCGCCGCCCAGCAGCCCCGAGCCCCCCGCGCTCCTTGCCGCGCCTCCCGCCGCCGGCGCCTGCCTCGGGGGTCGGAGCGGCCCGGGCGGGGTCCCGGCGGGGTCCCTGGGAACGGGTGTGCCAGAGGATGCCGGGGGGCGCGCGCCGCTCGAGCGAACGGTCCCCGGGATGCCCAGGGAGCCCGGTCCGGCCGAGCAGACCCGCCTGGTACCGGCGGCGGCGGTGGAGGAGGAGCTGCTGCGGGAGATCGAGGAGCTGCGCTCGGAGAACGACTATCTCAAGGTGAGCAGCCGGCTCCGCCTCAGGTGTCCCGGAGACGACCCCACCTGGTCTGGGTGCGGGCGGGGACGCAGAGCTCAGCCTTCCCGGTCCCGACGAGCACGTTCTCTCTTCTGCCCTTCGCTTTCCTGGCCCCGCACACATACTGGGCTTTGGGAACTTAAGGTAGAACTTCTAGAAGGAGCAGCAAGACCTGTGGGTCTGGGCGGATCCTCACCCCACTTAGCTTTTCTTGTTTCTTCAAGTCTTGCTTCTTCCTGCTGACGCCTTTGGCTCTGTAGATGTGTTGGGGCAGAGGTGGCCAGAATCACATTTTGGATACACTGCTGACGGCACCCCCCCACCCCCTGCCCCAGATGTGCCCACTCTCACCTGTGGATCTGGCTACCCCTAGTCGAGGAGCTCTGGTCCCCGCGGTGCAGGTGTGTGTAGGTTGGGGAGCCTGCTGTGGGCCAGACTGTGGATGCATCAGATGCTCTTCCAGCAACTGTACAAAGTGAGGCCCCCTCTGTTTCTCTCCGGGGGAGGGGGGGACTCCCTGTTTTCAGTGATAAACCTTAAGTTCAGGGGTCCCATGAGTGTGACCTGGGTTGAGGGGCATGGGTTCGGTGGGCTTGGCCTGCCAGTCCTTTGTAGGCGTCCACAAGCCGGTTTTCCTTGTTAGGAGAGGCCACTTGATTCCCCCTCCACACCAGCACTTTCGAGGGAATTGCAACCTCTGTTGCGCTATCTCTGAGTATTTCTTGTGAGGTCCTGCTAGCAGAGGCCTCCTCCTGGTCTTCTTAGTTTTGGGGCCCTCAGTCTGACTTCCATCTTTTCTCCCAGGAGGAGGGCAGGTTGGCCCTGCAGAATAGAGGACTTAGTGTATGTGTGGGGAGGTCAAAACAATTGAAGTGACTTGAGAGAAAATAAGGGGGATCGAGTTGGAAGCAACTGCTTTATTATAGTCTTCAAGTTAGTAAATAACTACAGTGGTATAAATGTTTTCATGTTTCTGTTAAGATTCTAATACAGATGTCTTCCCAAACCAGTGGATGCCCTTCCTTTATCTGGGTTATGTGATTTGTACTTTTTCTCAGCAAATGCTGAAGCTACCCAACTGAGGCCCGGTTTTTGGCCAGTGGGACCAAGGGCATGGACTTATTTAAGGTGGTGAAGTGTGCATTTCAAACTGACATCAGAATAGGTTCACTGGCGAGTGTTCCAAGCCTCAGCCTCTTATCAGGAGCTGCTCTCCCCGGCTGAGCCCAGTAGTAGTTTTGCCTGCAAAGAGGTAGCAGTGAAGCAGAGAAGGAGAGGTGAGAACAGATTGAGAGTTGGGAGTAAGATGTTTCAAGCAGTGCATTTGCTCGTGTCATCCACCCTTATGTAATAGAGCACAGAGTGATTTTCATAGGTGCTGAAGAGAAAGGCCAGGGATGTTGTGTGTGACTCCATCTTGAAATTAGCACTTCTGTAGATCTTCAGCAAATGTAAACTCCCTAAGGGCCAGAAAGATGATCTCGTTGGATTATAGAGCCAGCTCTTAGCATGATCCCTGACCCACAGTGTTTCTGATTAAATGACGTTTATCCAAATCACGACCAGCTAAGCAACAGGAAATTGAGGGTCCCATAAAAGAAAGGATGTTTCCCGTTGCATCTTTGATCTTAAGGTAAGCAGCTCAACAGTCATTTCAGAGTTCATTCCTAGGTAACTGTTTATTTGCTTTACCCTTTCACGCTGGTCGATTCTCAGTGAATGAACTAGCTGTCTGTCCCTGGAGTCTGATCTGGTACATTTGGTATTTCAGTGAGTCTTCACAACAACATAGGGTATAATTGTGGTCATTTTTATCATAACCTCAATTTCACAGACAAAGATGCTGAAAGCCCAGAAAACATAAATGACTCGCCCAAGGCCCTATAGCAGGTAGGGGTGCAAGTTCTCTTCCCACCCCCACCCCCACCCCCTGCTCCAGACCTTTTTGCATTTTTTCACCTCACCAGGCTGCCTCTCTCAGCGTATACCTCTTGATTTCGTGTTGTTTTACTCGCTTGAAATGTTCCCAGTGTTTAGCTTTCCTAGGGGGCCTCTTTTCATTTTAGGTGAAAGGGCCGTAATGAACACCTCTCCACTAGCCTGTGTACAGATGGTCATGTAAATCCCACTGACAATGTTTAATTTGTGGAAAATGTTTGGTTGCTGGTTCCTGCGGAGAAAGTGTCGTGGCCAACCATTCTCTCTGCCTGAGTGCCTCTCCCAGCCTGTCTTCTGACAGCAGGAGAGAGAAGTAGGTAGAGGAGCTCAGGAGGAAGCTAGGAAACCAGAAGTCTGCACACAGATACAGGAGCTTAAGTTAACCATCGTTCCGTTTGGGAGGAAAACACAGCAATCCTGGTAGATTAAGGTCAGTGAGCATGCCCACTGGTGCAAAACGGGGCTGTGATCACAAGTGACCTCAAGGGGCAGAGGCGGGCAGCGTGCCTTGGCACAGGGCGTGGAGAGTGTGCACATTCTAAGTCAAAACTTATCTTTTTATTGCTCTAGTTGCTCACTGGTAGTTTCTCACGGTTGGTAAAAGCGCATCCTTGACCTACTGCTTTCTTAGGGAAGGTTGCGCAGAGCTGTCATGATTAGACAGAGCATTCCTCTATTCAAATGTTATCTGAGAAGAAGAGCCGTGGCCCAGGAATTTTACTTGGGTGTGTTCTGGAGGATTGTGACCTGTTAAGTGTCACCTTCTTTCCCAAGTCAGTTCTGTCACCATTACTGTGCAAGATTGTCACACTTCCTGAGCTAGAAGACCAAAGGGTACTCCAGCAGATACACAAGGCCTGCAAAGCCACAGCGGGATGTCTGATCGAAAAATTCAAGAATTCTCTTGGGTTTTAGCCGGTCTGCTGTATGTTTTAAAATAGATGTCAACAGAGAAGTACATACGTTGGGTTGTGCTGCGTCGAGCTCTCTGGGGCATCCCTGATTCTGCTTTCTCTTCCTCGCCCACCTTCATCAAAGGGCACCAAGGTGGCTACATGAAAAATGCACAATTATTCAGTCCAGGTGGCTGGCTTTTTGCATGGAAACACAGTCAGAAAAGCAGTCTTGTACCTTTATTTAAATATATTTGGAAGTCTTCAGACATTCAGGTGAGGAGTTGAGTTCAGTGGTCCAAGGGCCTTTGCTTCTTTTTTAGACAGAACCCAGGCACCTTTCTCGAACCCAGGGACGAGCGCATCTACAAAATGCTGCCGGTGTGTTCCCTGCCTGCCGGCCTTCCTGCCTGCCACCACCAGGTTTTGCTCGAGTGCCCTGAGATAATCAGACCAGCCTTAGTGCTCTTCGTGAACATATTAATTATGTCCTCTGTTTCCACGGGCTTTTCAAGAGGATTTAATCACTTTGAGCTTATTGGCCTGTTTGGAAAATGCCCTTCGGATTCCTGGTGGCGTGCTCACCATGCCCCCTTCGCTTGTGTCCACATAGTGTTCTCCAAAGTCCCCGTGTCCTACAGGATGGGCACAGGTTGGTGCGGGGAAGGGCTGCTTTTTTTTTTTTTTTTTTGGCTCTGCTTCCTCAGTGATTTCATAAGAATTCTCTTTGTTTCAGACAAAAATCACCACTGGCTACTAGGTCAGGCAACATCGCATCCTCTGAGAAGAGGGATTTCCTAAGGGAGAGCATTGGTAGGGTCATTTGGGGTTTTATAGGTTGCAACTTATCACCACTGATCCAGCCTTACCACCCTGTTTCTCACTGAGTAGCCTTTTGAGTTTCAGGCTCTGAAATGGTTCTGTTAAATTTGGCCATGTGCATTCCAGGTGCTCAGTGTGGCCTGGAGCAGGGACACGGGGGCCAGCAGAATAAACAGTTCTGAACAGTTAAAGTGTCAAGCTCCTCCTCTCCTCTCCCTTTCTTTTGGAAGGGTTAAAGTGGACAGTATTCCTATTCTTTCCTGACATTCCACTTTCGACGCCCATTCTTTATTCAGCCTGGAAAAGAGCGGCTAGAATAATCTTAGGTGGCGAGATAATGTAGACCTGGGCAAACAGAGCCTATCAGCTGCTGGGGGAACTGTCACTTGGTAAACAATGGTTAGCGGCCCCCCGTGCCTTCTTAGCTACAGCTGGGACTGTGCAGAGAACATTTTCATTGTCCGGAGGGAAATGAGGTGGATTATTTGTATATTACAGCAGACAATCGTTTCTGTCTGCAACTCCCAGAAGATGGAATTATTGCAACAGTAGCCAGATGACTGCTCCCGTATCCAAACTGGGGTCTATTTAAAGAAGGGTTATTAAAACACTAATGTAGTACTAGTTATTGATGTCAGGTTGCTTGAAGAAAATTAAGATTGGCATAGAGTTCTCAGTATGATCAAGAGTTTGCATCCCATAAATTAAGATACTGTGGCTTCCAGTTTTTTTGCTTGTTTGTTTTTTGTGGGGTTTTTGTGTGTGTGTGTGTGTGTGTGGGTAAAACTGTTTTTGTGGAGGTTTGCATTGAAACGCTTTGTTTTAATCTTCGTTTACTCTAGTGCACACAGGGTACCTCATTATTTCTGTAATTTGATGTATATAATAAGGCTCGATCTGCTGTCTGCAAGCAAAAGGGAGTAGCTGGGGAGCTTCACACTCCTTCAAGATTTCATTTTATATGTGAAATTTGAAAAATAGATTTAATTAAAGCTAAATTAGCTTTTCAGTGAAGTAATGATCTAACAGTGAAGTACGCAACAGACCGGATGTTAATTTTACATAAAACCGTTGGTTAAGGGCAAGTCTTCTTAGTTTCTGTGTATAAAAAAGCAACAATTTTCTACTTCTGCTTACTATATGTCTAAATTATATTTGCCAGACACATTATATGTTCTGCTTGATTTGGTTTTCTTAAACATTTAAATGGCAGACATTTTTAAGGCTCTTTAATACAACGTATTCTAAATTAGAACTTGCCGTCCAAAAATTAACGTAGTGGTAGCTTGAAAATCACCATCTATCATGACCCTCATCTGAATAATCACAGTTTTTGCTTTTCAGATGTCTGCTGCCATCTGACATGGTTTATAATTTGCTTTTCGTGTAACTTCTTTTCGCTGAATCTGAAAACTGCTTTTCTTCAAGGCTCTGTGAAAAGAGTTAGACACTGGCCTTGGTCCCATCTCTGCAGCAGACGAGTGTTGAAAAGCCATTTAAACGTTTAGAATCTCAATTTGCTCATCTTTAAAATGGGGATATTAATAACTTTGCTGCATATTGCAGTGTTTTTCTGAGGGTCAGTTGAGATACTGGATATGCTCATACATTGACAGTTGTCAAGGTCTAAAAATGTTAACTTGCTTTATTATGTCACACCTATGGTGGGCTTTTAAAAGCATGATTTAAGGCTTATTACTGTTTCATTTGTCCTGGTTGTTGCAAATAATTTGTAGTGTTTACTGGGAAGAGCACTTGGGTTTGCAGTCTAGTTTTTGTTTGTTAGCTCTGAGGCTTTGGATATGCTAACCAGCATGGGTTTGCTCTCCTTGTCTATAAACTGGCTAATATGTTCCTGGCAGGGTGAGAATAGGGTTAGTAATGAAGGTAAAGTGCTGAATGAGATGTCTTCTGTTCTACCTATTTAGATAAAATATGAGTTATAAAGGCAGTAATTCAAATACATGCAATTATGGTCTCTCCCTAATTTTCCTTTCAGTGCAACTAATGTTGTTGATTATTTATGCCAAAAAATGTTAGCTGTTTACATCTGGCCACCTGAATGATTTGGAGGTGCGGGTTCATCGAGCCCTTACACACTTTTCTCTTTTAGCCTGCATGCTTATTTACGCATCTATAGAACATATCCAGAGTTTGATATTCGGGTCTATGAACATCCTCCTGGTACAAAATCTGAAAGCTAGAGAACCGTTTTATACCGAAAGTTGTATCTTATGTTTTCTTATGGCTGTTTTTGCACTTTGAAAACTTTTGTTTGAGTAACAGGTACTTCCAGGCATTAACAACTGTGGCTTTTATAGATAAGCTTTCTAGAAGGAAAAGCAATCGCAGACAATTCCTTCCATGAAAAGAATGGCCACAGTTACTGTATATTTGTATGTATACATATACATGTCGTGATTACTGCTTGTATTAGTTACGCAGTGAAACAATTACCTTTTAACTGTACTCCAATATAAGTGTAGAGAATAGGCTCTTTCTGAAAGTCAGACCCATCATATCCGCAGGTAGAACCCGAGAGAAGCTTGACCTTGATTTGGAAGCTTCAGGACTAATTACCTAATCTTTACCAGAAGATTGACGCCCACAAGGCCTGTGTTAGAGCTTGCTGTCTGCAGCTGGTCTCCGCCAGCATGGGGTGGGTCAGGGGCATGGCTCCCACACAGCAGCATCACAGCCTCAGTGTAGAGATCAGGCATCAGTCTGCCAATTTATTCTTTGCTGATGCTGGCAAGGGCCTTCCCAAAAGAGCCGTGTTCTCCCATTCCCTGAAGAACCCAGCCTGTCCATCCTATTCACATACATTGAACTGACCGGCTTCCACACTTGGTCCGTGAACTCCTAGTCCCAGCGAATTCTCCTACTGGGAACAAGATGTGTAGGAAGAGCTCTCCACGAAAGAAAACAGACAAGAAAGAAAACTTGCTTATACCTGCAACACTTTTCAATGTTAGGATTTACCTTTTTCTTTTTTTTTTTTTTTAAAGATTTTATTTATTTATTTGACAGAGAGAGATCACAAATAGGCAGAGAGGCAGGCAGAGAGAGGAGGAGGCAGGCTCCCTGCTGAGCATGGAGCCCCATGCGGGCCTGACCCTGAGATCATGACCTGAGCCGAAGGCAGAGGCTTCAACCCACTGAGCCACCCAGGTGCCCGATTTACCTTTTCCTTAAGACACACTAGAGCATCTTATCTTTTTAATGAGGTTGTGACCGCTGCTATAGAAATTTTGTATGAATATTCAGAAGCTGAGAAAAAACCACTTTGTTAATTTTTTCAGTGCCACTGGGACATGATGTGGACGTGATCAGGCTTTTCTTCTTTAATGTCCATTCTTCTTGGCGGTCTGTTCAGAAAGGCTCTATTTGGAGTCATGGTCAGTTGAGTAGGCCATTCTCTTGGTTAGGGTAGTGTGGACAGATTGGGGAGACGGTACAGTCTGGTTCAGATGCTACATCTGTGCTCTTTCCAGGAGACCACTCCATATGGTTGAGGTTGGCTAAGCAACTGTCTTTACCCCGTCTGTGCCAATTTGTAGTTTTCCATGAAGAGTCCCAATTTTTTTGTTACACTTAAACTTTTCTAGGTTAAAATACTCTTCAGGAGAATCCCTTCTGGTGAATTTCTTATCTGCCTGGGGCTTTGATGTTGGGAAGCTCTTGTTCTTTATTACAAGTAAATCCCTGCTTTTAAAAACAAACGCAGGATTAGTGAGAGTAGAGAGAATCAGGGACAAACAGAATAGCAGGACAAGAGCTGACAATTTAGGGTGTTCATGTCATGGAGAGTTTCTTCCTTGACCCTCCGTGTTAATTGAACAAAACAAAAGGAATGATTGAATGTATCCTACTCTGGAGACATTTAAGCCATCAGTGATCAAACTAATCAAGAAAATTCCTAGAATGCTTTTCTTAATCTCCCACCTTCCAAATTACTCCTCGTTAAAATCTTTTGTAATACTTTAATAGAATTTCTGTCTCGCATATTGCAGCCACGTCCGTGGGTTTGGGAAGAATTTTTTGTAATTGGGTTACAAGACTGGAACCAAACAAAGGTGTGTTTGTATCTGACTTTGGTCGTCTTTACAATTTGGTCTTTGTCGGGACTGACCCACGTTTGTGTTCATCCCACAGATACTTATGGCGGGTCTACTGTGTGGCTCACACCCCTCTGGGCACTGTGAATGCGGAGACGCCACTCCAGGGGGCTGCCCTCACAGAGCCCACTTTTCAGTATGGGCGACAGACGGGAATAGGAAGAAGCACAAGTAACTAGATAAGAGGTGGGAAGAAAACAGAGCGAGGCAAGGAGGATTAGAAGGGGGGTGGGGAGGATGGGAGGTCAGGGAAGGCGATATGTATGTACCTTCAAGATGATGTAACAATGAGCTCTGTAAAAGTCCGGGAGGAACATTTTAAGCAGGGGGAGAACAGGTGGAAAGGCCTCCAGCAGTCCAGACCCCGTGAGACCAGCAGTGTGGCAGGGAAGAAGGGGGCCGCTCAGAGACCCTGGGGCGGACTCTGAAGAATTTTCTCGGGGTGACGGAAAGCCCCCTAGAAGGTCTGAGGGGCATGGTCTGAGTTCCACGGTGAAGGATAACTCTGGGTGGAGAATTCGGGGAGCCCCGCACTGGTCCCTGTGTGTGGCTCTGGTCCCTGGGGACGGACGAAGGCAGGGACTAGCTGTGGCGTGCAGCCACCGGGGAGAGAGTGCCCCTACGTATGTTGCTGTTGGGCTGACGGCACTCGCTTGGCTGTGGAATGGGAGGGCGGGGGGTGGGGGGCGGCAGGGAACGAGTGCTGGGTTTTTCCTGAACCCACAGTGTCTTCATGCTGATGCCAGACTGAAGTGGAGATGGGAAATGAAGGCCAAGTGAATGGAAAAAACCAAACCCAATGTGGACTTGACATAATGCAAAAGTATATCTTTGGAATTGTGAGTCACATCGTCAGTGCTGAGACATGTATGGTGGAACCAAGTTTTAGGGACATTTTTGCCGGCGTGTTGTAATTCTAGGGAAGTTCAGTTATGATCCCACTGAAGTTTATGTCCTTTGAAGGCGAGGCTCTGTGCCACTCCTCTTAGCCCCAAGACTGTGCCCTGGAGATAAGGTTTAGGTATGGGTTTGGTTTGAATCTAAAGTTTTAGTTATCTGCAGAGTCGATTTCATCTGTGACTCTGATTACATAAGAAAATATTGGGAGTGGAATCAACGTTGGCAGGCCTCAATGAATAATCCGTCCTGGTTTTGAGTTTCTGGGTCCGTGAGATTTGAACAGACGTCTGAGGATATTGTCTCGTGTGACCCTTCCCAGAGATCCCTGTGTCCTGTCACACAGGTGTGCCCATCAGCTACGGGGTAAGCGCACAGGTAGTTAACATCCAGGATGATGGAGCCAGGTGGACGGGGGACCCCGTCCTTGTCCTCGTGGACCTGGCTTATATGGCCTGTTCCATCTGGTTTGTGTAGGATGAGCTGGATGAACTCCGAGCTGAAATGGAAGAGATGAGAGACAGTTACTTAGAGGAAGATGTTTACCAGCTGCAGGAGCTTCGGCGAGAGCTGGACCGCGCTCACAAAAACTGCCGAATCCTGCAGTACCGCCTTAGGAAAGCCGAGCAGAAGAGCCTGAAAGTGGCTGAGACTGGTCAGGTGGATGGCGAGCTCATCCGGAGTCTGGAGCAGGACTTAAAGGTGAGTGAGCCAGGCTGATGGGGGCACTCATTCCCAGAAGAGGCAGAGGGGAGGGGGGAGGGGCGGGATCGCAGGTCTGGGGCTGGGCAGCACTTGGGCCTCACATACACCTGGTCCTGCCGTTCCGGTGGTGGTTCCGTCTCTCTCAACAGATCTCAGCATACACGTTCTTCATTCGCCTTGCGGTGTACAGGGTATGTGTAGTCATATGCAGTCAATCTTTGACAGCCCAAGATTTTAAACCTGTCCCATGAACTGGAATCTTAAAGCCTAAGGAAAAGAAAAGAAATCGTAGTAAGGGATCTACAGTTTAAAAAAAAAGAGAGAATTGGGGCACCTGGGTGGCTCAGTCAGTTAAGCGTCTGCCTTCAGCTCAGGTCACAATCCCAGGGTCCTGGGATCGAGCCCCGCATCAGGCTCCCTGCTCAGTGGGGAGTCTGCTTCTCCCTCTCCCTCTGCGCCTCCCCCTGCTTATGCTCTTTCTTGCTCTGTATCTCAAATAAATAAATAAAATCTTAAAAAAAAATAAAAATACAAAATAATTTAAAAGAGATATCTGCCATTTGGTCTGACGTTTGTGTAGAATTGTACAGACATGGCTTCTAAAGGTCTGGACTATTTAAAAAAATCTATTGATGATCCGTTCAGTGATAGTCAAAGAGCACTCATAGAGGTTGATTCTAATCATTTCATGTTTTTATCGTCACTTAAGTTTCTAGAATGTAGGAAACCTGAAATGACCATAACCCAAGGATAGTGTTTTGATTTAACTGAAGGAGAAATAGGATCGTAACTAATTGTCTAAAGCTAATTGTCTGAGGTATTTTTGAAAACCACTGGTAGCGGTGGGAACGAGGTGAAGAAGTTCCAGACATTATACCGTTTGCTCCCTCCATGGGTAGCAAGGCTTCTCTCATGCCCCAATTATCAAATCATTTATCAAGAGATGAATTATGCATAATGTCCTTATTACGGGAGTACTTATGAAATCTCATTTCGCCTTTCATTATGATAACAGGAAAAGAATCTTTGTAATTCTATCAAATCTATAAACCACTAATAAAATGTCATTCAGGGGGATATAAGGGTGATTTATATTTCTCTTGCAAAATCTCTTTCCTTGTTTCCCTTTAGAAGGTAAAAATGTTAAAGCAATTAAACAATTGCTTTTAACATTCAGATATTTTACCACAGTAGACAATTTAAAACTTGACTACATTATTTTACGGGATTATTATTTTTTTTTTAGCAAGTAGTTTTAGTATTGCCTTAGGAACAGAAATTTTTATTGATCGATTTTTATTGTTATTGTTACTGTTATTTCTAATTTATCATTAAAGCGTGTGTGCATGCGCAGAATTGGCATTCTTGGTGATACTCTATAACGAGGTAGAGCTATCCACAGTTGCCTTTTAATCCAGATAAAGGTCATATCCTCGCTTATAATGTAGATTTCATGTTTGAAATTAATACCCTCCTCCTTTAAAGATAGGCTTGTTAATATTGTCAGGGTCTTTGCCCTTGACTGTGATATCATATCACTTAATGATTCTGCTTCTTAAGTTGTTTGTGCCCTTAGCACACAGAAAGCTTCACGTCCTGATGACTATCTCTATTGGTCAATACAGGTAGCCAAAGATGTATCTGTCAGATTGCACCATGAACTTGAAACCGTGGAGGAAAAGCGTGCTAAAGCTGAGGATGAAAACGAAAGTCTCAGACAGCAGATGATTGAAGTGGAAATATCCAAACAAGCCCTCCAGAATGAGCTGGAGAGACTGAAAGAGGTAATCCCAAGATATTTGGGGATTTCTTTCTTGGGTTTAATTGTTAGGGGCTTGGGATGCCAAGCATCCCATTTGGTGAACTATGGTTTATTTGTAGGGCCCAGAAACTAAGAACGGTTTTTACATTTTTCATTGTAAAACAATAACAACCACACAAAAATAAATCTATAAAAGCAAAGACTATATGACAAAGACTATATGTTGCTTGCAAAACCTAAAATATTTGCTGTCTGACCCTCTGTAGAAAAGGCTTGGTGAACCGTGGTCTAAAACTACTTTTTTATCATTCCCATTCAGATGAGCTGGCCATTAATTCCTTTTATGGGTCCAAATGGAGAGTATTATTACTAGAATACAAAATTAAGCAGTAGCTTTCTCCTCGAGTCTCCTCTTCCAATGAGCTGGAAAATGTGTTATGGCTGTCTTTTAAAGTTGTGTAAATAAATAATCTGTGTATGCCACCTATATTATTCAGGCAATATGGTTTAAATACAGGGTTTTTCTTTTTATTTTAGGGAATGAATGTATTCTAGCAAAGCGGTCTAGGAAAATGAATGCATTTATTTTTTTTTTTAAAGATTTTATTTATTTATTTCACAGAGGGAGAGAGATCACAAGGAGGCAGTGAGGCAGGCAGAGAGAGAGGGGGAAGCAGGCTCCCTGTTGAGCAGAGAGCCCGATGTGGGCCTCGATCCCAGGACCCTGAGATCATGACCTGAGCCGAAAGCAGAGGCTTTAACCCACTGAGCCACCCAGGCGCCCAATGAATGCATTTATACACACACACACACGCACGTATATTTCCCTTTGCATGCAGTAATGCAAATGCTGTTTTGTTGTTACTTCCATCATAAGATTAAAGCTGTGCATTTTCTTAGAAAATAGCCTGCGTATTGTTGGAGTTAAAAACTATTGGTTAAGCCTTTATGGTCACGGCCAAAGCCAGCATTATTACCTGCTAAGAGCCTCACTTAGTGCATGTACCCTTTGGACAAGTTTCCCGAGTCACCAGTTATTCCTCATCCATCCAGCCGTCCACCTGCTCACACTTAATTCGGGCTCCGTACCATGCCCTGGGGATGCCGGCGTGAATATGGCCGCACGTGCTCTGCTCCCAAGATGTTTACAGTTCCATTTGACACGTGGTTAGCAAAACAAATAAATCTCAGCAAAGGAGCTGGTGTTCCTGCCTCTCTTCTTCCACCCCCTCCCCCTCACAGCTACTCAGGTGCCCTGCTGTTCCTCGAGGTTGGGGGGCCCCAACCTTCTTTGTCCAGAGATCCATATCCCTGGGGCTCAGTCCCTCGCCCTTCTGGTCTCTGCTGACATCCCACTTCAGCCACCTGGCCCCCCACACTTACACATTCCCAGTTGTCCCTGCCTCCCCCCGGCCATCCCTATCTGCCTTCCCCACTGACACGCTGTGGATTTTGTTGACTCACTTATATATTGCCGGCACTTGTCTGACAATGCCATGGGTTTTATTTCTTTGTTGCCTTCACTAATGTGCCTCCAGGACTTGAGCTCTGTGGGAAGAGGGTGTGTCTGTAGTTCACAGTGGAGTCTTCGTGCCTAGAACAGTGCCTGGCACTTAGGCGTCGTCAGGGACACGCAAGGTGAGGGAGTGAATGGAGGGCGAGAATGTGGAGCTGTGGTGATCACAGAGGAGGAGGTAGAGTCCAAGGTCGTTCTTTCATCATGGGTAACCCTTGCTCCTTAACTTACATGTGTACTTACCCCGGGGACTGGGGGGATTTCTCCTCTCCTTGTGGGTCTCTGACCTCTGCACTTAGAGTTGCCAGTCCTTTACTTCCTTCTTTCTCCTTTGCTCTAAGTCTGCTAGAAGGTTTGCCATGATGGTTTCTTTTCTCAGAATTTCCAGTTTGAGCCTGACCTTGAGGGTGCAGAAAAGATCTTAGGAGTATATTTTATAAATGTTATATGTGTGTATGCCTACGCATAAATATTTAAATTGTATGTACACATAAGTAAGTAAATAAATATATTTAAAGCAAGCAAAGTTTCTCTTGCCCCCACGGAACTGGATTTGTGTGGGACTTGGCATCAGGTCACAAACAACTCCTCAGGGAGAGAAATGATTACTGACATTGAACCCCAGGTAGGGGTGAGGCAAGGATCTTCAGAGAACTGTGATGTTGGCTGAGGCTGGATGTGTACAGAGGAGGTGGGAGGGCCAGCTTCTCCCTGCCTTTATGGGTTAGAGACACTCAAAGGGATTGCCCAGTTGGGCTGCAATCAGTCTGACTGGGGGGATGGCGAATTGGCACCAAACCTCATGATTCTAAACAAATCATAAAACGGATCAGAGTCTGCAGAAGGTAGACGCTCTAGACCGTGCTAGAAGCCGAGAACAATGGAACCAGACGACCCAAGGTTCAAAGGTGGTAGAGGAGATACTTGCTGGGAAGTGCCAGCTGGGGACTCTGTGAATGGATTCTTTTCACCGAAGCCAGAAGGGAAGGCGAAGCCAGAAGGGAAGGCGCTGTGAGCTTTGCTGGGTGGGGTGGCGGGTGGGGGTGGGGAGAATACTATTTTCTCTATCTCGAGTCCCGCTCTTTATCGTTCACCTCTGAAGTTTTGTAAGCAGATGAGTCACCTTCCGGAAAAGGCACAGAGAGCTCGTGGGTCGCCTGTGTCTCTGAATGACGGAAGTAGCTGCAGGCGCCCGCGTCCCCCTCAGGCTCAGAGGACAGTAAGACGGGGCGTCTCCGTGCCTCTTGGCCTCCGTAGCTGCTGCCCTGGGGGCTTCTCTCCGGGCCCGCAGACTGCGCTGGTGGGCTTCTGCAGGACGATTTCCCCTAGCACTTTCCAGGCTGAGAGTCCAGACTCAGGCTTGTCACCCGCGGCCCCACCTGACTCTTCCCTGTCTTGCCCACTTGTGCGCACGGTGCCGCGGTCCTGCTAGTCCCTCCGGCTGGAGCCTGGCGGGTGCCTGACCTCTCTTCCTGCTGGCGCTGAGATTGCCGTCACGTCCTGCTCCTCTGCTTTTGCGGTCTTGGGAATTTTTCTTTCTTTCCTTTCCTTTCTTTTTTCTTTAAGATTATTTATTTATTTGAAAGAGAGAGAGAGCAGAGCAAGAGAGAGACCACGAGTAGGAGGAAGGGGCTCAGGGAGAAACAGGCTCCCCACCGAGTATGGAGCCCCAATGCAGGGCTGGACCCCAGGACCCTGGAATCATGACCTGAACCGAAGGCAGCCGCTTAACCAACTGAACCATCCCAGGAGCCCCTGAAAATACGGTTTTCTTAAAGCATTTTTTTATTTAAATTCAGTTAATTAACATTCAATGTATTATTGGTTTCAGAGGTACAGGCCTGTGATTCATCAGTCTTACATAACACCCAGTGCTCATTAAATCACGCGCCCTCCTTAATGTCCATCATCCAGTTACCCCCATTCCTCCCACCGCCCTCCCCTGCAGCAACCCTCAGTTTGTTTCCTATGATTAAGAGTCTCTTATGGTTTGTCTTCCTCTCTGATATCATCTTGTTTTATTTTTTCCTCTCTTCCCATGTGATCCTCTGCTTTGTTTCTTAAATTCCACGCATGTCAGTGAGATCATATGATAATTATATTTCTCTGATTGACTCATTTCACTTAGCATCATACCCTCTAGTTCCATCCATGTTGATGCAAATGGCAAGGTTTCATTCTTCTCTCTCACCGACATGTGCTGTATCATGGGTGGACCATGAAGATAGACCAAGGAAGAGAAGCTGGACATATTGCACAATTCCATTTATCAGGAGTATTTATAGGCAGAAAACAGATCGGTGGGTTCCAGGGGCTGGGGACAAGGGAGGGGACTGCTTAATGGGTATAGGGTTTGCTTCTGGGGTGACGAAAAGGTCTTAAAGCAGACAGAGGTGACGGCTGCACAGCCTTGTGAATGAACTAAATGCCTCTGAGTTGATCAGGTTTAACCTCAAATAAGAATTTTTAGATTCTCTATCCTACCCACACTTTGGCCAGTCTTCTCTCGAGTGAATATCTGAGAGCTAACTCTACGCTGTTGACACATTAAAGGCGGACACTACTTCTGGTCTCTCCCTTCTCTGTTTTATCTTCGACGCTCCCCCAGCTCTGACGATGGGACTCTCTGCTTAAACACATGAACTTGCCCTGGCTCCCAACTGTCTAACTCCCTAGGGTGACATAGAGGACCCTTCCTGCTGGGGATAATCCGTCTCCCAGCTGGGTTTCCCACCCCACTGCCGCAAACCCTGGAGTGAAATAAAGGCAGCAGAGCAAGGTGAGAAGGGTCCGTGCCCTTTGGTCCCCTTTGAACAGAGTGGGTCCTAGAAAAATCACTGTCTCCGTTGGTAGATAAGATGATTAAAGAGGGTTGGCAATATGAAACTATATGGAATTGTCCCTTCTGTCTAGTGGGCCTGTTTGCCTGCTTCCTTGTGCCTATTTGCCTCGTGGTCCATGTACCCAACGCACGTACACCCCTCCACTCGTGCAAGTTCAAAACATTTTGGCCTTTTCGGGGGTGTATTTCTTCCAGTACTCAACTCTGTGATGAAATATCTGGACAGGTTGAAAATGGTTAATCTTAGCTTAGTTTCAGCCTCTTAAAGATTGCTTTCACTGGGCCGTATTTCATTCTACCAAAGTTTTCGAGTTCTTATATATCTTAGACACAGTAATAACTGGCTAAGTTAATTGGCATTTGCAAGGGACAGAGACATGTTCTAGATCATTCCAGGGAACGGGGCTTTTCTTTTTTTCTTTTTTTTCTTATTGAGGTATGATTGACATATAACATTATATTAGTTTCAGGTGTCATGGTTCAATATTTGTATATATTGTAAAATGATCACCACAATAACAGGGTAACATTCCTTGTTAAACACATGGGTGCAAAAATTTTTTTCTTGTGATGAGAACTTCTAGGATCTGCTCTCTTAGCGACTTTCAAATATGCAGTACAGTGTTGTTGACTGTGGTCCTTGTGCTGTACTTTACCCGTGACTTATGTATTATAACTGAAAGTTTGTATCTTTGGATTGCCCTAACCCTTCTTACCCATCCACCCTAGGGATTGTTGAATGAAGCCACAAGGAAACAATTAGCAGCCAAATAGCTCTTGTGGGCCATTTTTCAGCACCATTCAGGTTATGTTACTGATTCTCTCTGGGTTTGGCGGAGACTTCTTCTGTGGCTAGTAAATGATTCAGATTTTATAAATATTTATTGAGTGCTTGAGAGGAAAAGGTATGCTCTAGTTTTGGGGTGAAGACTTAAAATCCATTAGATTGAAGACTTTCAAAACTTTAACTCACAGGAAGCAGTATATTTTGTGTCACCACTCAAAATGCAAACATAAAGGTTTCATGAAATAATGCTTATCTATCCAGTTCTGTTTTTTAAATGGTAGTTATATGTTTGATTTACAGTCTATTAGTGGATTGCTGCAATTTGGAAAGTTTTTTAAGATCATTTGTTAATTGTGGTGTTCAAATTTTTTACATAGTTTTGTTTTGTCTGCTAAGTATATCTAGGATAAAGGTATGTTAAAATCACCAGTTATAATTTTGTTTTTATATTTTCTTATAATCTGTCAAATTTTGCTTATATATTTTGAATATAAATGCATACAGATTTTTTAGAACTGTTTTTTGATGAAAATTATTCCCTTTGTCATTTGATAATGACCTCTTTATTCTAATATATATATATTTTTAATTTGCCTGGTATAGCTTTTTTGTGCTTCCATTACTTTCCATTTTCTATGTCATTATGTTTTAGATGTATTTCTTGTGACTGGTCTATAGTTATCTTTTTAAAAATGGAATCTGTAATATCTTTTTTTAACAAAAACTTGTGAATTTAATCCATTTACATTTATATGGTTGTTGATGCGTTTGAATTTATTTCCATCATTGTATTTTATGTTTGTAAATTCCATGCCTTTTTTCATTTCTTTTTATGTTGATTTCTCTTTGAGTTTTCAATTCTCATGTTCTTTTGCTTGATTAGGAATTTGTATTACTGTTTTAAAAACTACTCTTACGTATTTAACATGCCTGTTTGACTTAGCATCTAAAACTAATCTTTATCCCCATTTTTCTTCTTAATAATAAAAGCATCTTAGAAAGCTTCAACTCCAGGGCACCTGGGTGGCTCAGTGGGTTAAAGCCTCTGCTTTCGGCTCAGGTCATGATCTCAGGGTCCTGGGATCGAGGCCCATATCGGGCTCTCTGCTCTGCGGGGAGCCTGCTTCCTCCTCTCTCTCTGCCTCTCTGCCTACTTGTGATCTCTCTATCTCTGTGTCAAATAAAGAAATAAAATCTTTTAAAAAAAGAAAAAGAAAGCTTCAACTCCAATCAGCTCCTGTGTTTCATACTATCATTATGTAGTATCATTTTAGTTTCATCTTTTTAAAACCATCTCCCCCAAACGTTGGCTAATTTAACAGTTAATGCTTATTTAGATTCATTTACATATTTTTTAATCTGTTGTCCTTGCTTTTTGAGTATTACTTCTTCCTTCTGAGTTCAGTTTTCTTTTTTTTTCTTTTTTTTTTAAAGATTTTATTTATTTATTTGACACAGAGAGTGAGATTACAAGTAGGCAGAGAGGCAGGCAGAGAGACAGGGAGAGGAGGAAGCAGGCTCCCTGCTGAGCAGAGAGCCCGATGTGGGCCTCGATCCCAGGACCCTGAGATCATGACCTGAGCCGAAAGCAGAGGCTTTAACCCACTGAGCCACCCAGGCGCCCTGAGTTCAGTTTTCTTCTTGCTGATCTGTTAACATGTCCTTGAGTGTTTTCAGTCAGTAAATGGTCTAAAAATGCTTTTATGTCATCCTCAGTCCTGAAACATATTTAGTTGGGCATAGGATCCTAACACTTCGAAGATAGTACTTTTTATTATCTTCTGTCTCTATTTCGCTATCAAGAGGTCTGCTGTAAGATAATTCTCATTTTTGTAGATGATCTGTCTTTATTTCCTGGTTACTTTTATGCTTTTCCTTTTGTGTTTGGTATTCCGTAGTTTCAACCAGATGTATCTAGATTTATTTTATATTTTAGGCAACACTCATTGTCGATCTGTTTATGTCTTCCGTGAAATCTGGAAAATTCTTACTCTTTGAATAATGTTCAGTAGTGAAATTATGTCTTTAAACAGTGTTTCTTCCCCCATTTTCTGTATCATTTCTAGAATACCTATTAGTCGTATGTAGGAACTTCTGTTGACCATTCTTATTCCATCCACCATCTCGCCTAACTGTCCTTTTTTTTTTAAAATCTTCCTTTTATTTATTTATTTATTTTAGGGAGAGAGAGTGAGCATATGAGAGTGGGGGGGGAGGGGCAGAGGGAGAAAATCTCAGGCAGACCTCCCACTGAGCGGAGTCCAAGGTAGGGCTCAATCCCAGGATATGAGATCATGACCTGAGCCAAAACCAAGAGTTAATGCTCAACGGACTGAGCCACCCAGGTGCCCCACTGTGCTTTATTTTGAATAATTACTTCATTTCTTGTCCAAGTTATGAATTCTCTTCTTTACAAAAGAATTCGTTTTATTCATCCACTAAGTTTTCATTTCAGTGAAATGGATTTTAAAATTTGCTTGTTCTGTTTCATAAATTTCTTTTTTCCTTACCATATGTTATTTCTTCCTTAAATTTTGAAACATTTTAAAGTCGCAGCCTCTTTCAGTTTATTCTATTTTCTTGTTCTTCAGTGTTACCAATCCCACTATTTTTCAGATCTGTTATCTCTCACCTAAAGGGGATATTTTTATGAGCTTTAAGATGAGCTAATTTCTTAGTGGGAATTCCATGAAGTTTTGTTGAAATGTCCTCTTGGTGAGATTTTGGTCTTTTCCAAATGCCTCAATAGTATTATTGGTCCAAATACACTTGTATGTGGCATACATCTAAATATTTTTATACTTCAAAGGAGATTTTTTTTTTGTCACCACCCAGTGTCCTGAGCAGAAGTAATAACTCTCCCCCTCCCCAAATAACTTTTAGTTTACTTTCAGTGGTGTGCATCCCTTTAGTGGGTTGTCTGGGCCTCACTTCTGCATTTATCGAAGATGCTTCTCACGTCCCTGGCTAGAGTGCCTATTTCTGGGTAAGAGAGCTGCCACCATTCCCTCCTGCCCTCTCTACCCCCTTAATCCCTTATGCATTTCTGATACTAGGGAATTTTCCTTTTGTGAATGTGTCAGTCAGCTATGTATAAATTTCTGATTTTTATGTTTTCTTTAGCATTTCTAGCTGTTTGTTGGGGGAAAGCTCAAGCTAGCTCAGTGTGCTGTGTTGCCAAAACAGGATGTGACCCTTCAGGGTTCAGCGGAAGCTTTCCAGTAGCGCTCTGGAGTGCCACGAGTAACCCCAGTGGTCTCCCATTTCATGGTTCAGCACTGTTGTCCCTGCCTCTCTCTGTTCATTTCCTTCTGCCCTGCTACTCACCAGTTCCCATTTGCCCCAGGGCTTTTTTTAAACTCATGGATTCTGTTACATCCTGGCTTCTACTTTGTATATTCTCTGTAGGTACATGCTAAAGACCGAATGTTTATATCTCCAACCCCATGCCAAATCATTAGTTAAATCCTAATTCCCAATAGGATGGAATGAAGAGTGGATCCTTTGAGAAGTGATTGATTTATGAAGGTGGAACCCTTGTGGATGTGATTAGTGCCCTTTTCAAGGAGACCCCAGCGCTCTTTTGCCCCTTCCACCAAGTGAGGACACAGTGAGAAGATGTCCGTCTGTGAACACAGAAGTAGGTTCTCACTAGACACCCAGTCTGCCAGCCCCGGGATCTTAGGTTTCCCAGCCTTCAGGACCGTGAGAAACAATGCTTGTCCTTTACACCACTCGGTCCACAGTATTTGTCTTACAGCAGCCCGAACAGACTAAGACAGTCTTTTCTGCTTTTTTCTCAACCAGTGGGTGAGGAGTTTTCTCTGTGTATCATTGCATTCAAACTCTCAGACAGCCATAAAGTCTGGAAGCATAGGTATACAAACATAATAAATGGTTTATTGCTATTACGCTATAGTTTAATAAGACATTATCTATGTTTCCAGACTTTATGGTCCTCCCCATAAGAAAAAGATACGCTTGAGTGAGCCAGCGTAATGCATCTTTGCGCCGAGTCCCCATGCCAGGGCATCTGACCAAGTTGGTCAACTTGGACACTGACCAAGTTGTTGGCAGCTGCTGTGGAGTCAGTCAGGGCCTCACTTCTGGCCCAGTCAATGGTGGACTGCGGGCCGGCAGGGCATGCAGAGTCCAGGCAGGCATTCTTTGTGTTACCTTGGCAGGCTCTCCAAGATACCTCAGGAGGAATAAGTAGCATCTGGTTCCATTTGTTGGTCTCATGAGTTGGGAGGGGGGCAGGGTGACTCTTAACTAGAGAACAGGAAGTGGGGAGAAATGCAGTGCCCTGAATGATATCCCAGTTAGCTGGCCTGCTGAGTTAATAAGGAGGTGAAATGGGATGAGAGTGGGAGCAGAAAGAATCGAGGCGTCTGGTTAAGTCATCTTCCCAAACACTAACACACATGTAGAGTCTGGTGTGCGTGTGTGTGTGCATATGCATACGTATGTATCTGTGTGTGTATCTGTGTGTGGGCATATACATGAAATGTCTGCACAGGGATCTGGAGGGAAATGGCCTTTTGTAGGTTCTCATCAGACCAATAGGCAGGGATGGAATTAGAGTAGAGCCCTCTCAACTGAGGGAATAAATACCAGGCCAGAAAATCCAGATTTCATAGGCCAGGGAGGATTAGGAAGAGGGCAGCAACTGTAGGAAGGTTTGGCATAAATAATTTTGAATGCTTAAGCTGTAAGTGGAACAGTTTGGGTGTCTGGGAAGAAAGGGGGGGTCATAAGGAAAGAAGGTCATAAGGAAAGGGGGGTGTGTGTTCAGTTAAACAACCATAAATAGTACTAATGGCTAATTTCACACTGTTACTGGAAAGGCACAGGGATAGCCCATCACAGTCTGTTCTGGTCACTCAGAACAGGTACTCTTGGAGCGATTTCTTGTCGAAGTCAAGACAGAATCATACCAAGGTGTTCTAGAAGGCCAGTAAAAGTCCTGTGACCCACTTCGCAGCGGTCCGCGTGTTCTCTTCCATGGGCACTGTCTTGTGCACTCCCTGGGCAGGCACATTTGCTTCCTTGTGGTAAGCTGTGGTGGAGGCTCCAAGAGGGGTGTGGAACTTGCCCAGGTTCGAGTTTTTGAAATACTTTCATTTCTTGGGTTGTGCTCTTTTGTTAAGTTTTGTTGTCAGAGAGCCATGTTATTTCCACATAGTGTGGCTGTCAGGTTGGAAAAGAAAGAAAATGGTGGTGAGGGCACAGGTAGGACTTCAGAAGGAGTCACTGAGTTTGGTGGCTCTCCTGGGATCTGGCATGTGTGGCCAGACCCAGGCCTGGGGACCTCAGGCTGACTGAGTGTCAGAGCCAGAAGAATCCTGGAAATGAGTTAGCCAACCTCCCCATTACCTACACAAGGAAACCAAGGTCTGGGTAGGTTGTGAATGGTGGCTACCCCAGGTCTCCTGACTCCCAGAAACCCCCCTCCACTCCTTCTTTCCTTATGACCTTATCTCTAGCCCTGCCCTCTCCCTTCCCTGTACGCCCTGGAGGAAGAGGTTCCCAGGTCGGGGCAGAAGGGAAGCACTTGTGGGGCCATCTTGACTGTGGTCTTCAGCGGAAGCTGCTGGAGGAGGAGAGGCTCTAGGCTCCCTGCTCCAGTGCATTGGCGAGGAAGAGCACCTGTGTCTTTCTTCGACCCATTAATGCTTCCATATAAAATTAATTTCTGCTTTTAGAAGTATTTATTAAGCTGCTGCTTTCATCTCTACTGAGAAAATTACAGGAAGGAGGAGAGCAGAATTTACCTTTGAAGAGAGTGAGCACAGGCCTCCCAGCCTGTCTTGCCACTCACTCCCATGGGGACCTCCGTGGCCCTCTCCTCCCATCCTGCTCCGTGGTGCCTGCCACTCTTTCCCCAGGACTGTTCCAAGATGCATCTTTTATCTGTTGAAATGCTGCCCATTCTTTAAGATTCTCCCAGAAATGCCACCTCCTCCTTGAAGCCTTCTGTCACACTTTTCTGACCTCTGAACAAGCATTTTCATGTGATTAAACCATTACACGGTTGCTAGAGAACGTTCGTAAAGTGGAGGGAGAAAGTTTCCGTCATGCTAACATCCCAGAGATACAGCTCATTTTTCATAGGAAAGTGGAAACACCCTACAGACTTCTTAGTATAGTATTTTTAGTATAGTATTTTTTATTTGTACTTCAGCCTTCTGTTTTGAGATCCTTGTAAGCTCGCAGGCAGTTGTAAGAAATAGTAACGGGAGGTCTCATGTACCCTTTACCCCATTTCCCCCGGTGGCAAACTCTAGTATGGTCCCCGAACTAGGACAGTCACATTGATTGAGTCAAGCTGTGGGAACAATTCCATCACCACAAGGATCCCTCACAGTGACCTTTTATGGCCACACCAACTTCCCTCCTGTCCCCATTCCATCTCCATCCCCACAACTGCTGTGTTCTCCATTTTGATAATCTTGTCATTCCAAGACTTATAGAAATGGCATCATTCACTGTGTCACCTTTTGGGATTGACTTTCTTCACTCTGCAGCATTCTCCAGAGATGTTCCAAGGCATGCATGAGCCACAGTATTTAGTCATTTACCCACTCGATAGATGCGGGACATCTGGGTTGTTCCAGTTTGGGGCTTTTACAAATAGAGTTGCTGTGTACATTGGTGTGCAGGCTTTTGTGGGAACATAAATCTTCATTTCTCTGGGATATTTGCCTGGGTTGTCATTTCCTGGGTAGTATTGTAGTTGACAGAGAGAGAGAGAGAGAGATCACAAGTAGGCAGAGAGGCAGGCAGAGAAAGAGGAGGAAGCAGGCTCCCCACTGAGCAGGGAGCCCGATGCAGGCCTTGATCCCAGGACCCTGAGATCATGACCTGAGCCGAAGGCAGAGGCTTTAACCCACTGAGCCACCCAGGTGCCCACTTGTTTGTTTGTTTTTTTAACTACTATTGAGTTTTCAGAGTTTGTTCTGTACTCTAGATACTAGGCCTTTGTTGAATATATGGTTGGCAAGTATTTTCTCTCACTCCAAGCCTGTCTTTTATCTTTCCAGTGGGGTCTCCCTCCTGGCAAATGTTTTTAATTTTGATGAAGTTCAATTTATAAATGTTTCCTTTTATAGTATGCTCTTTGCCTAGCCCTAGATTCTGAATATTTTCTTCTATTTTTAAAAATGCTTTATGTTTTACATTTAAATCGTGGTCCATTTTTTTAAATAATTCCAGTTAATATGCAGTGCGATATTGGTTTCAGGAATAGAATTCAGTGATTCATCACTTACATATAATACCCAGTGCACATCACAAGTGCCCTCCTTAATGCCATTAATCCTTAATGCCTTAATCACCATTTAACCCATCTCCCACCTGCCTCCCCTCCAGCAACCCTCAGTTTATTCTCTATTATTAAGAGTCCCTTATGGAGGGGCGCCTGGGTGGCTTAGTCGTTAAGCATCTGCCTTTGGCTCAGGTCATGATCCTGGGGTCCTGGGATCAAGCTCCACATAGGGCTCCCTGCTCAGCGGGAAGCCTAATTCTCCCTCTTCCACTCTCCCCCACTTGTGTCCCTGCTCTTGCTATCTCACTGTCAAATAAATGAATAAAATCTTCAAAAAAAAAAAAGAGTCCCTATGGTTTGTTTCCCTCTCTCCTTTTTTACTTTCCTCCTTCTCATATGTTCGTCTTTTTTGTTAAATTGCATGTATGCGTGAAATCATACGGTATTTGTGTTTCTCTGACTTTTTCGCCTAGCATAATACTCTCTAGTTCCATCCACATAACATTGTAAATGGTAAGATTTCATTCTTTTTGATGGCTGAGTAATATCCCATTGCATATATATATACCAAATCTTCTTTATCCATTCATCAGTCAGTGGACATTTGGGTTCTTTCTGTAGTTTGGCTATTGTTGATAATGCTGTTTTATAAACATTGGGATGCATGTGCCCCATCTAACGAGTATTTTTGTGTGCTTTGGATAAATACCCAGTAATGCGATGCTGGATCAGAGGGTAGTTCTATTTTTAACTTTTTGAGGAACCTCCATACTGTTTTCCAGAGTGGCTGCACCAGTTTGCATTCCTACCAACAGTATAAGAGGGTTCTCCTTCCTCCACATCCTGGTCCAGGTCCATTTTGAATTCACTTTTGTATAAGGCATGAGACTTAGGTCAAGTTCATTTTTTTTACCTACAGATGTGTAATTGCTCTAGCAGCATTTGCTGAAAGGCTGTCTTTCCTCCATTGAATTACTTTGCACCCTGTCAAAACTCAATTGAACATATCTGTGTAGGTCAGTTTCTGGGTTCTCTGTTCTGTTGCATTGATCTCTGCCAATACAGCTTTGATGAGTTAGCAGTATAAATCTTGAAACTGCTATGTCTGCTCCAACCAGCAATTAGTCTCATTGGACCCCTCAGTGGCCTTTCAGAACACTCCTATCTCTCTGCCTTATAGGATGCAGATGTATGTCTGTACACCCCTACCCTTATCAAGCATTCAGTAAATATCTGTCGAATGGGTGAAAGTTTCATCCTCTTTATTTCCCCTTGAGAAAGAGCTGTAACATATTTACAGATCTCCTGGTGAGGAATTTCCGATCCTATAAATGTTTACCTCAGGACAGTTAATACAAACCAGTAATTCCACTGTAGGTCAAGTATTTTGACAATGACTGTGTGTGGGTCATGAAATCACCCTGTTTGGTTAGCGATAAGGAAAGCTGTTTTCTGTCTGCTTGCTGCATATTCAGGCAGGCTCTGGGTGTCCGTGCTGGGATCGTGCCATACCCAGTTGTCCCCTGTGAGCTGAGTGGGCTCCTGTGTAGCTGTTTCCTGCAGCGGGTCACCCATGGGCACTGGGGGAGGGGGCCCAGCTGGCCTTTCAGGCAGAGGATGGCCTTCCTGGTGTGGCCACATCAGAAGCAGCCAGGCTGGGCGAGCAGCCTTTGGTTTGCAAGCCACAGAGATATAAGACCCACCTAGTTCTCCTCTTCTTCAACACCACCTTTCTTGGCAGACGGGAATCTTTTTATAATGCGGGGTGCATCACAGAAACATGTTACCTACTGCTGTATAAGCAATTAGACCCGGAACTTGTGAATTGCAGTGAAGCAGACACTGTGTTTCCTTTTGCCTGTCTTTAAAAATGATCAAAGTAGATACAGAGCACCTGTTTCTGCTCTAGACTTCATGAGAATGTTAACTGCATCAAGTTTGCTCTATGGGACTAAATAAAAAATACTTCTTTTTTCACAGTTTACAGTTGATACTTGAGTCTGTCAGATACCTGCTGTAAGTCGCATTATTTTTTTTTTAAGATTTTTTATTTTTATTTATTTGACAGAGAGAGAGAGATTACAAGTAGGCAGAGAGGCAGGCAGAGAGAGAGGAGGAAGCAGACTCCCCGCCGAGCAGGGAGCCCGATGCGGGCCTCGATCCCAGGACAGAGATCATGACCTGAGCCGAAGGCAGAGGCTTTAACCCACTGAGCCACCCAGGCGCCCTGTAAGTCGCATTATTGACGTGATTTATACTTTAGGTAACTTGTCATCAAATGCAGAGTCAAGAGTCAGAGAAATAGAAATGCTTAGAAAATACTACACGGTATTTATCTGTTTCCTGGGTATACTTTCTGGGTATCTCTCTGACTCAAGTGAGAGTCATCGTACACTGAGCGGTATGATTATGAGCCAAATAAGCACTTTCATTTTCCCCCTAGTCATCAAAAATTACTCAGCATTGAAAAGACACCAAGTGACACTGGTGTATAGTTGCTCAGGCACACGGAGTGTCTTGCTGTCGAGCAGTTACTCCAGCAGTGTTTGCGTGTCTGACCTAAGGATGAGCCTTGGACAAAAGAGAGACCCTAAGCTCTCTCTGGCCACTTTCCCTCATGGTTTCTTTGTACAGGTTGGTTAATCCTCTTACTGAAAAGAACGTTCATGTGGGATGGCTGGCCTCTCATGTGTTCTCCAACAGCGCAGGTGCTCTTTCTCATGACCCACGGTCATTTTACTGGAATGAGGAAGTGTGGAAAACGTAGGGTGTGTTCGTCAGGTGGTTGGCATTTGAACTGGGTTGCTGTTCGTTTTTGGATGCCGACGGGAGCTGACAACATTTATTTATTTATCAAGCACGTATTTGTGTTTGTTATTTCATTCTGAAGAGTCAGGGTAGACCCTTGTCAGTTGTCCTCCTGTCATATATGGCTTCATCTCTCTGGCCAGAGGTGTGGTGTGAGCAAGAGGGCAGCTTGGGGAAACCAGTGGTGAGGCGTCAGGGTACCAGGCATGTCTCCTCGGTCAGTTCGAAGACCTCACAGAGCGTGGGGATGTGAAGAGGCTTTTGAATACAATACTGTGTTCATTCATGGGCATTAATAACTTTTCCCATAAACGAGTGAAACAGTCATTTCTGAGAATCTTCCAATTTATTATATTTGTAAATCATAGGAAAAGTATGATTTAAAGATGATGTCATTTTAGGCAAGAGTTGCCTCAGTTTGGGTCTAGTACATATGTTTAAAACACTTTTAGGGAGGCCTGGGTGGCTCAGTTGGTTAAGCGTCCGCCTTCGGCTCAGGTCTTGTTCCCAGGGTCCTGGGATCGAGCCCCACATCGAGCTCCCTGTTCAGTGGAGAGCCTGCTTCTCCCTCTCTCTATGCCTGCAGATCTGCTTACTTGCACTCTCTATCTCTCTGTCAAATAAATAAATCTTAAAAAAAAAAAACACTTAATGATCAAGAGCTTTAAACACTCCTGCTAGAGGAGATTTGCAGGAAGGTTCTCTGATGTCAACGGGAGGCAGTTTTCCCACTGGCTAACTGATTCCATGTTAGGGGCTGAGCCATGTGACTCTTTTGCTTTTCAATTTTGAAGTAATGCTGGGAGTTTCTTGTTTGTTTCCCAAGATTTTTGGTTTGGATTTGGATTTATTTTTATTTTTATTTTTTTTATTTTTTAAAGATTTTATTTATTTATTTCACAGAGGGAGAGAGATCACAGGAGGCAGAGAGGCAGGCAGAGAGAGAGAGAGGGGGAAGCAGGCTCCCCGCTGAGCAGGGAGCCCGATGCGGGCCTCGATCCCAGGACCCTGAGATCATGACCTGAGCCGAAGGCAGAGGCTTTAACCCACTGAGCCACCCAGGCGCCCTGGATTTATTTTTAAATAAGGTTACTCATAGGGTCACCAGATGTCATATAATCATCATGGAAGCATCACATGTTGAAATCACGTGGGCGGGGCACCTGGGTGTCTCCGTGGGTTAAGTGCCTGTCTTTGGCTCAGGTCGTGATCCCAAGGTCCTGGGATCGAGTCTCACATTGGGCTTCCTGCTCGTCGGGGAGCCGGCTTCTCCCTCTCCTCCCTGCTCCTGCTCTCTCTCTATCTCTCTCCAACAAACAAATAAAAATATTAAAAAAGGAAAAAGAAATCACTTGGGCTTCTTAAACCTCGGTAGTATGGGCATTTGGGGCTGAATGATGCTTTGTAGGGGGGTGCTGTCCTGTGCATTGCAGAATGATGAACAGTACTTCTGGCCCTGCTCTACCAGATGCAAGTAATAGCCCCCTCCCCATTTGTGACCAAGTCAGTGGGCATCGCCAAACATCTTTGGGAAGCGGACCAAACTCTCCACTAGTGGAGCACCAAAGACTAATCAGGACACCTTCCCGCCCCCATCCTCCCGGAATTTCAGACACCTCGGTCCTGATTGACCCAGTGAGCATGTGGTGATGTGAGTGCATTTGGCCACAACCATGGTGTCAGGTTCTTTCCTCTTAAAGGATTTGTTTGACCCGATCTCGAGGGGGCTGTGCAAGGTTTGTCCTAACACCTTAGGCAAGCTCTCTTAGCTCCCTTCTTTCTGTGTCTGGCTTCCAGTCCTAGAAGTCCAGAGCTTGGCTCACGATTCTGTTTGCTGGAGGGCGGGCCAGCCTGTGTTTTCTTAACCCCGTGAAGAGGCACGGTGTGTTTGCCTTCGCTCTCAGCTGCTTGCAAGACAGCTTCAGAGGTGCCCTTTGAAATGATCATGTAGACATTTGCATCTTTTTTTTTTTTTCTTGCAGGAGGATCAGAGCACAGCCACGCTCAGAGCAGGTTGTGACAAGGTGCCTCTTGCTCCACTGCTTTTATTAGGTAGTGAAAGGGATCTGAGCGGGGCGTGCAGAGGCCGAACCCTTTAGCCCCGCGCTGCCCCACCCTGGCCACACTGCAGAATCCCTGGGGAGCTTTTCGGAATCCTCATGCCCAAGCCACACCCAGGCCAGTTACGTCATCACCTTTGGGGGGGCAGGTAGGACCCAGGCATCGTGTTTTCTAAAAATTTCCCCAGGTGATTTTTATTTTATTTTTATTTTTTTTAAAGATTTTATTTATTCATTTGACACAGAGAGAGAGATCACAGGTAGGCAGAGAGGCAGGCAGAGAGAGAGGAGAGAGAAGGAAGCAGGCTCCCTGCTGAGCAGAGAGCCCAATGCAGGCCTCGATCCCAGGACCCTGGGATCATGACCTGAGCTGAAGGCAGCGGCTTTAACCCACTGAGTTACCCAGGTGCCTCCCCAGGTGATTTTTAAATCAGCAGTAGTCCCTGCCATGAGATGGTGGGTCTGAAGCATCTGCACAGGCATAGCTAATTATTTCCTACGCAGAAGAGGTGCTAGGAGGGCAAAATAAGAGTTTCCAGAAGAGGCGTTTGGGGAAGATGAGGCCTTGGAGTGACCTCTTTGCATCAAATCCGAGGCCCCAGACCATTGAGCCACACCATGTAATTGCTCTAGCGAGGTCACCAATTCACAGTCTCGAGCCGGGCGTTTATGACTGCAGAAGTTGTCAAGGGCAGTGACTACACGGCTTCCTGGCCATTACAGTTTTCCTAAAACAAGTCGGAGGCCAGATCCTGGCAGGCACATGACAATGGCCTTTGCCTGGCTATGGTTTGTTTTAACCTGCCACTCATTCCATTCACACTCTCTCTCACCACCCCCGGTTTAGCTTGTTTTCCTCTTCTGTCCTCTCCCGCTGTCACTCACCTAGAGAGCACATCTTTCTGGGCATCTCGGATGGTGCTGATTGGATGGTGCTGATGGTGGATCACAGGTGGCTTTGTGCCTCCAGTGCAGAAGCGGGACAGGAACTGTCATGAGAATGCAGAGTGGCATTCCCACATCAATCTGTCCCTTCCTCCTGCCCGCCTCCAGCAGCCGCTGAACTGCCCAGTGTGGGCCTCGGAGACCATGCCCCTCGAGTGCTGGGGTTCTGTCGTATTCACTTGGCCTCGGGGCATTCGAACACCCTGGCAGAAGAAGGACTGAAGAGTGAAGGGTGGTTTGCTAGCCCGGGGGTCTCACCTGCTGGGAGTTCCTCTAGGCAGAGTGGACAGGGGATTAACCGTAGGCAGTGGGGAGAACCAGGTGAGATGCCCTCTCCCAGCCACGACTGACCATTTCCTGGGTGCCAGACACAGCACTCAGTGCTCCAAGAGCCTCACCTAGTTCCATCCTTAAGCAACTGGTGAGCCTGGCAGGGCAGACCCATTTTCAGTGGGGAAAATGGAGCCTCGGTGATGTTAAGAAACTTGCTCTAGGTCACACAGCTTGTAAACAGATGGGACCTTACCTCGGTGGGTAACGTTGACTTGATAAGGGACAGAGCCAATACTTGTATTATTTTTTTGGACCAAAATGCCTTTCCCTTTCTGGAAGAGAAGAGGAGCTTATGTGTGAAACATACAAACATGCCCACTGTTACCCATTAAGGCTGTGAACAAAAAACCAAAGAGGATCAAGGAGAGAATCCACGTTTTTTTAAATCCTGGGTCACAGAATCCGTCTGGCTGTGGCCATTTCCATTGACAGACCATATTCCACCGATGGTTACCAGTGAAAATGTGTAACATTAAGAGCAAGTAACATCAGCTTCCAATGAAATCGTGACATGCTTTAGATCATAGCATGCAACCTGAGCTCAGAGATGTTAAAATGCAAAAATGTGTATCTTAAAATCAATGGAATATGACATGTATATACTTTTTTTTTAATTCCCTTGGATGAGCCCTCATATGTCTCATGCCCAGATTACTTCCCGCTTGAGTTAGGTACCTAAGGAAACATGAAGGGATTTTAAAGCATTCCTGTAAGATTCAGGAAAGCTGTCTTGTAGCTGCATTTTAGAATAGTCCTATAACCCACGCTGAGTACTGCCTGTATTATAATCCTTCGTGTTCCTCTTGCGAGGTAGAAAAGTCCTGGGAGGCCAGACATTCACACAAAGCTTCCTCCTTTACTTTCATCTTAAAAACAACAAACAGACGAAACTAAATTTAGTAGAGTGGTTGACATTCATTACAAAGAGTTTTGTTTAGTTCTTGCACTAGGCTCTGTTTTGACATTTAGTAGTAAAGAATTTAAACAGAGACAGGGAACTTTCAAGTTAATGAGTTTTAAGGATGTTTCGAGAAAGCAATAAGTGGCCTTCGGTGATGTCACTTCTGCCTGTATTTAAAGAGTGGGCTGGTTGAGATGGCTTCTGGAGTGTGGACAAAGAAAGGTGCCTGGCGGCATGAGGCAGAGGCCAGTTGGCTGGGCTGGCTGTGGGGAATGGAGGGTGTTCTCAGCTGTCTTCACAAGCTCATTGGCAGCACTCGAAGTGAGCAGAAACCACTGAAGATACCAAGCAGGTGCCTAACTCCAGGGCAGCTGGGCTTGGGGGTGTCTCCCTTCATTTGAATTCCCCTTTGTTACCCTCTCAGCTCTGAGGAAATTGGTTGGATTTGAGTCCCATGACACATAGAGGAGGAAAACAGCCCTCGAAACCTTCAGAACTTCTAGAGAATTGGGACCACTCAGGGCTCCATAACCACCTGCAGGACAGAAACTGTGGGTAAATCAGGGACGCGGCCCATCTGACCAGTGGGCCCCTCTGACCAGTGTGCTGGCTTTCTGCCTGTGGCTTTATTGGGCCATTTAAGTAAAATAAAGGAAATGACTTTGTTTGGGGGAAGTGTTAGCTGCTTTATTATTAGGTGCATAGAAATCCATGACTGTTATACCTTGGCAGATTATTCTTTTCCTATTATTCAATATATTTTTCTTTTCTTTTTTTTTTAAAGATTTTATTTATTTATTTGACACAGAGAGGGAGAGAGATCACAAGTAGGCAGAGAGGCAGGCAGAGAGAGAGGAGGAAGCAGGCTCCCTGCTGAGCCGGGAGCCCGATGTGGGGCTCGATGTGGGGCTCGATGTGGGGCTCGATGTGGGGCTCGATCCCAGGACCCTGAGATCAGGGCCTGAGACGAAGGCAGAGGCTTTAACCCACTGAGCCACCCAGGCGCCCCGCTACATCAGCTTTCTTTTAGGTAGTTTTTGCTGGTGTAATTTTTCTACTTGTTTTTAACTTTTCCGTGTCATGTTTTCAACAGCGATGTCTGTGTTTGAGTGTTTGTGTATGTGTATAGGTGTATGTGTGAGAGATAATCTAAGCTTGTCTTAATAGGGTGCATTTATTTCATTTAGAGTATCGTGATTGCTCTTGTAACCAGACTTAATTCTACTGTCCTGTTTTACATTTCCTGCTCCCGTGGTTTTTCTTTTTTTTCCCCCCACTTTCCTGTGTTCTGTCAAAAACATTGGACTTGTTTTTCATTCCCTCTGTGGGTTTAGAAGTCATATTTTCTTTCTCTGTTCTTTTACTGATTTACCTTTGCAGATTTTAATAAACTCTTTTAAAGTGTATTTACCGTTCTCCTAAATGAGACAACCTCCTTCCGACATTGCAATTTGCAGCAGACATTTAGGGCTATTCTCCCCACCCCCGCACCTCCAGTCTTAAGCTTCCATTTGTTCCTCTTTTCATTGTAAGTACTGGGGTGGATTCGTCATTTAGACCTACATTTACCAACCCGAGTTACGACTTTTCTTTCTGGGTTCTGTTTCCCTCTTGCTGGAATGCATCGTTTAGTGTTATTTTAGGACGCGAAAGTAGGGGATCATTTCTAAGAGAGGTCTTTTTATATCTAAAAAATAGCATTATTTTGCCCCTATTGTGAAATAATAATCGAATTTGGTAGAGAATTTTAGGTTAACAGTTATTTTGTCTCAATATTCCCAATGGCGTGATTCCCTTATTTTTGGTTTCTATTCCCGGCATTGATTTTTTGGTGTCTATTAGTAGCTCCTTAGCTTACTGTCATTCTTTGTTGGTAGCCTGACTTTTCCCTCTGGTTCCTTTTAAGATTTTCTTGTTATTGCCGTAGTTTTACTGTGATGAGTCTTGTTGTGACTCCCTCTTGGGACGTTAGCGCACTTTCCTCATTTCTTATGTTTGGCATCACTTTGAGTCTAATGGCCCATCATGCCCAGTTTGGGGTCTGTTTGCCTGATGTCCAGGTCCAGCTGCCTAGCAGTGTCTGTCGGGCACATATGATGGTGCACCGACCTATAGCAAAAGATTTCAGTCAGAGCCTCTAGAAGTTAAAATCTGTACCCACTAACTACAGGCTCTCTGAGGGGGCCATCATGTCAATCTGAGTGGAGTGCATCTGGTTTAAAAAATATAATTTTCACTTTTCTTATTTCTCCTATTTCAGTAGTATTCAAGAAGGAATAGTTTAGTCAATGATGTCATAGCTAATGGCATTTCCCTCCAAAAACATCTTGCCTGGTCTCTCATTTCCATACTAGAGGACTTTCCTTTCTCTTGGGCAGCCATCTGACTGAGGAGCCTCAGAGCCCATTTTCTGCCTCTGCTCTGAGCTTATTAGTATAGTTCTTAAAAGATAATTTTAGGGGCACCTGGGTGGCTCAGTTGGTTAATAAGCATCTGATTCTTGACTTCAGCTCAGGTCATGATCTCAGGATCGTGAGATTGAGCCCCACACTGAAACTCTGAGCTATGTGTAGAGACTGCTCAAGATTCTTTCTTTCTCTCTCGGCCCCTCCCCTGCACTCATGTGTGCTCTCTCTCTCAAAAAATAATAAAATAAAATAAATTATGCACTATCTGCTGTAAGGCAGTATTGTCATTCTAGTTAAGTTACTGTATGTACTAATAATGTCTTTGTATTTATAGGTACCACAGATGTATTTTTATCCCCAGTTTACATATACTAGGGAATTCAAAGAATGAACACCTAAGGTGATTTTTGTCTTCTTTTGCAAAATTATTTTTTATAGTCTTTTTCTACTCTTAATGTGAACCCCTTTGGGTTTATAGCATGATTTTTGAGATGGTGGTCTTTAATATTTTGAGAAATGTTGGCCAATAAACACAAATAATTAGAAGACTACCTTAAGGGAGATTGTGAAGGTTTAGTTGACCTCATGTGATTTGCAGAGAACGAAGACATGACATTTCTTTTGCTTTCAGAGTAGGAAGCAGAGCTGTTTCTTTCGAGATTGCCCTCCCATCCTTCCATGTAACACACAGTTTTGCCCAAGAACTGCCTTTTAAACTTTGGTTAGACTGATCTTGTCCAGGTATTAGATAGAACACAATGCTTTGGCAGTAGGAAGGGGGTGCTCACAGAGTCCTTTTGGGCCAGCTTCTACCCTGAATGATTCTGTAGCAGCTATAACACATCAGTAAACCAGGCGCAACAGAATGAAAAACCACACATAGAACGTTGAGTAACAGATATTGCATTAAAGTGAGAGTCTGCTTAGCTTATAGAAGAGATCACTGAAGGCTGGAAATGGTGTGTTTTGGTGTATGTCTTGTGTCCATCCGAAAAACGTACTCTGAAATGTGAGCGCTCAAGTGTTGGGACAATGAGGGGCAAGGAGGGGCTGTTCCACCAGGAAGCATGTTCCCCAGTAGTATTGGGGTATACGCATGTGCGTGCACACAGTGGGGGAGAGGCGGTGACAGAAAGGTACTCCCCTAGAAGCACGAATGACTTTCCCTTAGAAATCCCTGTGCATATCAATGGTGTTTATAAGACATCTTATTCTAGATGGGATGTCTTCTCCATGTTGCTAAGGATACATATTCCAGAGACCAACATCAGCATCTCTCTCTTGTTTTCAGAGAAGTCTGAGTAATTTAGGAACTGACAAGGTCAGGGAGACCATCGTCACCTTGGCGAAACAGCACCACCTGCCCCCAGGTCCCTGATCAGAGGGAAGTCTGTGTGCATGTTTAAGGGCCAAACAAAGGGTTTCTGCAAATATCTATGATTGTAAAGAGCTGAGAGTAACATTTCCATTCTCAGGGTTATGACAACTGTTCTCTCCTTGGAAAACATGTTAATGTCTCCTAGAGCCCATTCTGTTGAGTGAGTTCACAGGCAAAATTGTCTTAGTAGTTGGTGAGTAAAGAAATAATTGTATGTTGCTCTTTTTGCTCACTTAACTTTATCTAGATTATTCTTCCATGAACCAAAATCCTATCTGTAGAGTTCTCTTGTGCCTTTGCATTGAGGGAAGCAGGAACCTGCTCAGGCATGAGAAATCCTTGAGAAATAAGGTAATGGCCATCTTGGGGTAGTGCTTCATTCCTGCTTTGGTTTTACTTGTACTTTATAGCTCTTGCAGCAAGCTGATTGATGTTTTAAAACCCATTGGATAGATGCCCTGAAGCCCAAGGAGATTAAAGAACTTAATCTCAGATCATTTATTTAGAAAGCCATGTAGCGGCTGGGCTGTGGTCTTCATTGTTTTGGACCAGGGTGGTACCTGGGACGTAGTTGCTCTTATAGTTGGTGAATGGAGTTGAAGACTGAGCACTAAGATGGATCTTTTGCGTGTAAGCCTTTTCCCCGCAAGGTGCCATGTTCTCTTCATGAAGCACCCCGGACTGTCTCCTTTTCACAGGACAGCGCCAGGGCCCAGAATGGTCAAGTGACATGGTTAAGGTTTTTCTTGAGTCCAGTTGACTGCTCTGGTCTTGTACTAGAAGCTACTTGGTTCTGTGAACGTTTGGAAGTGGGATGAGTGAATGGTTTGAGAGTTGTAGGATTTTTGCCTTGAAACATCAGTCAGGTCCACAATAATTATATGGGTGGCGGTAGGAAATGGCATAACTGAACGATTATGGGATGGAAAAATAAATGGAATAACAGCTACATAGAAAACTATGAGAGATGAGGGGAGTCAACTCAGTGCACACACACACCAGGAGGGACATGAGGGGAAATCAGAAAACAGCAATGATTTGCTTTCGTTCCAAGCACTACAGGCTCACAAATCAGTTAATGGATGCGGTAAATTTCGATGTGCTTGCTGTTCGGGAGTTTATTTCTCAGTGCACTTGGTGGCTGTCCAGGAGCTCATCAAATCAAGTTAATGGAGAGTTAAATGGCCCTTGGAACAAGCTGGTTGGGGGCAGCTGGAAGCCTGGGCCTGTGTTCCCATGGCTCTGCCACACTGTGTGGGGAGGGCTAGGTCTCAGGGTAAGCTACTGGAAACCAATAAAGCTGTGTTTTCAAGAAGTGGCTGCTTCCCTTGACCCTTGTTCCTATTCCAGCTGCTTCCTTCCTCCCAGTTCCGCTCGGTGGGGGGGGGGGCCCTTGGGAGCTGCAGCCCGTCTTCTCAAGGGCTCTCCCAGCCTGGACCACGCCTGTCCTCTTAGAGCGCCAAAAAGTCACTTCTCTCTGGGACGCCCAGCCCCAGTTTGGCGGGAGTGCATTGGCAGGTAGGAAGCATGCCTGATTTAAAGTTGTTTTTCGTTAGGGGGAGTTTCAAACATAGATAGCATTTGAGAGAATGGTGTGATGAACCTGCAAATACTCGTCAGCCGGCTTCAACCATGATCAACATTTTGCCCACTGTTTTATCTATCCCTTCTTTCATGTTATCTTCCCTTCCCTTAGGGTGAGTATTTCAAAGCCAATTCCAAATATCTACACATATTTATATTTAGTACTTCCAAATTGCTTATTTTTCAAGCAAAAAAAATGTAGAGCATATTAAGAACAAACTCGAGGAGCCTACAATCTGTGCATTTTCCCCAGCAAAGCTCCCAAAACCTTGACTTTGCCCAGAGCCAAGTGTAACAATAGTCATAATGCTGTGGATTTTCAAGACGCATAGGCAGTTCATCCATCTGTATGCCTCAGACATTTCCTTTGGGGTTGGTAATAGAAATCATTAATATTATTTTTCTACTTAATGCAATTAAGAATGCATCACCTTATTAACTGAAAACTATGTGGGAAATTTGAATGAGTTACTTCAGACTGCTTTGGGGGGAGCCCAGAGCCGAGAAGCCCAGGGTGGAGAAGCTGGAAGACACTCTAACCTTGGTTTAGGGGTATCTTCCTGTCTTGTTTTGGTTTTTTTTTTTTTTTTAGCGCAGAACACTATTCTAGCAGTTTTGTAAGGTTTAAAACAAATTTTTTTTTAAATTATATATCACACGCAAATTTATAAAACTCTGTACATGAATTGGTACATGTAATCACGTAGTCCATTACTGGTGAGCTCGTGTTTTAGAGAACTCTTCTTTTTCTTTCTCCCATCCAAGTACTAACCAGGCCCGACCCTGCTTAGCTTCCGAGATCAGACGAGATCGGGCGCGTTCAGGGTGGTATGGCCGTAGACTTCTTTTTCTTTCTTTGCGTGGTTCTCTCCTCCCGAGCACAGTGTAGCTCCAGGCCCAAGCGTAGTCGCTCAGACCGTATCACAGACCGGCGTAAGGCCCTCAGAACAAGCTGGCTTGGGGCAGCTGGAGACCTGGCCCCCGTTCCAGGGCTCGGCCACACTGTGTGGGGAGTGCTTTGGTCTCAGGAAAAGCTACTGAAAACCAGTACAGCTGTGTAGTCGCTGAGGGAGTAGCATATTATGATGGACAGGGTGGCTTCAAAATAGTTCAGATTTATTACCTCACGGTATTGTAGCTCAGAAGTCTGAAGTTTCGTCTCACTGGCTAAAAGGAAGGTTTTGCAGGGCTGCATTCCTTCCTGGAGGCTCATAAAGAGAATCTGTTTCCTTGCCCTTCTCAGCTTCTGGGCATATCCACCTTGCTTGGCACAAACCCTCTTTGTCCATCTTCAAATCCAGCAATGGCGGGATGAGATTTCTGACTCTCTCTCTTGCCTCCCTTTTTCCATTTTTAAGGTCCCTTTGATTACACTGGGCCCACCTGGGTAATTCAGGATAATCTGCCTATTTTAAGGTCAACTGCTTAGCAACCTTAATTACTCCCTGCCGTATGGCAGAATGCAGTCCCATATCCCCTGGATTAAGGAAGTGCACCTTTGGGAAGAGGAATTATTCTACCTACCACAGTAGAGAAACAAAACCATAGAGCCCGTGAGGTTATAGCTCATTTCTTCCTTCTTGGACTTGCACAGTTGGGAAACTGAGGCCTGGGGTATAACATTTATTAGGTACCCCTGGGTATTAAATGCTCCCATGAACTCATCTAATCTTCAAAGTGGGCATTTTTATATTTCTACTTTAATGATAAGAAAACTGAGGTTCTGAGTGGCTACAGACCTGCGTCTGTCGCGTGGCTAGGAAGTGGCAGAGCTGAAACGCTCATCCAGACTTGTTGGATATAGTGTGTTTTCTACTGTGTGCTGGGTGCGGGTGGTTGCCTATCAGATCTCCGGTTTCCTGTCTGGTGTTCTTTTTCCATTATGCCATTCTGCTAGCTCACATTTTCCTCCAGTGACACAAGTAATAATACTTTTTCCAGAAGTTCCTTTTTGATTTAAGTCTCGTTGGTATTTTCAAGCCCTTTTAACTTTCGCAGCTCCTGATTTCCTTCTCTAAGGGACACCATATTTTTTTTTCCATCCTCTCAGAGCATGATTTTTATTGTAAACTACCCAATTCAGACACACCAGAAGATTTATGTGGAAATTCTGAGATAAAAACTTAACCTGGTTTCCGTTCCTCACTCTGCCTCCTGCTGCTACATAGGGCTGAGTCCCATAATTCTTTATCTTTTTGTCTTTGACACATTCTTTCTGTCTGTTTTATTTTTTGCTTTCACAGGTCCGGATACTCTTGTTAGAGGGCATGAGCTCGAATCTGTGTATGTCCTATTTGCACCACGGCGTGGTATCTGTCGGATTGTGTGACTAGCTATAGGCCCCCTTTTTCAAAGGCCGGGGCACGCACATACTATTTTCTGCTCCTTCTGTTTGTTGCAAGGATCAGGGCTGCACTGAAATTCTGTAAGAGAGTTCCTCATCCCCCCACCCAGCCCCATGGTTTCTTGTTCTGATGACAATGAGAAGCCTGTGTAGGGAAAGCCTGGGAGCCCAGAACAGGGCAGCCAGCTCACTGAGGTGGAGTTTCCACTGATCTTCTGACCCGCGGGCTCTTGCCTGGGCTGCAAAGGGAGGGTAAGAGGAAGGCATCCTTCCTGCCTCCTAATACTTGAGAGGGTTCTAAACATGAGCTTAATTTTTTAGATGATGTTTTAAAAAATTATGAACTACACTGTATGTAAAAATAATGTATTTTAAGTATATACATATATGTACATACGTGTACATGTTACTAAATTTTTTTTTAAGATTTTATTTATTTATTTCACAGAGGGAGAGAGATCACAAGGAGGCAGAGAGGCAGGCAGAGAGAGAGAGGGGGAAGCAGGCTCCTCGCCGAGCAGGGAGCCCGATGTGGGCCTCGATCCCAGGACCCTGAGATCATGACCTGAGCCGAAAGCAGAGGCTTTAACCCACTGAGCCACCCAGGCGCCCCATGTTACTAAATTTTTATATGTAAATTTTACTTGTATGTACAATTTAAAGCAGAAGAGCAAGAAGAATGGCCATCTTAGGCACCAGAACATTACCAGTTGGTTTGAAAGTCCATTTATGACATTTTCCCACCCTTGACTCAATATTCATGAATTGTGTTGATTTTTTCCTTGCTGTTCTTTATTGTGTGCCAACTCTCTATGTATCCCAAAGAAGTGTATCATTTAGTTTTGCTTATGTTGAATAAGCAAAGGAGTGGGGTAGCCCTGTGGATTTTCTTCTGGGATATAGTATATCACTTGAAAGTATGTTTTTGAGAGTTGTCTATGCTGATGCATGTCCCTGGAGTTCACGTGTTATTACTGCCTTTATTATTCCATTGTCAGGATGTCTTCTCTCCGTGTTTTTGGTTCGTTGCTTGCTTCCAGGTTGCTGTGATTACAAAGCCACGTTTCTGTGCACATGCCTCACTGTCTCCCCCCACGCACTGGAATTTCTCTACTGTGTATTCTTACGAGCAGCTGTGCTAGGTATAGGGTACGCACATGTCCATTTTGATTTTTTAATTTTTAAAAATTTTGGTAACATATACATAACATAAAAATGATCATTTTATCAGTTTTTAGGTATACAGTTCAGTGGCATGAAGTTCATATCGCATTGTGGAACCATGCCATCCGTCTCTGCCATCTCCGCCATCCATCTTCAGAACGTTTTATGTCTTGCAAAACTGAAACTTTCTACCCATTAAACAGTGACTCCTCATTTTGCCTACCCCCAGTCCCTGGCAACCACCATTCTACTTTCTGTTTCGATGAAGTTGACTCCTCTAGGTATCTCCTATAAGTGGAATCATACGAAATCTGTCCTTTTATATCTGGCCGATTTCACAGAACATAATGTCCTCAAGGTTCATCCGTGTTCTAACATGTATCAGCATTTCATTCCCTGTTAAGGCTGAAAAATATCCCAGGGTATGTGTGTACCACATTCTGTTCATCTGACAAACACTTGGGTTGCTTCTACTTCTTGGCTATTGTGAATAATACTGCTATGAATGTGGGTGTGTGAATATCTGTTCAAGTCCCACTTTGAATTCTGTGGAATTTCTGGACCATATGGTCATCCTAATTTTTAAAAAAGATTTATTTTATTTTATTTTATTATTATTTTTAAAGATTTTATTTATTTATTTCACAGAGGGAGAGAGATCACAAGGAGGCAGAGAGGCAGGCAGAGAGAGAGAGGGGGAAGCAAGCTCCCCGCTGAGCAGGGAGCCTGATGCAGGCCTCGATCCCAGGACCCTGAGATCATGACCTGAGCCAAAAGCAGAGGCTTTAACCCACTGAGCCACCCAGGCGCCCAAGATTTATTTATTTTAGAGAGAAGGGGCAGGGGAGGGGCAGAGGGAGACGGAGAGGGAGTCTCAAGCAGACTCCCCACTGAGCACGGAGCCTAACACTGGGCTTGATCTCATGACCCTGAGATCCCGATCTGAGCTGAAACCAAGAGTTGGTCGCCCAACCAACTGTGCTACCCAGGCGCCCAGAGGTAATTCTGTTTTCAATGTTTTGAGGAACCACTGTTCTTTTTCCTACAATGGCTACAGCATTTTACATTCCCTTCACCAATGCGCAAGAGTTCCAATTTCTAGATGTCCTTATCGACACTTGTTTTTTTGTAATTTTATGGTACCCATCCTAAGGGATGTCAAGAGGTATCTCACTGTGGTTTCGACTTGCATTTCTCTAGTGACTGGTGATGTTGAGCATCTTTTCATGTGCCTATTGGCCATTTCTATGTCTTCTTTGGCCAAATGTCTATTCAAGTCCTTTGCATAAATTCATTTTTACCAGTTAATGCCAAATGGTTTATCGAAGTGGTTGTAACAACTTGTCTGTCACTAGCAGTTTATGAAAATTTTGTTTGTTTTTATAGCTGTGCCAATTCTTACATGGTCAGACTTAAAATTTTTGCCAATCTTCTGAATGAAATGACATACGATTTTAGTTTGTAGATGTTGCAAATTGTCTTCTGGTTTGTGGTGTGTCTTTTTCACTTTTTTATAATCTTTTTTTTTTAATTGAAGTATAGTTGATATACAACATTGTATTCATTTCAGGTATACAACAGAGTGATTCAACAATTCTATGCACTATGCAACGCTCACTGCAGTGTGTAGTTAATAACTTCTGAACAGAAGTTTACATTTCCATGTGGTTAAATTTATCAGTCTTTTTCTTCATGGTACATACCCCAAAGTCATGAACATATTTTCCTATAATTTTATAGGTTTGCCAACTTTCCCAATTAAGTTCTTGACCCAAATGGGATTTATCTTCTGTGGTAGGGTGTGAGCGAGGGAGCCTTTTTTGTTTGCCCTCCATGGGTGACCAGTTGTCCCAGCCCCTTCTGTTGAATTGTGTCTTCGAGTAGTCAGCCTCAACTTAGAGTGGGACATGTCCCAGAGTCATCAGGGGGCATTTGCAAACTGCACACATTCCCATTCTGACAACTGAATCCTGCACAGGTGTGTACGTGTGTCAGTGCTTGTGAAAAACATGCCAGCAGACTCTGACTTTTCTTTTTTTTTTTTTTTTTTTTTTTTTTTAAAGTTTTTTTTTTTTTTTTTTTTTTTTTAAAAATTTTTTTTTTTTTTTTTTTATTCATTTGACACAGAGAGAGAGAGATTACAAGTAGGCAGAGAGGCAGGCAGAGAGAGAGGAGAGAGGAGGAAGCAGGCTCCCTGCCGAGCAGAGAGCCCGATGTGGGCCTCGATCCCAGGACCCTGGGATCATGACCTGAGCCGAAGGCAGCGGCTTTAACCCACTGAGCCACCCAGGCGCCCAGACTCTGACTTTTCTGCTCTTCCCCAAGAACTGCCACCACAGAGGGGGAGTATTTTACACATTCATGGGTTGCAAAAGGCTGGTGTACTACATGGTTGTTTTCGTCAGAATAGCCCTTCAGCTCTGTGTAGGGGTAACTGGCAGCCCCCTCGGGGTCGAATCTGCCAACACTGTCTTGTGTTATATACGTTTCTTGTATTATATATGTCTGCATTCTGAAGAAATAAGAAGTGATCAGCAAGTTTATCACAGGCAGTGTGAGGTGGGTGTAATGAAACACCACACCATGCAGAACTAAAGGGGTGACAGTGTTGGTTTTCCCGGGACAGATTTTTTTTTTAATTTTAACTTTTAAATTGAGGTGTGATTAACATATAGTGTTATATTAGTTTCAATTGTACAGTATAGTGATTCAGCAGTTCTCTGCATTGCTCAGTGCTCATCATGATCAGTGTGTCCTTAATCCCCTTCCTCTGTTTCACCCATTGGCAGGGGTTTTCTTGACCTCTTCCCCTCCCCACCATGTCCCCAATGGAGATGATGTTTTCTGGGAGGCTGGCATTTTCTTTTCTAATTAGGGTCATTCGTGCCTACCTAGATGGGTTGTTGTAAGGACTTGAGATGGCATATCTGGATTGCCTAGGATATATGCATTGGCTATCACTGCTCTTATCAGAGTTGTTATTCAGGGGAACTGTAACACAGTTCCTCATCCTCTTTGGAGTACAAATAAAGTTGGGAGTAAATTGGTGGTTTTCTTTCTCATGAGGAAGCTCTTTCTCAGGGTATCTGCACTTTTGGGGTCTCCAGACCCTGCCGGAAGGTTCTCATGCTCATTCCCCGAAGTTTGGAGTCTTCGCTGTGGTGGAACCCAGAGCCCCTGTGGTGATGGGTGTGGGTTATTGATGTGGGATGAATAAACAGATAATTATCTCATTATATCCAATAGTAATGAACAAATACCTGAGGATTGGGTGCACCTTCAATGGTAATTCTTATTTAATTGGGCTGACTTCTCTGGGCTTCCCATGGGAAACGTCTGTCCTAACAAGACTTAACTGTAAATGTAAAAAGGGTATTTTTCTGCTCTCAGAGAAGGGAGACAAAAGCTGAATGGACAGGGGAGCCAGTTTAAGGTTTAGCTTGGGGACGTGGACTTGCCAGTTTCCTTCTTTCCGGTAACACTGGGCCTTGTTGCTAGGGGCCCAGGTATAATCACAAAGCTCAGTGCTCCCGCGCATCCACAATGGCCTCTTCCCGACGGCAATCTGAGAGGATGGCCAGACTCCTGGAGTGACTAGGTCCAGAGCCCCAGACCTTCCCTGCCAGGCCGCTAGTGCTGGCCAGTCCCCCGCCTCCCCCGGGTACTGCTGGGTTTCCCTGAGCTGCCATCGCAAAAGGCCACAAATCAGGCTTCTTAAAAACCAGAAACGTCTTCTCTCCCAGACCTAGAGTCTGGAAGTCTGACATCAAGGTGTTGGAAGGGCCATCCTCTCTCTGCAGGCCTGGAATCCATTCCAGGCCTCCCTCTTCACATCTCGTGTTCCTGGGCATTCCTGGGCACTCCCGGGCTTGCAGCAGCCCAGCAACAGTCTCGGCCTCTGACGTCACCAGGGCACCTTCCCTCTGAGTGTCTGTCTCTGTCTCTTCTCTTCTGACAAGGACAACAGTCAGTACTGGATTAAGGCCCACCCTACACCAGATGAATACCTGTAAAGACCCTATTTCTAACTAGGGGGACATTCGTGGGTAGTTGGGGTTAGGACTTCAGTGTATCTTTTTGGGAAACAGGCCCAGAAGTGGAGAGTAAGCCCTTGGAAATTCTTGTGGGAATTTCACCCTGCCGTGACATCCAGGCACACAGCTGGTGGGCTCGCATTTTCTATTTCTTTCTTCAGTAATTCATTATATTGCATTTTTCTTAAATTGCCCCTGGAGAGATAGGTTGGGCAGCACTGTCCTGGGGCTCTGTTCCTCACCGTCTCTCCCTCGGGTACCCCTCCTGACATCCTGCTGAGAGAGCGAGAGACCTCCCTCAGGTTGCCAGAACCAGCTCCCTGTCCTCACTTCCGTGTCGTGGTGGTGGCACCATTGGTCTTCAGTTCCCAAAGCAGACCCTCAGAACCCCGGGGCCCGTTGTTCTTCCCCTTCTGTTCCATTCTCTGAGCCTCCCACCCAAACTGTTGCAGTAGTCCTGTGAGGGACCCCTGCTTGGTCTGGCCCCTCCACCCAGCTCTGCACAGAGTTCCCATGGCAGTCACTTCTGGGCTCAGAAATCACTGGGGACTCACTTTCTGGAAATTAAAGTGAACTTCTTACCCTGCCATTAGGCCCTCTTGGCCTGAGTTTTTCCCACCCTTGTCTTCCACCCTATTCCCAAGAGCCCTCATGACCACACTCCTACATGTGTCACACCCCCCCTGCACAAAGCCTGCTTTGGGGCTGCGGCTCCCTTAGTTGGCTACCTCCATAGGGCCCTCTCCCCTCCAGTCCCTCCCCAAAGAGGCTCCTGGATCCCAGATGGAAGTGAGTGCTCTCTCTTCTGGGACCTCGAGCACTCATCACATTCTCCCCTGTTTTGTTCTTTGGGCATAGGTCTCAACATCTCTGTTAGACTCTAAGCCCCTTGAAGGCAGGCACTGTCTTACTCATTTCTGTCTCTATCACAGTGGAGTATGATTTAACACATAGTAAACCTCTGATGTATTTGCTGAACACATGCGTGCACAAATGAATGAGAGGCTGCATGCTCCCGGGAGCACAGCAGCTGAGGCCAGTCTGCGTGGGGGTGAGGGCCCTTGGCATGGCACCCCCAGGCAGGCAGGTCCCAGCTCCTCCGCCTTCCAGCAGAGCATGCAGGACCTCGGCATCGCCAGCAGATTCGCTGTTGGCTCAGACACGATAACTTGAGAGCACGTAATTTTTTTGGAACCAGGAACATTTCTACTAAGCCCCATAAGATTTCCCATGGTTTCTGGTTGCTTTTTATTGACAATTAGTGAAATATTTTGTGACTTTGGTACAATGTATATAATGAGTATGGTAGACCCCCATACGGAGACAATATTAGATAGAAATCTCAAGAAACTTGAAAGCAACTTAGAACTAAGAGAAAGAAAACTTAAATAGTTGGTGGAAACTTATTTTATAACTGAGGATGAATGAAAATTCAGAGCAACAGAAAAATAGCACTGATTCACATTTTCAGATGCTAAGGTACGAGATATATATCTTATATATGTATTTTAATATAAATATAAGACATACACAAATATATAATATATGTATTTCTATTAGAGGTAGGGAAGTTTATTGATAAGTTGGTACAGATTCTTCAGAATTTATTTATTTTTTTTTACGTTAGTGCAGGGTCAGGCCCCTCTGTCTTTGGGATAGAATCACCAGACTGAGTGCAAGACTTTGATGATGAGGGAAGCCCCATGGTTTGTAAACGGGGACCAGCATGAGAACCTTGCATCCTGCAGCCAGACGTCCTTGGTGATTGCAGCTCCTTCCCAGGGCTCATCACGGTCCCTTAAGGTCCAGTCCCTTCATAGCACTTTCTCATGCACAAGGACAAGTGAAGCGTCCTCCATTGGCCCCACTAGCATGTGATGCCACCCTCCCAATGTCATGCTTCATCTCTACTTTTAGTTCCGTTATAAATGGAGACCCTGGACTCGCCTCAGATGACCTTCTGAGGTAGTTGGCCACCTTATTTGTTTGGCAGCAGCAAAAGGTGGAGCTTTTTATCAGCCCGCCACATTTTCCATTTCTAGGGCATTCTTCCCCACACAGTGTCCTCAGACGTTGTTCATAAAGGCGTTAAAGAGCAATGAGAAAATAGCAAGGGCGGCGGCCCGAGCTGTGGGTCCTGGCAGTGATGAAGTCGCATCACAGTAAGGGAGCCCTGCGAGGAGAAGCAGGGGGTCTGACCGCATGGGACCACAAGGGACGCGGCGCATGGAATGGCCACAGGTCAGGCTGGATAGGTCAGGCCACGTGAATCTGTTTTCTGGGCTCCGAGTGTAGGATGTTATTCTGGAAGGCAGTGGGGTGACACAGGAGGACTTCCAAAGGGACCTGCCACTCTCAGCACCGTTCCTTGGCCGATCGCTGGCAGCGGAGTGACGACACAGTGACTCTGGCTAGGAGGCTGTGTGCGGTGATCTAAATGGAAGAGCAGCCCAGCCCAGGCAGGTGCAGCGACAACAGCGAAGGCTTTTGCCACCTGCTCAATACTCGCGGCAACAATGTCTTCCACTGGAGCTCAGTGTGTGGTGCTGGCGAGCCCACGCCGGGCACCACTCGGACATCGGGTCCTCCTGTCACTTGGTAACTGGGTGACGGTGGCAGGTTGCTGGAGTATCTGAAACGCGGTGTCGGCAACTATAAACTAGAGACAATAGCGCCAACCTCGGAAGAGCGTTCTGATGTTTAAACGGGGTGAAGATTTGCTGACATAAAAACACACTTTGAATTTGCTTCTGGAAATCCGTAGGGAATATTAAAGCCGTCAGCTGGTTGGCCAAATGCGTCCGACTGCCAAAGCCAGACGGGACCGGCGCGAGCCCTCCTCCCGGGCGGGGCCCTGCTCCGCCCCTTTTCGTGTCCCCCGGCTGAGGGCTGGGTGCCCGGCTCCGGGCAGTGCGTGCTTGTGTTCCGGCTGGCTGGCTGCGTGAGGAAGGAAGTGTCTTTCCTCTCCTCAGACAGAGGCCAGGGAGGAGCTCTAGAACGCCACCAGCTCTTCCTTGGGGTTAGCGGGTTGGACCCCAGATGAGTGAATCCGGAGGACGGGCTCTGCAGAAGGCTTGAGGACATTTTTTCCCCTAGGTGTAGGAGGAGTTATAACGAGATTATGAACGTGCTTTCTGAATGCATTGAGCTATAATCAGATTATCCCCCTGACTTGAGGGAGTTCTTGGCTAATTAGAGTACTTTATCTTCATTTCAGCGAAGCAACTTGCCTGTAAAACTTAATTTACTTCAGGGAGTCACAGGGTAGTCACCTGCGGCTCTGCTCGGGTTGAGGGTTGCGGAGACACCTTCTATTTAGATGTTGCCGTATTAGATATGCAGCGGGAGAAGGTGGTGGGGAGGATGGCGGGCAGCCGTGGGGCAGTGTGCTGCATCCCCGGTCCGCCCTTGGGTCCCCACGCTGACCTGCTTGTCCTCACACCAGGTCCGCCCTGCGGGTCCCCACGCCGGACTTGGATAGGCGGATGCTCTGGGCACCAGACCCACGGCAGGACAAGTGGGTATGGACATGTGACTGAGCATCTCCCTGCTCCATGTGCATGTCTCTTAGCACGTGGCGCGCATGTGTGTGTGTCTGGATTCTATCGAGAAGGAAATATTTGTGCAAAAGAGAGGTTTGTAGAGCTCAAGCTGCTGCTGATGGTGCACTTTGACTTGAATGTTTATAAGGAATTTTGCACATGTTTGGACATAGCTTGTGTGTGTTCTGTCAAAAGAAAGCTCCAGAAGGGTATTCCACCAGCCACTCGGTTCTCTGTTTTAAGTTTTGTGTGCAGAGACATTAAACACATCTCTTTCAGTGACCACCCAGGAGTGTAATGTGATATTTTATCTGTGCTCCTGGGGAGACTGGTCATGCAGCCACCACTGTTCTGGGCTGTGCTCAGAAGTTGGCCATCTCAGTCCTTCCAGAATAGGTTGATGGTGTTTTGTAACAAGGTCACTTAAATTTTGTGTCATGATTTCTCAGTGCAGTGCTGTTTTTGACGCTCATTTCTTATAGATGAACACTAAAAAAAACGCCATCATTTTTTGTTCTTGGGGAGTTTTGCTGCATGCCCTTAAATAGTCGAGAAGACCCAGGGCAAACTTCCTCATTGTTCTGGATCCCACAGATCCTGCGCAGGCTAGGGTAGGTGCTGGGGTGAGATACGGGGTAGGTCAGTGCCAGTGAAGTTGGCTGCTTGCTCAGGGAGAGCCATTGGCTTTTTTGGAAGAGGGAGACGTCACAGCGAAGGATAGTCTTTTTTGTTGTCATGTTGAAGACTAGGTTAGGTTAGAAATGCTTTGAGTTGGGATGGTTGGAGTCAGGGGCATTCTCTTTGGAAAGTTGTTTCATTGACCTGGGCATGAGTCGTTGAAGAGCTGGATGGGGATAGTGAAGCTGGAGAGGAAGAGGGATGATTAACATGGACATGTCTTGGAAGGAGGCACAACCTATAAGACCGCAAGGACGGGGAGAACTGGAGAGGACTGTAGGGCTTTGAATCTGGGACATCTTGAGGACAAAGAGGAGGGGACTGATTTGGGAGACGATGCCGAGGTCAGGGTTGACTTGGAGACTGAGATAAAATTATACATCATCCAGTGTTTTAAGTGAGAACATCAAAATGCAGATCTCTTTTGACTTATGATGTGTTATGTCCCAGTAAACCCATCATAAGTTGGAAACATGTTAAGTTGAAAAGGCATTTGATCCCCCTGCCCTGCATCACAGTTTCGCCCAGCCCACTTTACCCGTGCTCAGGACACTGACTCTAGACCACCACTGGGCAGACTCATCTAACACAAAGCCGATTTTATAATCAGGTGTTGAATCTCCCGTGTGATTGGTGAATACTGTGCCGAAAGGGACCAGTGATGGCCGTGTGGGTACAGCACCGCTGTGTGTCGGGTGTTTACTCTTGTGCCCACATGCCCGCCATCACAGGGGAGAGTCAGCCCACATCGCTAGCCCAGGAAAGCATATACAATCCAAGTTCAAAGTATGGTTTCTACCTATGGTGTATCGCTTTCTCACCGTCGTAAAGTTGAAAAACCGTAAGTCGAATCCTCATGAATCAGGACCTGTCTGTAGTTTTGAGTGAGATGTGGAAGTATCAGGGCTTCGTAAAGTAGGTTTGTAGACTTGGTTAAAGGTTTCAAACAGCTCAGCTTCCACGTAGGGTGGCATGCTAACTGAGAGAGGGCTGACAGCTGATAACTTTTAAATAGAAAAATCAGTCTCTAAGCTTCCTGACTTGCTTTGGCAACAGGTGTGGCCACTCTGGCCTGACACTACGGGGAGGAACAGTGGTGCCAGGCCAAGGGCAGAGGCTGGCTGCACTTGACGGTTTATTATTGATCCCTGGGCTATGAAGCCAGCTGCCTCCAGCATTGCCATGGGAGCCCTCAGAAAGGGATGACAGCAGAATCACGTGAGGGCAGACTGCTCAGGCAGGGGTGCCTGGCTAGGAAGATCAGCACATCACAGACAGGTGTTTGCGTGCACACTCCGAGCCGGATATAGCAGAGCCCGAGGTGGGCAGGACACTTTTCCTGAAATGTTAAAATCACTTTTTAAAAATGTCAAATATTAAATTCTACTTTTATAGGCATGACCTTCTAATCCCGTTTTCCTTTACTCAACTATAATGTCAGTTGGAGATGTTCACACATTATTTGAACTAAGATACGGATGGATCCTCATTTTTATTGACCGAAATTACAAGCTGCTAAGCTGGCCTGTTAACGGTTCCAGGGATGCTGACGGAAGTTGGGGGGTAGCGGGTAGCAGGCAGCCATCAGCAGTCAGCCCCCTTGGTCCCCCAAGTCCAAGGAGCAGGACCCAGAGGGCCCAGATGGATGGTGTGCACACAGTGGGCTTGTGTTGCCGCTGGGGAGCACTGAGCTGGTGGGGGGACCCAGCATTTAGAGCAGCAGTAAACACACCTGCTCTCTGTTATGGAGGGAGAGCTAACCTCGTCTTCAAGGTCTCTCTCACTGCAAGCACAGTCCTGAGAAAGCGTGCAGGGTAAGACTCCAAGCCTTGTGTCCTTGGCACATCCAGCATGATGCGTAGAAACATGACAGACCTGTGGAGGTGGTCTTCTCATAATACAAAAATATTAAAATATGAAAAAATAAATACGGTCTTCTAATAATATAAAAATAAAATAATATAAAATAAATATAAATAATCAGTAATAAAATAGATAATATAAATTAATAAAATATAAAAATGAAATAAAAATAAAATGACAGTGCCATAGATGAACATCCGAGAGGAGTTTTAAAATTTGCATCTGTTTAACAAAGAACTGTTTTACAGCATTTAATCTGGTTATATATAGATTTCAAATTTGAGATATATAGAAACGCTTATTTCAAACGATTTGAAAATCCTTTCGCTTTTCCTGCAGACCATATGAAGCAACTGCTTGAAAAAACGTCTCCCCCACTTTAAACAATCATCTATAAAATATCTCCTATGTGCGTAACATCCCATCAGGTGCTGTTGGGAGTTTGGAGGCGGTGGATGACTCAGCCCTTGCCCTTGGTTTTAGAATATTCTAGAATAATAAGATGGGCTTACCTGGAAACAACCAAAGTAAACCTATCAAGTGCTCGATAATGAAATACCAATGATGTCAGAGGGAGGACCTGACCAAATCATGTCGTAACGTTACTATCAAGAATAGTTACGTATTTTTTAGTTGGTATATATTCTTGTAGCCAAAGCCACTCTGGTTGTTCATAGCTGTGGTGCAGAAACATGTAGTTCTGCAGAATGCCTGCTACCTGATAATGCCTCCCCCGCCCAATTCTCTGCATGTTATGTGCTCTCTTTTTCTTCATTTCTCTCTGCCTCTGTTTCTCTGATGTGTGAAGCATAGGCGTATTTATGGAAACAGGGTTTAGTTTTTCAGGCTTTTTGGCGGGAAGAAAATAGCTTGCAGATAGAGCTCACCTGAAAAAACAACACTCCCTAATTCCGCCCCAGCTTTCTTTGGTCCTTTCTGTCTGACAACATCAAAGAGCTCCCCCACTCCCCGTCCCCCTGGCTTTGAGTACCATTTGCTTCTATTGAGGAAGGAAGCACTTAACTTGAAGTCACTGAAAACATTGCAGTATGTAGGTAGCTTTAGGTAGAGAGGCTGCAGACCGAGATAGTACATTTGAGGAATACCAAGTGTGTCCACGCCCCAGGCTGCTCGCTGCTCACATGTTTTTACTCTGTGAGTTAAGAGCTAACTGGTCTACCCACGGGAGGCTGTGACTCAGGAATGCCAAGGGACTTGCCTGACATCACACAACAAGTGACAGGACAAGGTCCAGGACTCAGGCCTTCGGATGCCAGGGTCGCAAGTGCTTTTGGGGTGCTTTGGTTCTGTCGTTGTTATTCTTTTGTATGAAAACTCCCACATGGGCCAAAAAACCCTGTCTTTACTCCTTGATGATCTTTGCGTGTCAGGCTCAAATTTAGGAAGTGGTGGGGTGGTGGCCAAGTAATTCTGTGGTCTTGACACTTTTGTGGTTGTTCCTGTTGAGGAGCGAATGACAACCAAGCAAGCCTTCTTTCCCATCAAGGACGCTTCATGGGCATTTCATGCCCTTCTCCTCACTTTCCCTGGAACCAGCTGTGTCCCAGAAAATCCTTCTGACGCGAGTGCGGCTTCTTAGAATTCCAGGACATCTCTCTGGAGCCCCCAGGATAACCTGACCTATTTTGTGGTGGGTCATGACTATTTTTAAGGTCTAAGGCACCTTTGAAAGACAAACTGTCACCTCCAGGAGAGAATTTAGTCCTGTCAAGTCTGCAGAAGATGTGCTCACAGGGCATTGTGAGTGGAACAGGGCTTGAGGTAGAGGTTATACAGCAAGTCATGAAACATCACACAAATACAATCATTTTCATCAATTTTGCTAGACGTGTATTCAGAATTAGAATGACCAGGCAAAGAGTGAGGGGAGACAGCTCTGTCCCAGGAGTGAGATGTTTGAGCTTTAGTGCGTGAGTGCTGTGGTCTCTTTTGGAGGGTCACCAGACTTTCTGGAGGTCGTGAGGCAGTTTGGTGACTTCCGGCCCTTGTCACATTTCCCTTATGGAACGGTGTGAGATTTCAGCTGTAGCTAGCTAGGAAAAAGAACTGTGTAGATCAGTGGCAAGAGATTCAGCTTCGCATTATGTAGAGTTTCAGCATATGGAAGGATAGAGGCAACTTTTTTGGAGGAAAAAAAATTCAGAGACTACAAGAGAGGGAGAAAAAGAAGGTAAACTATGAAAGATTAGAGTATGTCTTTATCTGAAATTCAGGTGTTGTCAACTTTACACATCTGGAACATGGCCATAAACTTCAGAGTGCTTTAAAAAAAAAAAGGCTCTGAAGCCCAAAGAGGCTGTTGGAATGCCAAGTGATCCATTTTGTGGGGAAGGCCATCCCTTAGGAGTGAGTTGGCCCCTGGGTATGGTCAGCCGAAGAGCCCGTGGCAGTATCCCCCCAAAAGTTGGTAATGGAGCCCCAGACACAAGGACAAGATTGACCTGTATTCTGTAAATTCCATTTAAAAAGGCAGAAAAAGCAGAATATATTTTCTAAAAGAGTAACTGGCAATTAGAAATACTAGCTTTCCCTCTTGCTCTCCTACTAGGTTCTAAACTTCTAGGATTCTAGAACCTAATAGTTACCTCTAATGATTAACTCCATTTATTTATTGTTTGAAGCTTTAGCTTCTACAGAGCAAAGTTTTAGGTCCCTGGAAATCTTTTATATCCCTGGAATCCCTCCTTCCCTGAGGATGTCCGAATACCAGTCACTGTAGGAACTAAAGACATGTGTCCTGGTGACCGGGACAACCCCCAGTTAACTTTGTAATAGGTGATTCACAGGAAATACGGGACAGTAACAGACCTAGAGAAGGCCAGGGAGCAGGGACACCTGGAAGCAAGTGAAATGAGAATATCACTGCCCATGGAAGATCTTGGCAGTCCCAAGGACATGTGACGGAAAATAGTTATGCCCTCAGTTTCTAACCCACAAAATGTTGCAGAACATAAAGGTGTGTTTGGAGATACACATTTAGTCAAAAGAGGTCATTTGCATTTTTGAAGTGATTTGTGAGGATTTGATTCGGATGCCAATTCTGGTATGCGGGGTTTTGCCCAATCCCACCAGTCAATTCTGACTGTCTACCTGGGGATAGTGTCAGATCCCCCAAGTTAGGGGCTTGGTCCTACAAGGCTGCCCTCCCTGCCCCTCCCCACTTCGGATGCCATCACAAGGCCAAATACTGTATTTCTGACCATGCAGCTGTGGACCAGAGGTTCCAACAATGCCCTCCTGAGGTTTGATGAATTTGCTAGAGCAGCTCACAGAACTCGGAGAAATATCTTATTTACTAGATTATTGGTTTATTATAAGAGGATAATACTTCAGGAATAGCCAAATACGTAGGGTGAGGTACATGGGAATGGGGAGGAGCTTCCATACTCTCAGGGCACATCACTCTTTCCAGATCTTACGGAAGCTTTCCAGACCCCATCCTTTTCCGTTTTTATGGAGGTTTCATTATAGAGACACAATTGATTAAATCACTGGCCATCTCCAGCCCTTCTCTCCTTCCTGAAGGTCTGAGGATGGGAATGAAGTTTCTCTTATTACATGGTTGGTTCTTCTGGGGGTCAGCCCCCATCTAAGATCGCCTTAGATGTTCTAGGAGCTTTCCAAAAGTCACCTCATTAACACAAACTTGGGTGTCATTGGCGGGTTTATTATGAATTTCAACACATGTTTATGGCTCTTGTCATTTAGGAAATTCCAGGGTCTGTACCAGAAAGACCAAATACCAATGAAGACCAAATATATATTTATCGTACATCACAGTACCTCAGTGGAATATTGTCTTCTAATACAGGGAGTCCGATAGAGTGTCCTAGTTCTTTAAAAGGAATATAGTAAATGCTGTCATTTCCTACTTTTATTTTTTTGGTATTAATAAAATGTACATGTTCATTTGCTAAAGATAGTCTTTCTTTAAATGGTTTTATAACTATGGAGTTCACTAACCAAGCGTTTAAAGACTGGTTTTTCAGCTTTTTATCCAAGAAAGATAAAAGGAAGTTTTATAATAACCATAATCTAGATGGTAGCACCCACTCTGCTAATCCTTTCTTCAAGAATGATGCCAGACAACACCAGAGAGACTCTTCCAGCTACCTAACTGTGGCTCACTTACCATTTTCTAGGTGAAGATCATCCATGACAGCAGTGCCCATCACCTGGGTTTTTCTTAATCTGTAGGATCTGGAGTAAAGACAGTGGATGACTTTTTCAGGTTGATTAATCTCATCTGTGATGAGCTTGGCCCTCTGCCTTAGGATACTCATGAAGCACATGTGACTTGATAAGTCTGTAGAAGTTCAGTCTGACCTGAGCTGTGATTGTGTTACTTTCTGCTCTTGAAGTTTTTCTAAAAATTGTTAATGCTTATTTTGTATTTAGGCACTCGTTCACTTCTCAAGAGCCAGGGGACCTCAATGAATTGTGAATTCTTGACGATTAGGTGCTTGTGATCACACAATAGGTAGACAATGATAAGTGGCATGAGGAAACAAAACTCTATGATTGCAGATTGTGCTGAGAGTGGGGAACACCAGGTGCAGGGTTCATTCAAGACAGATGAAGAGGGCTGAATATACCAACCTTGTAGATTTCTCTCAAAGACTCCTCCTCTTTTTCTCCATTTATTGCAGGCAGTACAATACAGTTGAAATGCCTCCTCCAGAATACCAGTCCAGGATAGTAACCATAGAGGAATAGAAGAATAAAAGGTTAAAAGGGATGGGGGAGTGTGTTAGGGGCATTTTATTGTTTTATAATTCTGCATTTGGGATCACTTTTGGAGGAAAATGACCGTTGAGTGCAAAGACTTAAGTAGATCACACACACAAATTATGCCAAGTGCTTTTTAAACTCATCGATAGCGTCCGACAAGCTTTTCTGTAAAGTGCCTCTGTGTGGGCAAAGCTCTCAGAGTGAATGCTGCTACTTCTCCAGGTGGAGGAAGATTGTGACGTGTTTTCCGGATTCTTCCTGGACCTCAGCACTTGTACCCATCCTCAGGCCCTAGCACTATAGTCTCTGGCTGTACCAAGGAGCCAAGTTCAGGAGGAATTCTGAAAGAATACTCTTGACTTCAAAGACTGTGGGAAACAGACTCCTTGAGTTCAAGAGTTACTTATGATTTCTTCTATGCAGCCAAGTATGCACAGGAGAAAGGGTTCTATCTGTGCTCTTAATTCACACGAGACTGCTTCCCCTCACCCCCAGGACCCTCTGTGACCCTTCTAATGGGGAGTTGAAGAGGTTCTCATTTGTCCCAATGTGGAAACAGTCTCCTGGGAAGAAAGGAGGCTTAAAAAGCCAAACGGCCATGGTGAGACCCTGGATTAGAAGAAGGTTGTCCTCTCAAACCCAGGATTTCTAAAGAAGCATGTAACTGGCAGAAATTTCCAGAGAAGAGTATCGTGTCCATAAATGACGAACTGTATTATAGTAGGTGTTCTGTGCCCACCAGTACCCAGAGAACCCTAGACTCAAGCCTGCAGGGTACCCAGGCTTGAGGAGGGCAGAGTGGGAGACACAGCGCTGGGCTGTGGGTGTCCCATTTGAGAGGATGGTAGCACATTTGGGATTCTGGCTTCTGCAGGGGGTCCTGAAGGGCTCATGTGTCTAGGGCCCCCAAGTCCTCAGAGGCTGCTCTGTTCTCATAACGAAGTACAGACAAACATGAAGTGACTCTAGTGGGGCAAGGAATGTGTAGCTACCTCTTTGCCCCCCTTTGAGCCCCCCGAATATCAAAGGCACAGCATTATTTTTTACTGTATACTATTCTGGTCCACCTGGAATGTGAGCACAGTCAGCGTGGAGATGAGCGGCCCACCAGGGGCTCTGACCCCCTTTGCATCTGAGTTCCCTCATCAGAGAAGGCAGCTCAGCCCTGTGGAGAGCCCAGGTTCAAGTCCCATGTATGGCAGTGGGTGGTGAGTTACTTCCCTTCACATACAAAATGCAAATAATAACACCCACCTCACAGAGGTGTTGTGAGGAGGCCAGACCTTGAATATAAGGTGTTTGGCTAATGGAACAAGTTACTAGATACAGAACACAAGCGGCAAGCTTGCTAAGCTACCTGACATTCTGGACGGCGGTCCATTTGCTAGCGGTCCTTTGTCATCTTGTCACGACACCGCGTTTGCCCTGCCGACCCACCAGAAAGCAAGTGTCAGGATTCTGACCTCTCAGTTGACACAGGGGCAAATAAGGTAGCTGGTCAGCTAGAGCTCTGCCTAGGGACAGAACACAAGGCTTGCCCTTTTCCCTGGTCTTGTCCTTCTCTTACCTCCAGTCTTTCAGCTGCTTTCTCCTTTCATTCTTTTTCCTTCCCATATTTCCATAAGAAGCAATGTATTTCTGGGGCACCTGGGTGGCTCAGTTGTTAAGCATCTGCCTTCAGCTCAGGTCATGATCTCAGGGTCCTGGGATCACGCCCCGCATCGGGCTCTCTGCTCAGCGGGGAGCCTGCTTCTCCCTCTCCCACTCCCTCTGCTTGTGTTCCTGTTCCTGCTGTCTCTCTCTCTGTGTCAAATAAAAAAGAAGGAAAGAAAAAAAAAGAAGCAATGTATTTCTGTGCATATTTACAAAAAACAAAGTATTGTAGACGATACTCCTGCATTGCTTCCAACAAGCTTTAAGAATGGATACCTCCGTGAAAAAATCCAAATTTTCTGGTAAATTTGAGAATTTTTCTTTCCACAAATAAGTTATGACTACAGAGAAATGATGTATTTCTTATGAAGAGAGCCTACAGGTAGTAGTTGGTTAAAATGTATGGACTTAAAACATCAGTAGAGGGAAAACTACCTTTGGTGATATAATAAAATAGAATTTTAAAATGTGCCATTGTTTAAAAAAAAAAGCAAGGCTCTGGAGAAAAAAACTTGCTAACGCTTTGGTCACTGTTTAAAAGCTGCCTTCAAAACATTCATAAACAGTTTGAATCCATCTGAATGTGTATTTTACAGATTAAAAACAGTACTAGTGAATCTTAGCTTCTTAGCCATAAAAGGAGAGAGAATCTATAGTATTGTACACATGGAAAATGAAATAAATCACAAGATCTTATAGTGACACCCAAAACATAAGCTGTAGCGATCCATGGCTAGAGGTTTGTTTAGAGGGTTTTGCTACTGCTCTTAGACCATTTTAGATAGAGGTGTTTTGTTCTCGCTTTTGTTTTTTTGTTTTGTTTTTATCGTGCTGAAATATACATAACATGAAATTTACCATTTTTTTCCTTCCTAAGTGTATAATTCAGTGGCATTGGAGACTTTCACAATGTCATGCAGCTATCACTACTATTTCGAGAACTTTCCATCATCCCAAACAGAAACTCTGCATCCATTAGACAGTAACTCCTCGTTCCTCCCTCTCCCAGCCCCTGGTAACCTCTGTTCTACTTTCCGTCTCTCTGAATCTGCCTAATCTAGGTATCCCACATAAGTGGGGAATCACACAACATTTTTCTTTCTTTCTTTCTTTTTTTTTTTTTGGTCTGGCTTATTTCATCTACCACATTTTCAAGATTCATCTGTGTATCAGAATGTCCTTCATTTTTACGGCTGAATAACATCCCACTGTATGATCACTGCCTATTCTGTGTATCTGTTCATCTGGGCACTGGGATTGCTTGCTTGCCTCATTTGGCTGTTGTGAATAATGATGCAGTAAACATTACCGCGTCAGTGTCTGCTTGCATCTCTGATAATTAGTGTTCTTAGAAGGTATCTTTCCAGAGGTTGAGATTTTCAAAGAGAAGGTGACGAGCCCCATCAACGAATGGCATCCCCTCACTGCCATGAAAACCGGCCCCTGGTGCCGCATGGTGCAGTCTGGGTAGTTAAATCTGCCCTCGTGCCTCGTGCCACACACTTCCCGTGAATATGTCGAAGAAACCTTGTCAGTCACAAAGAGGAGTGCCTCCCTTTGAGTGTTAGGCTCTGATAGGATCTGATGGTGAGGGAGAGCACGTGTCCTCAGTTTTCTCCTCACGGTCTGACTCATCCTGTGCGTCTTTGCCAGTGGCTCTTGGCACACGTAAGTGCACTGTGGAAAATCTGCCCTACTCACCTCCCTGAAATGATGGAAGTAACGTCCACTCAGTGTGAGAGAGGATTTCGTTCTAAGGTAAAATTTCCTCTGTGACTTGGTCACAGACAGTAACGAGATTTTAGGTGACAGGAGGATATGAATAGGTATATGAATTTGAAGTTCTAAAATAGCCAATTTCTATTACATGTGCAAAAAAAGAATATACGGAAACCACACAGTTGAAAAAGTTGACACTTCAAACATCCATTTCTCATGTAGAGTGAAAAAGACATTTTTGTGAACACCGGTTTTGCACCTGTAGAGAGAAGAAAGCTGGAATGAATAATAATGGTTCTCCCCCCTCTACTTTGGGGGGGAAAGGTGATTAGCATCTGAAAATATTAATCAAGAAAAGAATCATAATTGGTTAGCTAATGTTTGCTTTTCATGGCTATGACAATCACTTATTAGGCATATTATTTCATTTAGTCCTTACAAGAAACCTTTATATAAAATAGGCATTAATATTGTTACCACTTTTAAATAAGGAAATCGGGGCACTAGGAGCTCAAGGAACTATCCCAGGGTCACAGACTATGAGTGATGTACTTGGATTTGGACATGAATGCCCATGGTCTCCACCCACCTTTCCCTTTTATACACATAACATACATGTTTTCATATGCTTGCTGGAAAACTAGAAATTCATAAAGATTTGGACCAATTTTGGATTACAAAAAACTTACTCAAATTTATGAAGTTTCCTCAAAGCCATACCATGAAAGCTTTTTAAAGCCAACTGAAGGGACGCCTGGGTGGCTCAGTGTCTTAAGCACCTGACTTTTGATGTCAGCTCAGCTCATGATCTCACGGTCATGAGTTCAAGCCCCACCTTGGGCTCCACACTGGGTGTAGTGCCTACTTAAAAAAAACAATTGAAATTATGCATTCAACTCTGAGAGCTCTGTGACTGTCTGGCCTAATTCAATCCTCTGTAGTCCCCCAAATGGGGTGGTGCAAACTAACAGGGACTAAAGAGAGCTTCAGTTCCGTAGGAGTCACGAAACTGGGGGGTTGAATCTCCACTCCCTGCTTCAATCCCTGATGAGCGTGCCTTGGCGTTAGACGTGGAAATCCCAGGTGCTCTGGTTTGGAGATGAGCATTGCAGATGATTTACCAAAGGGGCAGGATTGGCTTTAGGCAGAATGCTGGCCAGGGATGCTTTCAAGAGCTCAGAGCTTTTGGTGGGTGATTAATGGAGGTGAGCAGGGCCTCCAGATAATAGGGCTCTCTAAAAGACATGGGTCAGCGAGTCAGCCTCTGCCTGGTCAAGGAGCCTCTCCGAGAGGAAGCCTTCAGCTGGGGAGGTGATTAGAATCTGAGATCCATTTGCTATCCCAACATGTCCATTAGGCCCTCCTTTGTCCTTGGTGTGAAATGTATTTGATGATCTCCTGCAGCACAGAGCTAATCCCGCCTAGGGGCTAATCCCTTATCTTAATTTCCTGTCTCACTTGCAGGCTGAAGGTGTCCATCATCAGTCTTGTGCCTTCCCTCCAGGGGAGACTAGACCAAAGCAGCACAATAGTAGGTTTAGTGGATGTGTTTGCATTCTGGGTCAGTTCTCTTATCCTTAAAATATAAGGATTTTTCTGATTTGAAAAAGTAATATATAATCATTTTGACTGTTAGAGAGAAATAAAAAAAAAAATCTGTAACAAAAACATGAAGTCACCCACAATGCCGCCACCCCTTACTAAGACCTGTTAGCATTTTAGTGTATTTGGTTCTAAATACTTCAGACAAAAGTATTTAATCTTGATGAGATAATTAAATTTATGTTTTTAGCCTACATCTCAAAGATTGGCATTTTATGAAAAACTNCCCCGGGATCATGACCTGAGCCGAAGGCAGCGGCTTTAACCCACTGAGCCACCCAGGCGCCCCAAAAGTATTTAATCTTGATGAGATAATTAAATTTATGTTTTTAGCCTACATCTCAAAGATTGGCATTTTATGAAAAACTTTACATGTTATTAAAAATTTTTAGTAATCATAATTTTTAATGGTTGTACAATATTAAAGCAGCTGTTTTCAATGAAATTGGGAATTTATGTGCATAATGTGTTTTTTCCAACACTAGGGAAATTTTCAAACATACAGTGAATCTTTTTTTTTTAAATATTTTATTTATTTATTTGACACAGAGAGAGAGATTACAAGTAGGCAGAGGCAGGCAGAGAGAGGAGGAAGCAGGCCCCCTGCTGAGCAGAGAGCCCGATGCGGGCCTTGATCCCAGGACGCTGAGACCATGACCTGAGCCGAAAGCAGAGGCTTTAACCCACTGAGCCACCCAGGCGCCCTTGGCTTTTCTTTTTTTAAAAATAAGCTCTGCAGCCATGTGGGGCCCAAACTCACAACCCCAAAATCAAGAGTCCCATGTTCTACTGACCAAGTCAGCCAGGTGCCCCAGCTTTGTTTTCCAAAGTACTTCTAACTTTTTTATATTATTTGTTAGACTGGGAAATAATCTGCCTCTCTCGATGGACTAGGATATTTTTTTCCAGACCAGTGGGAGCCAGGAACAGATTATTATTAAAAAGACACAAACCGTATCTTCAGTTCTGATTGGCAAATAGCATATATTTTTATAGATTTTCAACTTTGGTGAACGCCCAAGGGCCACTTATTTGTTACCGACTCAGTGAGTCTATAGAAGCTTCTGAAATACAGATTCTAATTCAATATTTCACGTACTGCTTGGCGGTGTTGCTGAGTGCCTGTGTGTGTGTGTACACACGGGGAAGTCCTGTAATTTGGGGGAAGGACACTTTATTTTTTGTACCATTGTCATTTTGGTCTTGGGATGGTCATCATTTTTCATTTTTCTCTTTGCATAGTAATGATAATTTACCCTGTTGCTTTATCACCTTCTGTTTCATTTATTTTGTGTTTGGTGGGGACTACCATGTTGTAATATGTTTTAGCAACAATTTTCCAACAACTAGGTCTCAAGATAAATGTATCAAGGCTTAAAATGCAACAACCCAGCCCCTATTGCAAAGCAAATATGTGTCATGTTTCCAAATGTGCACAAGCAGCAAACTGTCATTTTTATCACCGTGTTCTCTTCCCAAGAGAAGGTGGCGTTTGATAGGCAGCCTGGGTGTGCTGGTGGTCTCTGTCCCTCCCAGGTGGCTCTCACAGCCTGGACGGTATGGCTTGTGGCCAGGCTGTTGTCCTTCCGGCCTTCTCCCTCTTCCCCTTGGGTGCTGGGATCCGAACCAGCTCGGACTTTTACGGCTGGATCTTTCTTGAGCCAGAGTATCTCAATATAGTCTCCTCTTCTCCTCACTTACTTTGTGGTATTTTGTCCTCTGATAATAGTTTCTGTCTTTTCCATATAAGGACCTGTGCTGTCTGCAGCCTCAGATCCTCAGAAACCACCAGTGCCAACAAATACTTCATGGCCTTGAGGTACCTCGTGAGAAAGCAATTTGCAACCTTTCCGGTAATAGCTCTTTGTGCTCTCTTGCTAGAGAAAGGAGAGACTCTTTATACGAGAAGACTCAGCAGCTCGGGCTCAGAAACCTTGAAAACAAAAAGAAAATCAGCCTGGGTTGGCAGATTGGGTTGTCAGAGGCACAGAGGGCAGTATCGAGGGTCTCAGGGCTGGGACTGTGAACGAAGGGGTGGAGTCAGGCTCAGGTTTGGGGTACCTTGAAACATCACCGAACCTTCTACTGTGTTTTCTCATCTGTTCATCAGTGGTGATAATGTATGCCTCTCAGGGCTTTTGTAAGGATGAGATGAGGTCAGATGCATAAAGACTAGTGGGGCACCTGGGTGGCTCAGTCCATTGAGCATCTGACTCTTGATTTTGGCTCAGGTCATGATCTCAGGGTCATGGGATTGAGCCCCATGTTGGGCTCCATGCTCAGCGGGGAATCTGCTTGAGATTCTCCATCTCCCTCTCCCCCCGCCTTTCTCATGATTAAAAGAAAGGGAGGGGGCACCTGGGTGGCTCAGTGGGTTAAAGCCTCTGCTTTCGGCTCAGGTCATGATCTCAGGGTCCTGGGATCGAGGCCCGCATCGGGCTCTCTGCTCAGCAGGGAGCCTGCTTCCTCCTCTCTCTCTGCCTGCCTCTCTGCCTACTTGTGATCTCTCTCCCTCTGTGAAATAAATAAATAAAATCTTTAAAAAAAAATAAAAATAAATAAATAAAAGAAAGGGAGGGAGGGGAGGGAGTGAAGAGTTTAGCATTGCCCCTGATGTGAGTGTGTGCCCAACAAACAGTAATTGTTAATATTCACCATTATTCTCCCAAACGGTCAAGGAGAAAGTGTTTCCTTCCGGTTGTGGCCATGGAGGGTGTGAATCTGGGGGTTGGGGGGGACTGTGTTTACACTGAACACTGCAGTGTAATAGTGGTTCATGGACTTCAGCAGAGTTCTGCAATTCTGAGGCATGATGGGAACCAGTCTCCCTGAGAGCCATCTAGAGGCGAGTGAAGGAGAAGAGTGAAGAGTAAAAGTTACCTACCAGCCAGGACCTGCTGCTTCCAACTGAAGGACCAGCTCATTAAGTCTTATCCTTCACATCTCCTAACATTTAAGTGAGGACTGATGCGGGGCACCTGGGTGGCTCAGCGGGTTAAAGCCTCTGCCTTCGGCTCAGGTCATGATCTCGGGGTCCTGGGATTGAGCCCCGCATCGGGCTCTCTGCTCAGCAGGGAGCCCGCTTCCTCCTCTCTCTCTGCCTGCCTCTCTGCCTACTTATTATCTCTCTCTGTGTGTCAAATAAATAAATAAAAATCTTTTAAAAAATTTAAAAAAAAAGTGAGGACTGATGTGGGTGAGAGAATCTTGGTAACTTTCTCCTAAACAGGAAGAAGGCCTCTGCCCCTTCATTTTCTTGCTCTGATTTTATAAACTTTTATAAGCACGTGAGCTGTAAATCAGCTCACAAAACTTAAACAACTTTCTAGATAATAAGGGTCTCTAAGAATTCTGAAAGTCATCTGCCCACATCTGTACCCTCCTTCCATCCTCACTTATGATTCACAGGGTCCTAATTTTTGTCTCTTTTTATTACCAATCTAAATTTTAAGCCCAGAGCCTGTCTCTGAAACACTTATGCAATTGAGAGCTTGTTCGTTTTTTTTCTGAAATTGCCTGGAAGAAACTGGCTGGCTTAAAATAGGAAACATTAAGAAATGACTTGAAAGTCCAAATAATTGCCTAACTTCATATTTTATTTAATCATTTTCAATACTCAGCAAATGCATCAGCCTTAGATGGATTCAATTTGGAGTTAGAAACTCAATTTTTTCTCCTTTCAATAGGAATTTAGAGTTGATTTGCTGGCCGTTGGCCAGACTAAAAAGAAAGAGTCGAATGAATCAGCAGGCAAGTCCCCCATTCTGGGTTCGGTTTATTTGATGGTCAACATCTTCCTCTTTTTCTTATTGTTTCTTGGAAGAGATTCTCCACTGGATCTCTGAATCATCTAGAGAAATGAACTGGCTATGAATCACGTGCATGGAAATCATCCCACACCCAGGTTCCCTTGGCCAGTAGACCCAAAGCAGCAGATGAGCCTGGAAAGACACCGTACCCCAGGCTGGGGGCCTTTGTGACTGTGTGCCAGTCAGTGAGGGAGCCAGACGCCAGGGACCTGTGGGGCAGTGGGGCACCTGGAGGGTTCCCTCACTCCTCAGGGGGTTTCCTGGTCATTTAAAAACAATGTACATATAGATTATACATATATAGGTTATGCCTGAAGTATCAGGCTAATAAGAACAATGTCAGCTTACAAAAAGAGATCCAAGAAGCTGGCAAATAATTTCTGATAAAACACCACTGCACCACTCTGGAAAACAGTATGGAAGTTCCTCAAAAAGTTGAAAATAGAGCCAGGAATTACAGTACTGGGTATTTACCCTAAAGATACAAATGTCGTGATCTGAAGGAGCATGTGCATCCAAATATTTATAGCAGCAATGTCCACAATAGCCAAACTATGGAAAGAGCCTAGATGTCCATCAACAGATGAATGGATAAAGAAGATGTGGTATATATATACAATGGAATACTATGCAGCCATCAAAAGAAACAAAATCTTGCCGTTTGCGATGATGTGGATGGAACTAGAGGGTATTATGCTAAGCGAAATAAGTCAATCAGAGAAAGACAATTATCACATGATCTTTCTGATATGAGGAATTTGAGGGTCAGGGCGGGGGGTTTGTGAGGGGAAGGAAGGGGAAAATGAAACAAGATGGGACAGGGAGAGAGACAAACCATAAGAGACTCTTAATCTCAGGAAACAAACAGTATCGCTGGAGGGGAGCGGGGTGGGAGGGTTGGGGTGGCTGGGTGATGGACATTGGGGAGGGTATGTGCTATGTGAGTGCTGTGAATTGTGTAAGACTGATGAATCACAGACCTGTACCCCTGAAGCAAATAATACATTGTATGTTAATAAAAAGAAAAAGAAAAAAAAGAAAAACACCACTGCAGTCCTACATAGGAGATCAGTGATGGCCTCTTTTCTCTGACCTTTTAAAAAATTTCCTCTTTTTTTTTTTTAATTGTGAAGGAAATAGTATTCACGGTGGGTAAATCGGACACTATAAAAAGCCATAAAAAAGAAAATGAAAATCACTCATAATTCTATCAGTTGAGGTTGAACACTATGAACACTTGATATCTGTTTCTCCAGTCTGCTTTTCTAACATATCTCTATTTCCATTTTATTGGATGTAAATTGAAATCACAAAATACATGATGTTTGCAACCTTTATTTTTCTTTTAATGTGTTATATTTCCTAAATCTGTAAGTATTCTTCAAAAACATAATTTTAACACCTTCCACAGTACTCAGTATTATAATTTTTTTTTTTTAGATTTTATTTATTTATTTGTCACAGAGAGAGAGATTACAAGTAGGCAGAGAGGCAGGCAGAGAGACAGTGAGAGGAGGAAGCAGGCTCCCTGCTGAGCAGAGAGCCCGATGTGGGCCTCGATCCCAGGACCCTGAGATCATGACCTGATCCGAAAGCAGAGGCTTTAACCCACTGAGCCACCCAGGCGCCCCACAGTACTCAGTATTATAAAAGCTAGCGTGATCATCATTCTTACCCATAAATCTTTCCTCAGTATCTCTGCATGTTTCCTTAGGGCAGCAGAAATGATTTTGTTCTTGCTGTTACCTTTCTTACTGACTCTCCACATGCTCATGACAGCTCCTTAAAAATCAAGACTTGTTACTCTGTTGCTCAGACAAGGCAACATAGTAGATACTGGATTGACCCTGGGTGAGTGAAAGCCTCCTTCGTTGTGGGAACTTTGTCGATTCTTTCCAGAGGTGGAATTCCTGGCTTATAGTGTGTGCTTGGCTCAGTTACCTACCTGCAATGCTGTGGGAACCCTCACTCTCACTGATCTGGATGGAAGTGCCCATCTCTATAGACACTTGCTAACACTGGGTATTCTATGTCTTTTGGTCTCTAAACCTCTCAATGAAAAAATATTTCAATTGCTAGAAATCATGTGTTTTTTGGCCATTTATTTTGTAATGAAAGTGGTTTTCCTGTTGCTCTCAAAATATTACTCTTCGGTCTGCCTTGCACTAGAAATATCTTTTTTTCCATTTTGTCACTTGCTTTTTAATACTGTAAATGATTTTTTTTTGATACATTAAAATTTAAAATCTTACCAATCCACTTGTTCCATCTTCTCCTTGGATGTTTTGGGGTTTGTTTTTGTGTTTATAAAGTCTATGCCCCAAGAACAAACAGAAATTCAGCCCTTTTCTTTTTCTAGTTCCTTTATGATTTCTTACATCTAGCTTTTTAATTCATTTGGATTTTTTTTTGATACCTGGTATTGATCTTGCTTTTTTTTAAATTTCTCATGCTAGCCAAGTGTTTCTCCAGCATATACCAAATAGTTCATTCTTTCCCCCACTTTTCAGATGCTACCTGTATCAATTGTTAAAATCTCATATACTCTCAAATTTATTTCAGAGCTTTCTGTTTTGTTCCACTTATATGCCTATTTTTGTACCAGCACCAAACCATTATATTGTATTTCTACACCTAATAGCTGCTGTCATTATTCTTCCTCTGCAGAGTGCTGCTGGCTGTTTTTACCAATTTGTTTTTCTAGGTCAGAGGTCAGCAAACTTTCTGAAAAGGGCCGGATAGTAAATGCGGAGGCTCTGCAGGCTCCTCAGCTCTCCTTCGGTAGTACAAAATAGAAATAGACAGTAATAAACAAGGCTGTGCTCCAGCGAAACTCATTTATAAAACAGACTGTGGTCTGATTGGTCCTGAAGACCTTAGTTTGCCAGCCCCTGTTCGAGATGAATTTTTGAGTCATTTTGTCAAATCTTTCCATATTCTTACCTCCCTCACATATACACAAATAGCATTTGTGTGTGTGTGTGTGTGTGTGTGTGTACACACTCATAAATACTTTTCGTGTATATATGCGTATGTTACATTATATATATGGAAAGAAAGAGGTTAACATGACAATCATACTTAAAATGATATGGAGAAATGTGACATCTTGATAAAATAGCGTCTTTCCCTCAGACAGCATCAAGCATTCCTTTATGTCTAGCACCAAAATTGTATGATTGCTTTCATAGAGGTCCTGCCAATTTCTGGTTAACTTTAATCTTTGCATGGCTTTTCATTGTAGCTGTCAGTGTGACTGGGACCTGTGTGGGGGACCCCATGGTCTTTCACCTGTTCCGTGATTCACTAGAAGGATCACAGGACTCCAAGGCACCTGCACTCAGGGCTCAGCAAGAGGGAGACCCATCAGGTGGGGTGAAGGGATCTGTGCACAGACAGGCTCCTCACTGGCTGCCTCCCAGCTGGAGGGCTGGCCCAGGTGTCCCCACCCCCCCACCCCCCACCAATGCAGCACCGTAATTCCTCTGTCTCCACTTCTAGATTTCATCTCACTTCCAGATAGTTCCCTTTCAGGTGTGCAGAATGCGCTTTACGTTCACTGGGAGAATGTCATGCCATGCAGGGTAGCTCGCAGAGGGCAGGCTCACTGCACTGACCTCAGTTCCAGAATTAAATCCCGCAAGCTGAAACCTTCCTNTTTTTTTTTTTTTAAGATTTTATTTATTCATTTGACACAGAGAGAGAGATTACAAGTAGGCAGAGAGGCAGGCAGAGAGAGAGGAGAGAGGAGGAAGCAGGCTCCCTGCTGAGCAGAGAGCCCGATGTGGGCCTCGATCCCAGGACCCTGGGATCATGACCTGAGCCGAAGGCAGCGGCTTTAACCCACTGAGCCACCCAGGCGCCCATCCCTGCTTCTTTATTGTAACTCTTCTCTGTAGTGAATCATCAGAAGCGTTCACCTCATTCAGCTCATTCAAATCAAAGAAACTCCTTCATTGCAATGTGAAGAATCTTGGAAAGCCTACGGACTCTGGGTTGGTAAACCTTAAGCCCTTCTTAAGACAGGCTTAACATAACCTGTTGGAAGACGCTGATTCTCTTTGTAGTTTGACCCTACTTTTACCAAAAAGGCTACAAGAAACAAAGCTGCTTCTGCAGCTGGGGTTGAACAATCAGTTTCCACACACCCCACTTTGGCCGACCTGGGGGCACCCATACTCCATGCTGATTCTGTAACCTTCTCGCCCTCTCTCAACTGCCATTTTTTCTCCAGGCCTCTGGCCTCCTAGAGGCTAAGGGGCAGCTGGAATTGTTTCACAACCCTGAAATTCATCCAGTAAATGGCATTCCCTGGCCTTCTGTGAATGAGGCACTTCGAATGTAAACAGAACAGAGTTCACTACCATAGGTCTGACCCTGATGTTAGTGACTTGCGTGCCAGCCTCCTTCCCAGGCTGTTTGGGCAGAGGGGTTGCAGCAAAGGAATGAGCAGAGAGGCTCTGAGCCCCCTTGACAGAAACTCCAGGAGGATCCAAGCTTCCAGGTCTGTGCCTGGTGCCTTAGGTAGGGCAAGGCTGTGGAGGGGAGGAGCCAGCCGGCAGGGAAAGCCCCTTCCCACTCACAGCCTTGCTGGGGTCTGAATGAGCGCCAGCAAGTCTTTTAACCTTCCAAACTGCCTTCTACTGGCTTATCTCAGGATTCCCTTCATCTTTGCAGGTTTCACATCCCTTTATCTCCCCCCTAGGATGCTTCTTGATCTGCTGGATGGTTCTTTCAGTCTTCATACTTTACTTTAACAAGGACTGTCTTGGCTTCCTGCTGTTCCATTTCAGACGTCCCTGACCCTTTTATTTACATTCTTGTTTGCATTTCAGATGTATTTCTTGCTGATAGCAGGCAGAGGTGCACAGCACCATATGTAAAACTAGACAGGGACCCAGTGCACCGAAGGACAGCCAAGGCCATGTCCCATGAGTCACTTAACAGACTTACAAGAACTTGAAGATGTAGGTTTAGTCATGAATTGAAGGGGGCTGTGTTGCAACCTGGATGAGGTTTTCTCCCTAAATACAGGCCACCCTCTCTCTCTTCCTACCACTTTGTTATCTGACCATTTACCCATAGGCACTCAGGAAATACCAATTAATTTTGATATTTGCCCCCAAAAAACGTAATTAGGAAGGTACAGCAGCTCCAGAAACATTACATATCTGTTCCTAAAATGCCTACCTTTCTCCTGTCTTCCTCCCACTATTACAAATTATCCAAACCACCCTCCCTTGTCATTAAGCTGAATAATTGAGGAATACTCCACAAATACAATCATGAGGGTTCAGAGACCTTGCCAAGCTTATTCAGCAGCATTTAAACATTGACTCTAAATGGTTCCTTGATTCTAGTGGGGAAAATAAAAAAGAGCCTCTGTCCATTGTGTGTGTCTCCTACCAGTGGGGACGGTGTGAGTCACATGCCGGCTCCTGCCCTTGACCCTTCCATAACAGAATGTCCCTTGGATCTATTTCAGAGTTCCCTGAAAAGAAGAGGCAGCCGGGAAATGTACAAAGAAAAGAAAACCTTTAACCAGGTAAGCAGAGGGATCCTTCTCATGTTATATCTCCTCAAAGGGCAATCACCTCATTCTGAATTGTCTCGAAAGTGCCAGCATTGCCTTTAAAATATTCAAAGAAACACGACCTACCAAAAAATGGGGACTCACTCAAAACCCCCATGGGGTGAAAATGTTCACTCTAACCCACCAGCCCCTCTGTTTTGTTTCATGTACTGAGAAGCTGGTGATTTCTTTAAGAAAGACAAAAACAGACTCTGCAAAACATAATTTGGTGTAATTCAGGGCTCTCTGGTAGCACTCACAACTGGGGAAACATTTTCTGGCCTTCAAAGTCATTCACACAGTAAAATAGTACAGCTAGTGTGGTGTTGGGTCACTCATAGGCATTGTTTTCATTGTTGGGTTGGTTTTTTTTTTGTTTTGTTTTGTTTTTGGTTTTTTTGTTTTTTGTATTTTTTAACGTGCAAGCTGAACAGTATCGCAGAGTGTCCTAATTGAACATGCAATGTTCTCACCAGGGGGACGGTAACAGAATCGCCCTTTCCATGTACACGGTTTGTGTTCTGCAGAAATGCCTGAGCTCTTCTGAACACTTGCTTTCCTGGATTCCTTTCTTCTTCTGCTTTTTTCTTTTTTTCTTTTCTTCTTCTTTTTTTTTTTTAAATGAATGCTGCTGGCATTAGGTGTTGGGAGATAACAAAGGCAGGAGCGGGGTGTCCGCAGCCTGAGCTCTCAGAGCAAGTAGTAATTAGACAGGTGCAAGAAGTCTGGGTACCGAGAGCTCTGCCAGCCTGCCCATGAACTCCACCCTCCATCCGCTCTCTTGTGCCTTTAGCCAAACTCTCTGATGCCCAGAATATCCTTCAAGGAGGACCGGGCCATGGGAACAGCAGGAATGCCCAAGATTAACCTTTCTCCCCTCCCCTCGCTACTCCCTCATCTCACTTTGCCATCCACTGGTAATGGGGAAATTAAAATCTGCAGTCCCTGAGCCGGGAGCTTGGACCCTCCTGGGCGTCGTGTGTTGTCGAGTGTGTCGCAGCTTGACTGCCCCTGACTCCTGAGCGGGGCAGATCTCCCTTAAGAGGGTAACCACTTCCCCATTAGGGACCGGGCGGCATGGCGCTGCACTCCCCAGGGGGTCACTTGGGCCGAGAAACAGCCGCCACCGCCCCTCGGGAGTGTCTGAGAACCAGTCCAGGCACCGGGAATGTGTTGCGTTCCCCCTCCGCCTGCGCTATCATTGAGAAAGGAGTATTCTGTCCAGCAGAGCGGTGGACCCGAGCGCCTCGGAAACTGCAGGTCTGCAACCAAAACTCAAAGGAAACCGGCACCCCGGCGCAAGGTAGGAATGCGAGGAGTCAGCGCTTGGGGTGCTGGCTAGACGTCAGACTTGCAAGCCAAAGAATATATACCCAGAGCGATATATTTCTGCTGCTTGACAAGGCCTTTCCAGCTGCTGGTGGCGGCGGCGGCGGCGGCGGCGGTGGCGGTCCCAGTCCCACGCGTGTCCTTCCCTCCGTGATGTGCTTGCCGTGTCTGCCTGTGGTGTGGAAAGTTTGCCTAGACTGTCTGCTTTCATACTGCATTCCTGGAGCTATCTGATGATCTCCTGAAACCAGAGCTTGATATCCTTCAGCTTAGGATTCAGCCTAGCCCCCTCCGTGGGAATTTTGGCAGGGTTTTAGAAAGCGCGTGGTTACCTGCTAAGATGGGGGTCCAGCCTCCTGCTGCTCCCGCTGAGGCTGTGATTCCCCATCTTGTGAGAAGGAGTGGCCCCCTGCCCCCAGAATAGGCCGAGCCCTGCTCCCTGGGCCTCCTCTCTCCTGCCCCTCCTTCACCCCCAACTCCCAGCCTGCCGCCGCTGGCAGGCACAGCACCCAGCTCCAGCCACCCCAACCAGAGTGAGCAGGTCTGGCCCTTTCCCTAAATGCACACACTCCCTTGGCTCCAGAGATTGTCTTTTCTTTGGAAAACTGCTTTAGCATTGGTGGCAGGTCTGGTGTCATGCATGGGTGTTGAATGGACATGACAGCATGCTTGAATCGTGTTAGAATTCCTGGTGTATGTGTCGTTTCTGTTTTTAAGGAATAAGAAGACGTTTTGTATACTTTATGAATCCTCCGGTAATCTATGAATTGGACCCTCCTTAGGGTGTGTCACAGAATCTTGCATCTTTAACAGACTGGGGTCTAGGTTCAGGAAGAAGGAGAATGGTTCTGGTTTTAGTCAGACTTATGGGGAGTGGTAGGTGGGGGAGAGGGGTTATGAGGTTTCAGGTTTCTGGAAATCAAGGTGATGTGAGGGCTCTTTGGGTTTGTCTACCCTAAGCCCTTAGAGCTGAGCCTTTCTGAACCCCTGGGGAAGGCCGGGGTTCCGCAGGCCTCTCAGAGATCTTACCGCTTTCCTCAGTTTTTCAGTTCAACTTGTGGAGGATGATCCTCAGGGAAGATCACCTGAGACTCCCAGATCTTGGTCTGAGACCAAAACCTACCAAGCTATGCAGATCACACTGCCCCTTGTCCGCCCATTTCCGGCCTGGCTTCCACCTACCAGGGCCTCAGGAGCTGCAGGTTTCCATGGAAGTGGGGGTGGGGCATTGGTCCCAGCAGGTGGCCCTGCCCACTCCTGGATCTGCCCAGGCTCGAGGTGGGCAGATGGTGGCATTCCCTTGGGGCTGATGACATTCTCTTCCATGAAATCAACTGCTGTCATCAGGCACAAAGGTGGATTTCTGTGCTTCACGGTGGAAACAGGACCATTTAGGTGATTTGGGACAAAGGACACACACTGGCTATCAAGTGGAATGTTGGGCCTGAGGGCACCCGCTGTCTCCCATCCTAGGCTTTTCACCCCAAACTAATCCATTTACAAATTGTGGACAGTCTGTCTCCATTGGAATGTATGTTTGCTTATTTAAGCTCTGTTTCATCATATGAACTACAGAGCCCTTTCTCTGTATTTGGATGCATAGACTTCTTACAGATCTATGTTTATCAGATAATTTAAAGGGTGCTTTTGATCTGTTTTTTGAAAGTTTTAAAAAACTGGGGTCATTTAAAAGTAACGTGCCAGTGTCTGGTGCGTAGTGGATTCTCCATATTCACTGAAAGAATGAACAAATCAACAAACAAGCGTGTTTTTCCCTTAGTCTTAGGATTATATACAATATGACTTTCATAGCCACATGGCACTGGCTTACAGTTGGCCTTAGATTTTTCCTTGAGGCTTTCCTGCCACATCATTTGTTTTTCCTTCCATGGGTTTGGGGTGCAGGAGGAGGGATTGAGGCAGGGTAGAAGGGCAGTTGGGGGGCACCAACTGGGTATTCTGTATCTTGCTACCCAATGGTGAGTGTGCAGCAAGGACACAGGGCAGAGAATGAGCCCCGTTCCCTGAGCGTGAAAGCTGCCTCTAACTCCACTGGACCATTTGAACACAGTGCACAGTGATCTGAAAGTTCATTCTCCCCCAGAGGGTTGACTTGTTCTGGAGACTGGTTTGATGCCTCTCCCTCCAGGGCTGATGGGAGCATGGCCACCAAGGACCGTGTTGTCGAGTCTCTCTGGGTGATGGGGAAGCCTTTGCCAAAGTCTTTGTCCCCACAACAGCCTTTTGAAACTTGTGATAGCCAGAGAGGAATGATTCATGAAATCGGTCATTTTTCCCATTCAGTGAATGGGACTAGTGAAACATTTGTGCAGGCCCACATCAGAGTTCATATAGTTCCCAGGCATTGAAGTCTGCCCTGAGAAGGCACAGGCAGCTTTCCAGACGGTCCAGATCTCAGCCATGCAGTGTGGCCTTATAGTAGCAGAGAGTCTGCTTCGGTGACCCTCCGGAGTCTTCTAGTGATTCCAGTGAGAACCACTTCTCTGGTCTCGAAACACTTAACTCTGGCTTTGGGTTTCTGAGATTCATTTCCTGCTGTGTTACAGCAAAAGGAGTGGAACAGAAGCAGAGGCTCTCATGTTGCCATTGCGGGATAAAAGGTTGTGGGTGACCCAGGTATTAGGTCTGCGACAACAATTCATCCTAACCCCAAGAGCGTGGTACTTACTCCACACCGCGGCTTCCAAAGCCCCCACCTGCCTGTTATCCCATGTCCTTGTCCTCATGTCATCCTTATGATACACTGCGGGTGAGGAGACCAGGGGAGGAGGAGAGGTGAATTGCCACGTCTCAGGGTCTCAGCAAGTCAGTGCAATGCCGGACTCTGATTGCCGCCCCCCCGCCATCCTGGTAATACCTCTGGGCTGCTGGCTGCTTTCGGCGAGGGAGGTCCACACTGGAGGAAGAGAGTGGCAACAGGTAGAAGTAGCTTCTGAAGTCTGTCTGCTACACCAGGCTTAGTGAGGGGCTCTGGCGTCTCTCACCGGTGCTGGTGATTAGTCGGATTGGGCCCACAGAGCCATGTTGCTCACAGGCGCTGGGTCTCATTTCTTTCTACATCCTCTGCCCTCATCACCTGTATCATGGATTCCACGTGCATGTTTTTCCCAGACGAATTGTTTGGTTTCTGAGACAAAACCACAGGCCGTGGGCCTTTGCCACGTCCTCTCCGTGGAGGCCTGGGCTCGCGTCGGCCTTGTCTCGGCTCCTTCGACCTGTAACTCGACACGCTGATGGAAAGATCATTGTTTTGTGTGTGTGTGTGTGTGTGTGTGTGTGTGTGTGTGTGTGTGTTGGGGGCGAGGTGTGAGGGAAATCATCAAAAACACAAACATGTGGTATTTTCAAATAGCCCTTCTCTCGGGCTGTTCTCTCCTGGCAGGATGACAGTGCCGATTTGAAGTGCCAGCTTCAGTTTGCCAAAGAGGAAGGCTCCCTGATGCGTAAAAAGATGGCCAAGCTGGGAAGGGAGAAGGACGAGTTGGAACAGGAGCTCCAGAAGTACAAGGCCCTGTATGGAGACGTGGACAGCCCTCTCCCCACGGGGGAGGCGGGTGGGCCGCCCAGCACCAGGGAGGCCGAGCTGAAGCTGCGGCTGAAGTTGGTGGAGGAAGAGGCTGACATCTTGGGCCGGAAGATCGTCGAGCTGGAGGTGGAGAACCGAGGCCTCAAAGCGGAGATGGAGGACCTGCGGGTCCAGTATGAGCGAGAGGGTACAGGCCGGGACCCCATGGCCAGCATACCTACCTCACCCTTCGGCGACTCCCTGGAGTCCTCGACGGAGCTCCGCCGGCACCTGCAGTTCGTGGAGGAGGAAGCCGAGCTGCTCCGGAGATCCATATCCGAGATCGAAGACCACAACCGGCAGCTGACGCACGAGCTGAGCAAGTTCAAGTTTGAGCCGCGACCGGAGCCTGGGTGGCTGGCGGAGGGCGCGGGCAAGGGCGTGGGCAGTGGGGCCCCGCTGCAGGAGGAGCTCAAGTCCGCGCGGATGCAGATCAACGAGCTGAGTGGGAAGGTGCTGAAGCTGCAGTACGAGAACCGGGTCCTGCTGTCCAACGTGCAGCGCCACGACCTCGCCGCGCACCTGGGCCTGCGCGCCCCGAGCCCCCGGGACAGCGACGCCGACAGCGACCAGGGCAAGAAGGAGAGCGACGGCGAGGAAGGCCGCCAGCCCCAGCCCAAGCGGGAGGGCCCTATCGGCGGCGAGAGCGACTCGGAGGAGATGTTCGAGAAGACGTCGGGCTTCGGCAGCGGCAGGCCGTCAGAGGCGAGCGAGCCGTGCCCGGCCGAGCTCCTGCGGGCCAGGGAGGATACCGAGTGCTTGGCGAGCATAAAGCACGAGGCGGAGCAGCTCGAGCGAACCGTCGAGCGCCTCATCACGGACACCGCTGGCTTTGGCGACGACACGGGCCCGCAGGGCAGTGGTGAGGCCTCGCCGGGGCCTGACGTCCAGGGCGCAGGGGAGACGGGTGAGGGGGGCAAGAAGGAGCCCCTGCTGCTGGGGACCATCAACTCGAGGATGAAGGCTTTTAGGAAGGAGCTGCAGGCCTTCCTGGAGCAGGTGAACCGGATCGGGGACGGCCTGAGGGAGCGCCTGGAAGGCCTGTCCCCCATGCCCCACCTCACAGAGTCTTCCAGCTTTCTCTCCACTGTGACCTCCGTGTCCCGGGACTCCCCCGTCGGGAACCTGGGGAAGGAGCTGGTCCCGGACCTGCAGGTAAGGGGGCTCCTGGCTCTGCCTCCCTGCTCCGTTTTGCTCTTCCTCCTTCTCGCTGGCATTGCTGCACTTGAACTCATTCTGCTCACGGCTGCTTGGTTATGATTTCAAACCTGCATTGTACTAAAGCCTGAAGTGTCAACCAAATCCTTTCTATTGGTTGGGTTTCTTTTTTTTTCTTTTTTTCTTTTTTAGTTTTCTTTTATTTCCTTGTTTCTTTTTCCTTTTTCCTCTCTTTTTTTTTTTTTAACTGCGCCGCTGCTCTTGGCTTAGAGGCCCTCCCTTACGACACAAGGCTCACCCCAATGGAAGCAATAGGGATCGACGCAGTCCGTCCTTTCTCCTTTTTTTTTTTTTTTTTTTTTGGTGTCTCAAACGACCAGCTGTCTCGATGAAGAAGCAGAGGAGTTTAAAAGTACAAACTCACTTCACAGTCAGGATACTTAGCAGACTCGCTCAGGAGCAAGTGCGTCCCTACCTGGGTCGATGATGGCCAGAGGGGCGCAGTGCGGGTCTGAAAGGCCCTAGGCAGCCAGGCCCACCCGCTCCCACTGGAAGATGAGCCAGATGGGGAGACGAGCCAGCCCGGGAGAAGGATGGCGCGGACAGAGAAAGTCGCTGCCCTCCCCGAGCTGGGGGTGAGGGCGGAGTGGAGTGGCCTTCCAAGGACTGCTTTCCTATGCATCGCCCTTGGGTGCATGACCCAGCTGCCGCCTGGATTATGGCTTTTGCTGCTCGACCACAAGCGAGGAAGGAGGAGCCTTGTTTCCGTATCCTTCATGGGTAGTGTGCTTGCGGTGGAATCTGATTCACGCATCCCCATTGCCTGCGCCTCGTAACCAGTGTTTGCCTTCCTCCCCCCTCTGTTTCTCTTGTTTGCTTTTCAGATCTCCCAGCCCTCGTTTTGCTCATCCTCATTTTGGTTCTGTGCTCGTCCCTCTCGTACGGTGCTGTGTCTGTTCATGCTTTTCCCCGTCCGGTGGTGGTTTCCGTTGTCTGCCTCCCCCATTTCTGTTTTCTTTAGCATCGTCCTCCCTGCCCCTCCCCACACCACTCCTTTGTTGTTTATTTCAAATTAAAAACCAAACAAATCCGAATCCCTCCCATGCACCTGACAGTCCAAACTGAGAGGTCAGCCGGAGTGGCAGCTGGGGCAGGAGCACGGGGACGAGCCAGAGCCTCTGCACCGCCGGGCCGACGGGGACACTGGGAGCTGCCGGCTGGGAGGCCAGAGCTGCTTCAGTCTCGAGGTCAGCAACCGCCTGGCCCCACCGGCCAGCAACCCCCACCCTCCCACCTCTCCTTTGGCTGTGTGGTTGTGTGATGTTTCCTACCTGGGTCCAGGGCCCTTAAGGGACGGGGTGGGCGGGTGTGGAACCGGGCGGGACTCCCCCGAAATCAGAATCCATTGCATGCAACTGGAATGGGAAGGTCCACACAGGGTGAAGGCGGGCACGCTGCCAGCTCTGCTTGTCAGACAAGCATCATCCTGCCTGTGGACGCCTGGAAGCGCAGCAAGGCCCAGGGGACTGATCCGTGAGTGTTCCATAGCTTTGTGTCCAACAGGAAAGAAAACAGGCATGAAAACCAAGCACTGTCTTTTCTGGGCTGGAGGGAACTGTCCTTCCCGTGTCTCATGTGGCCTGTCCTGTAGTTTTCGGTGGCAGAGCTCCAGCCAGTGGGCAGAATCGGGGAGTGCATTCCCAACCTGCGGGCTCTCTGTCACAGGAGCATCCTCTTGGCAACAAAGCTCCCAGTCCCCACCGAGGCTATCCGAGATACTCCATCATGTGAAACAGGTGTCAGCAGTCCTGTCGGTGAAAGCTCTTCCTGGCAAGTAATTCCACCCATGACAGAGAGACAGGTGTCCCCGAGGAATGAATCCCCGGCTCTGGTACCGCTTGTCAAGATGGGTTAGTGCAGGGGTAGAGCACCATGTTCCATACTAGAAAAGATCTAGCTGAAAATTCTGAATTCATCAGTCCCAGTAGGGGTGTTACTGCTCAGCTCCAAGCGGTCCTCATGGCTCCCAGATGCCAGGGGTGACAAAGACAGGGGACTCACTCCTGTAAGCACACTGAGCTCATTAAGCAAAAAAGTCTAACATTTGACTAGGAAATGACGCTCACAGAGGCACTTGGGGTTGAGCCACGCTTGCGCCTTTCCACTCAGCTTGCGGCCGATGCCTGGATGAGCTGTGGGTCCCGAGGTCCCGGTTGGGTACGTGGGACGGCTGGCTCATTCAGACCTGAGTTCCTGGATCTCCAGTCCCTTGTCCTGTGGGAGAGTACGTCTCATCTCTCCCCTCATTGATTTGGGCACACAGTGACCTGAAAACCGCCCTCGAAAAGCTTACATAAAAACGAATGTGAATTTAGGGGTTGGTGTGTCTTATAACTCCGTGAAACTTGTGCAGGAGGCCTGGCGATCAGCCTGTGTGTGCCTCCACACAGGGGCTTCGTCTGAGAACGCTGGTTGCTTGAGCAGTAGCAGTTACGCACATTTCCAAACAACTGAATGCTTCGACACCTCAGGAAGACACATTTCCTAGTCTTCGAGGAACACTGTGCCACTAGCTCTTGCCAGCAGCGACTCCTCACTGTGCTAGAATCCACTCCGGCAGGGGCATCCGGGGCCCTGGGCTCGAGCCCAGCTCTGTCCATTACCGGCTCTGTTTCTCAAGCAAGTCTCAGCCTCTGTTTTCGCATCTGGGATATGGGAAGAAACATACTGTCCTACCTGCCTCCCGTGATTATATGTGGATGATTCCCAGAGCCGGGGAGCTCTCGGCTGAGAAAGAACCGTGAACAGTGCTAAGTGCTGTGGGAATGTGAAGTCTGAATAATAGTAAAAAGGGAAGGGTGCCCTGAAGACTGCCAAGTGGGAAGGGGCGTCACAGCTCCCCTAGTTCTGGGACCAATTTCCTCTGCCCACTGTAGCCCCTTCTCATTTTCCCTTGGCTGTTTCCTGATCTGCACAGGCATGACTCTGGCTGAACACGGCAGCCCCGTTTCTCCGGGATAGCAGCTTGAGGCTAACTGCCACTTCCTTCCCGTGTGTTCACTCAAGGCGTGTCACACGTCGCCTTGTTTAGCTACACGCTGATAAGATGTTGTTTAACACTGAGGTGTTGATAAGTCTCCCCATTGCCTGCCGTATAGGCACATGGCATCACATAGCTTTGGAAACCAGCGACTCGGGAGAGAGAAACCTGAGTTCATTGACTCAGATGGAGTGTTTTGGGGAAATAAACCTCCATGAGAGGCAGGTCAGCAGAGCTAGCTGGTGCCATGTGGTGACTTGGGTTCAGTACACAGTAGAGCTCGGAGGGGAATGTCAGATCTTCGGGCGAATTCCCCCCTTCCGTGAGTGAGAAAATGGAGGTGTGAGAGTGAGGCAGCTTGCCAGGAAGCCCCCAAGGGGGTGGTGGGAGAGCTGGGTCTAGAATGGTCCCCTCAGGCCTGCTTCAGCCCTCTTCCACCCTGCCGTGAGGAGCACTGGGCAGAAGAGCTCCGTCCACTCGAGGTCGCTGGGTCACTGACGGCACACTGGCTCCCTTCCTTTAAACATCTTCAGTTTCCTGTAATTTTACAGAATTTGATGAGACAGTTAAAAAGCTCATGGTGAAAGGCAAGTCCCAGACAGCATCATTTCCTAGAAGGGGGACTCATATTCACTGGGACGGAAACATCCTTTGTGCTGACTTCTTTATCCACTAAGGCATTTCACACGGAAGACTCAATTATGTATGCAAACACGTTCTATTTTAAAATATTTTTTTAAATATTTCAGGACCACTTGGATAGCTCTGCGGTTTTTCCTTTTATGATAGAAGCCAATGTAGATCCCTTGGAGAGTCAGGGTCTTAGAGGAGCTGCTAGGTCCTTGGGGTGGATGACCCCTGCTTAGTTTGGTCTTCCAGTATTACATGGGGTTAAAGAATTGGACAATGGACAATGTTAGAGACAGAACTCGTAAAAGCCTTTTAATGAAAACGTCCCCAGATCCCTTGCCCACAACTTTCCAATGAAGCTGTCGTGGAAACGGTCCACGGGGCTCTCATCAGTTGAGCAGGGCAGCCCGACCCAGAAGCTGCCCCTGGTGGAGCCTCAGGCACACAGCCCTACACCCCAGAGCACCACTGTGACTGCAGAAAAGGTGAACTCGGACACTTTATCTAGAATGGGTCCAAGATTGAAATTGGTGTACCTGGAGCGGTGTTCTTCCTTTCTCTTACGTTGCCCTTGAAATTACTAATTATCTGTGCAAGCCGATTCCTACTCTACAAATGTGAATTTCCTTTAGCTCTGCCCTTAGTTCCTGGGGGTGGGGAGCTGATAGGACACCTAGTATCAAAAGCTTCAAAGAGGATAAAAAACTTGGGGTATTTAAGCTGATATTTTAACAAAGGATTGATTTCTCAAGTTCCATTTGTGAATTGCCTTGTCTGAAATCTGTGCAGATTTTCCTGTTTGGGGTAAGAGGAGAGAAGGCGTATTCTTATTTTGGAAGATTTGGGTGTTTGGGCCGGGTTAAACCACTACTCCCAGAACTAGCGCCGGTAACAGCAAGAACCCCAAGAAGGAGAAAAGGGAAAACAACCTTCGAACGCTGTAGCATTTCAGGAGATGACGTATCTGTGCAACAGAAGGCCTGCTGCTTGGTACACACACTAATCTTAGGGAGGGAAGGGAATATCCACACCCGGCATGCTTAAAACAGTTAGAGGCGGGACAAGCTGAAGTCAGAACTCACTAATACCCACTAACCCACTAATGCAAGCACACCAAAATTAGCTCAGGAAAAAAAAAAACAGACTTTCAGAAGGACAGAGACTTCTGGTGCCTATTCATCTGAGTGGATGTTAGCTAGATGCTCCTACCATACACTAGATTTCCCTGACTTTGTTCCCTGTGACTCCTGACAAATCTGAGAGGGTCCAACTTGTTAAGAGACAGCAGTATATAGAATATGCAGCTTGGAATGTGCAGGGGTGCCTTAAAAATAGTTCTGAATGAGAAGTGGCCGAGCATGGGCCCTGATCACATTTCAGATATAAATGAAACCGAGCCCGTACCCAGAGGATTGAATTTCTAGATCAGAAATCTCAAAGAGCTCTCTTCCCCAGCTCCTCCTTTGATCCCTTAATCAAACGACATACATGAAGCATCTGGGACCCCTCATGCCCCAGCTGTGAAATACCAGCCATGATAAAGTGGTGCCAAGTATGTGTACACAGGCGCTGACCTCCTCTACAGCTTTTGGAAGAAGCAGTAACAAAACTGGCCAGAATAAAATGGAACACTCCAGAAAGTGAAGTCCTGGGGATAGAGGTAGAATAGAGTCCTAATATTTAAGAAGCCTTGCTAATAGTGACTATAATGAAAAGCACTCGGGTTTTTGCTTCGAGATAATGCAGGTAACTTCTTAAGTGTGGAAAGTGATCTGTTAGCCACTTTCTCTGACGAGGTCCAGAAATTCCCATTGTAAATTGGCGTGGGACTCAACCACCTGGGGGAAGCATGGGCAGTGGTGTTCAGAACGTTGCCAGGGAAGGTGGTTGTGACGTTGAGCTTGCTATGTCTCCACAGCCTTGGGATCAAGTAAGGATGCTATTTGTTTCAATAGACTGCCTTATGTAGAGAGAGGCCAATATGAATTTGATGTAAAATCAGAATCTTAGGTAAGTGGGCCAAGGATGGCTTTTAGAATCAACCCTTTGGGAATTTGGTGATGAAGGCAAGTATTTATTTTCTAGAGGAGATCTATGTGTCATGTGAACACTTGCTCCAAATGTATGTGATTGGATGCAGTCGTGTGGCAGTGGAATAATTCTGGACTGAACCTCGGACCATAGCATGTTTGTATTTTGTTTTTTGTAACACTGGAGTGACGGCATCCCATCTAGGAACACTTACTTGCCTGAGGGGTTTTAAGATTCCATTAGCAAAAATGGACAATAAAGTAAAACTCGGAGCGGATGAGGAAGAGCTGACAGTTTCCGTTGTTGATCCATTTCCACAGATGACAGGGAGCTGCTGTAGGTAAACCAGATGCCCCAGATGAACAACTTCGTAGGACCTCAAGGGTCCTTTTCATCTTCCAGGTGACCTTTCAAAGATGTGGTTCCAATAGAGGGACACATCTTTTAGTGAAACGATGCTTAGGTATGAGGCTCCTATATTTGTTTAAAATAAAAAACAGCTTATGTACATTATTCGTTAAGATTTAAACCACACTAACTCATTTGGTTTCACATATAGAAACTAAATTAACAGGTCTTTGGTTTTCTTGAAAGATGGGCTTAATTAGGATGCCTTTTTCTTTTTTTTTTAATTATTTTTATTTATTTATTTGACAGAACAAGCAGGGAGAGCTGCAGGTAGAGGGAGAAGCAGGCTTCCCACTGAGCAGGGAGCATGATGCGGGGCTTGATTCCAGGACCCTGGGATCATGACCTGAGCCGAAAGCAGACATATAATGACTGAGCCACCCAGGTGCCCCTGGGATGCCTTTTTCAGCATCTCTGCCTATGGAGCCTTGGGCTAGTATGAGATGTATCCAAATACGGAGAATTTTTATATCTTGAACGTACAGAATAATGAGTAACTGAAAAATGTAAAGTTGGGAAGAAAGCAGCCTGAGTCACCTAAAGACACTCCTGTGCAAAGGGGGACGCCCCAGGAGGGCAGGGATTTGGGGCAGCTTTATGTACTCATAAATCCCCAGTACAGTGCTGAGGACTATAGGTGCTCAATAAATACTTGTTGAATAAAGTGCTGCATAAAATAGAAAATGTCTTTTTAAATATGTAGCTGAATTCCCCCCAAATTTTAGGAAAATCTTCGGGGGCTGGAAATGATTTCAGACGGTAACATCAGAGCAGCAGTGTCTGGCTTTTAGGTAAGCAGGTTAGGGGCAGAGTTGCCAGAATTGGGAACCCAGAGCCTTGGGCTTTAATAGCTGCATAGGCACAGGACACAGGGCTTTGGGCCGGCATAGGCAGAGAGAACAATGATCCAGGGCCCCCAAGGGCTGCACACTGTGAAAGCCTCAGCTGGAGAGACATCTGCCTACAGGTAGAGGGAAGCTTATCTACTAGCATCAAGTCTCCCTCACATAACCATACTGACAGCCTCACCAGGATCAGGCTCGGAACTGATGTTATCTAGCGGCCTAGGGTCCCCAAGGGAAGGAGAGTTGGTGTTCTGTCACTGACTTCTGCAAACAAACCCCATCTGGAGGCACATCCTCAACCCAGGTTACATGCAAGATCATAGCTAAGTCCCCACTGAAGATGAGCTCACAATGCAAAACTGCAAACACACGAGCCAAAAATAATGCTCCTGGAGCAAGAGTCAGCTGGTGGCCAACAGCAGGGTTCAACTCCAAGACAGGCCTTCAGATTCTAGAATATCAGATAGAGACGCCAAAGTAGGTGTGTTCACAACTATGAAAGGCAGGCAAACAGGAGAAAAGAGTAAGTCATTACTGTAAAAGACCACAAATATAAAAAACAAAGTAGTTCTCAAAAATAAGAGATTAGTCATTGGTGTAAATTTAATGTGGAGAGAAATGCCTCTTTTCAGCAAGAACTGGAAGGCCAGCCTAGCAGATATAAAAGTCTATAGTAATCATCTCTAGTATGAGCACCTCTGAGAGCCATGAAGGTCCTCAGTAGTTCTTGATTTCTTGAAAGTAGGATGAACCTAAATATCTAGCTTCCAAAGATGTTACCCAAAAGTTGATGAATCCCCAGCGTCTCTGATTTTCTGTCATCATCCTTCTTCCTGTAAACTCTCCGTCATCCCTTGTGCCAAAGGAAGAGATCTGCTATTCCCCCCACCCTCCCCCCCACATTTCCTGTTCTTGGGGCATGATTTTCAGTCCTAACAACCCAGGTCACATCCAGTTAGGACAAGCAAACAGTATCCTCTGTGAGAAAGAACAGATTAGCTCATCAGAATGAACCAGTACGATGACATCTATTTTTATTGCAACAATCCCCTCTACTCAGATTTATGAACCCCTGTCTTCAAGCAGCATAAACCAAGTGGGTAAGACGTCATGCCTCGATTTTAACAATGCCTGAGGTTTTTAAATGTAACCATTTCAATTTCTTAAAAAAGATACTTAAAACATAATAACCCCTACTTCACGATCATTGCCATTTGGACATAAAAGGCACAAAAGACAGGCTTTTACCAATAGGTAGACTTTACCAGTAAAGGGCATAAAAAAGGATTCCTTTAGCTATCTTTAAACCCAAAATGTAATAAGCAGATCTTTGTGCAGTTCCTCTTAGGCAACGTGTGCAACTCAAAGAATGTTTCTGGTCCCCACCCCGCTTATGCCCAGAGGAAACAAAGGCACTCTCAATGGGGCAGGAAAATCTCTCCTGGGAAAGCCTCTGAGCAAATGAGTGCTGCAACCCGGAATGAACGCGGGCGGTTGAATCTCAGAGACCGACTCATGTCAGCTGGCCATGCCACCCCTGGCTCAGCCTGGGTGGCGGGGACTGTGGTGGTTCACGTTCGGGCGACAGGCACTGCTACACACCTGTCCCCCAGGTGGGAGCTGAGGGCGGCTGGGGTTGCCCGTCCCAGACAACCCCAGAGCCCCAAGTTGCCGCTGAACTCACTCCACTGCTGCAGTGCCCGCCCGTGCTGTGTCGCTCCATGTGTGTCCCTGGCTTGTGCAGATGTCTGTCCTGCGTCTTCCCGTCAGGCAGAGTTCTCACTTCCACTAAACCCCTTCCTTTATCCCACCAATCAGCCCAGGGGCCCCCCTGTTTTACCTGAACAGAGTGTATCGCTAGAGGAGCTGCAGGGTCAGCTTACGCGGGCGACCAGACTGCATCAAGAGGAGACAGAGAAATTTACAAACAAGATTCGGAAGGTAAATATGTCACACGATTTCAGTACAACTGGGGCTCTGATCGCGGAGCCCCCTGGAGACAGATGACAGGGTGTATTTGAACGAGAGCTGTCTGTCACGTGCAGGCTCCTGGACTCCTGGATCCAGATGAGCTGCCCCGAGAACATCTCATGGAGACAAATGTCCATCTTCCTCCTCTAAAACATGCTTTTCACTGCTCACGTTGTGGTCTCGGGAAGTTCTTCCTAACACCTAACCTACGTAGCCGTAGCCAGCAAAGAAGAATCAAAGAGGGGCCTTAACCCACCTGGACAGGAAAGGGTATCCGTAACTTTCGTTGTCCCCACGGACTTGTAAGCTTTCTCGGTGTTAGGTAAATTTTCTGACAGGAGATAACCAACGACTCACCCTAAAGGGTTGTCTTCAGAAAACTGCTATTAATTGAGCTGCGGCCTTATTAATTCTTCTAGCTTATCTTAGAATAACCTGTTAACTGGCTGATTATCCATTACTTGTGAAGTCCTTTCCCAGATTTGCTAGGAGAAGGGAGTCACAGACACGGGCACTCATTTCCTAAATAATTTAACTTTTTTTTTTTCCTGCACCAAAAATCATGTCTGAGAAGTGAGTTTATCCCTGGCGATGTTAAGAGCAAAATAGCAGGGTCCTAGGAATGTCTAGTCCTTGGATTCAAGATAAAGGAGTGTACGGAAGACAAGGCTTGCCCTCCTCGCCACTCGTCCTGCTCTCGTGCCCACCGGGAAGAGAACCCGCGGTGGGACTCTGAGGGCTGTCGAGACGGGGAATTAAATCGCCACTATTTTGTGTTCTCCCAGCTTGAAGTGCAAAACCGATCTGGTGTTAGGACGGTGGTCATGCAAGTCTCTGCAGACCCGGGGGCTTCCCAGAGCTGCCCCTCACTCGTCACTCGCGTTAGCACATAGGACGTATGGGTGTCGACCGCAGGCAGGCGTCGTCACAGCCCCATGGTTGCTGAGCACTAATCGAGTACTTTAGGAAAATAAGACAAAACAAGCCTCAATGCCTTGGCGTTTGGCCAAGAGGGGGTGTTAAATTGGGAGAGGACAGCTGATAACTACAAGGCTGGCATTAGAACCCTTTCTCCCCCCCCCTTCTGTGGAACAGAAAGCTTTCATTTAGCTGCTATTGATATTATTCTTGTGCCCTTATCTGTGCAATAAGATTTTATTCACACCCCTTTGCTTAGTCATTACCAACATAATCATTGTTTATTGCTTGGAAGAGTGCCTGTACCCATGCTGAAAAGCAGGAACTAAGCATAGACATGGAAAACACTTCTTTTTCAGCAATGCTTTATTTTCCTAAGAGTTACTCATAGCCAGTGAGAATGTGGAATCCTGAGTGTGTGGAAGGAGGTTCTCAGCTTACTTTCCTCTTTGCCCCCCACCATCTGTGGCAGAGGACCTTGTGTCCGGGAGAATCCCTGTTCCCCCCANTGTGGACCCCTCCACCAGCTTGCTGTCTCCTCTGTCTTCTGGGGGTGGTGCACACCAGAAGGCTCAGGAAGCCAAGGGGAAGGGTTTCCACATAAACTGCCCCCCCTACAATTGCAGTGTGCCTTTTGCAAGCCCGCAAACAGGGCAAAGGGAATCTGCATGGAAGTCAGCTGTAAGCTGTCCCTCCGAGAATCAATCTTCCTGAAGAAGTCTAGAGACCTCCAAAAACACCACAAGAGACTTGACAATGAGAACTGATGATAACACCTTGGTTTGAAATAGCATTTGCTTCCGAATCAGAAAACCCTTGAGGTTTCCTAAATAGTACACATCTCAAGGAGTTTCCTGAACTTTGGGGGTGTCTGTGTTTCCCGTCCCAGGTGCGACATGATCAAGACTGAATGGCATTTGGCCAAGACTTGGTTAGGGTGGCAGACTGCGGTAGCTGCCGTCACACTCTTGTCTCTCTTTCCCTTCAAGATGGAGGAGGAGCACCTCTATGCCTTAAGGTGGAAAGAACTAGAAATGCACAGCCTGGCTTTGCAGAACACCCTCCACGAGCGAACCTGGAGCGACGAGAGGAATCTGATGCAGCAGGAGCTCCGGTCCTTGAAGCAGAACATTTTCCTTTTCTACGTCAAACTCAGGTGGCTGCTGAAGCATTGGCGGCAAGGGAAGCAGATGGAGGAGGAAGGCGAGGATTTCACTGAGGTACGTACCCCCCAACCCCCCACGGAGAGTTCATTTTATTTGTGTCCATTTTGTTCTTGACCCCCAGGCACTGCTGTCCCTCTACACACTATGCACAAAGTCACATTCTGCTACTTCGGATGATTTTATCAAGCCCAGTCCAGGCACGGAAAATGCAACACGTTGTCCAGTTCTATATTAGACCAAGAATTCTGTGCTGTCCCTTGGCCTCGTTTTCAGAGTCCTTGTCTCTGACTCCGCTCTTTGGCGAAGTTGTGCGGCCATTTCTTCCACTGCTGACCTTTGAAGTCACGCACATTGTCACCCTGAGGTCCTGTGGGTCTCTCGTGCTGCCTTACTGGTTTGTCAGACCAAGTTCTGAATCTTTCTGTCTCCTTTCCATTTCGGTTTTTATTTATTTATTTATTTANCTCGTGCTGCCTTACTGGTTTGTCAGACCAAGTTCTGAATCTTTCTGTCTCCTTTCCATTTCAGTTTTTATTTATTTATTTATTTATTTATTTATATTTTAAGTTTTTTTTTTTTTGACACAGAAAGAGAGAGATTACAAGTAGGCAGAGAGGCAGGCAGAGAGAGAGGGAGAGGAGGAAGCAGGCTCCCTGCTGAGCAGAGAGCCCGATGCGGGCCTCGATCCCAGGACGCTGAGATCATGACCTGAGCCGAAAGCAGAGGCTTTAACCCACTGAGCCACCCAGGCGCCCCCCATTTCGGTTTTTGTTCTTAAATGCTAGAGCCCGTTCTGCCTGTGCAGTTTGATAAGGGTCTCTGCTAGACTCCAGATGGGTCGGAGTTTTGCCACCGCTGACATTTGCATACGTGCTCCCCCTTCTGCCTGCATTCCCAGACTCATCGCACCACCAGCACAGAATCATTTGCTTTCTGATTGACTCTGATTGATTCAGTCCCCGTGGCCTCTAGCTGCGGGCTCCTTGGGGCTTTGCCTTCTGGCCGCTGCTGCTGGGTGTGTGCTGGGCAGCCACAGCCCTGGCTCCTTTGTCTGCTGCTTCAGGGCATTGTGAATGGTGGCTTCCTTTTAGCTCGCAGACTTTTCATCTGCTTTTCACCGTAAGTAACTGTAAGGCACCCTACAAAGGGGCAGATAACATTGGTTCTCTTTCTTCGGGGAGGAAAGCCTTCCCAAATTAATTCAGCCTGCTTCCAAATAGCCTTGACATAGAAAACCATAGTTAAGCAAAGCCTAGAAATGGTTGTGAAGTTTCCTGCTGATCAGTACTTTGGAGTTCCTTCTCCTGTAGCTTATAAAACCATACCTGTAATTAATAATAATTTATAACTCATATAATTTTTCTTTATCAAAATACCTTACAGTCAAAATTCTAATCTTTTCTGACCGATTGGGTACCCACAATGTGCTGTTTACATGAAGAAGGAGTACAGTGAGTGCAGTGGGCTAACGGCTGAGAAGACTGGATAAGCCATAAAGGGGAGAATTACCCTCAAGCAATAAAAACCGGGCTGCACAGCAAGAAGTCGGGTGGAGCTGTGATTGTTGTCTCCTGCTGTTTTCAGAGCGAGCATCCGGATACGCTCTCCAGGCTTGGTGAGCTTGGAGTTCAGGGGGACCCGAAGGGGGACAGCCCAGACCGAGATGACAACAGTCCAGGCTGCGGCTTTTCGGTGGGAGAGCATTCTCCACACTCCCCTGTGCAGATTGGTGACCATGGATCGAGGCTGCAGCCTGCGCACGGGGGACAGCTCCAAAGGCAGGTGGGTGCTGAGGTCCCAGTCCCTCATCCAACCCACACCTAGGAGAGGAGACTCCTAGCCTACGTCTTGGTCACCTTACTTTATGTGCTGGTGTTCCAGGGAGTGGAAAACTCTGAGCACCTGTTGTTGCCTGGCGCTGTATTTGTGCTAGAAATCATATCATTAAGGCTTTATTTCAGTGTCAGCCCACTGGTCCATTTGGCTTACACATGTAAATAAGGGGCATAGTAGGATCCGATCAATCGGAGGGGCCAGCAAACATACCTGAGAAGGAGAAGGGGTGGAAATGTAGGTGGTGTGTAGAGGGATCTGTGGCTTTGGAAAGGTTGACCGTTCTTCCACGTTACCGAGGGCAGCGCCTTCCTCTGGGCCAGAGAAAGAAGGGACAGGGCTCTTTTTGTTGACGTTTGGCTGAATGGGCATCGGTAGCCTCACAAATTTGGCAACATAATGCGTAAGGAGGAAGGAAAAAGTTTTTTTTTTTTAAATCCCAAACATGTATAAAGTTTTTAGGTTCTTTTTGGGCCACTTGAAATAAAAATATTTGATGACACTTAAAAAAACTGAAAGCATATAAGAAGATGGGATTTCAGTGCATAATGCGAAATAATTATGAATGTTGCCAAATGCCACATTTGTTAATTATTAAGCAGATAGCCCCTGCTTAATAAACCAAAAGATACTGTTGATGGCACGCAGATTTGTTGCGCTTCTCTACAAAACAGCAGCTGTGTTGGGTTTGGGGTGCTGAGACCCTGGGAAGTACCCAGTGTCAAAGCTTTCTTGCTCGTAGACTCCCTGGTCTGAGTCTTTTCCAATCCTGTGTTGCTGCTTTGGGGTTTCTGCAGGGCAGAGCCAGAAGCCCCGAGCCCTAGACCCTTGGCTCTGGGGGGAGGGGCAGGACCGGGTGGACCCAAAGTGCACAGTGACCCCGGGTGGGGCTGTGGCCCCTGGACCACAGACATTTCTGGGCACTCCCTGTGTGCTGGACTCCACAGCTGCGGCTCCTCCCTCGGCCCAGAGCCTCAGAGGGTCAAGTGGGAGAGGGCTGTCATCAGAACTCTGGCTCAGCTCCCACTGAGAGAAATCGTGGTGTCTGAGCACAGGCCTAGGGGATATGTGTCTTTCCCCACTCCCCCCGCCCCCCACCCCAGTCTGCTTTCTCTTCTTAGACAAATCAGATTTTCACAACTAAAGAGCTGTTTTCTCTGCACGCCCATCCGCCCTGCATTTCCCCTGAATAATACGACTCAAGAAAGAGGTTATACTTTCAAATGAATGTTTAATTACACTTATTAGGAAGTTTGTTATTACACAGTGTCCCTGGGGAGATTTTAGTGCGTGGAATGAGTTTTCCAGCAATTGCTCTAGTTAGGAAATACAATGCTACTTTGCGAATAATCCTTGAAAACCTACCACTTTTATCATTTTTCAAAGAGATGTTGTCAGGCAGTCCTATAAAGCATCTGTGATGAACTCTGATAGCATCCACTGACTGCCACTTAGCTCTAAACCTCTTGGTCTAAGGTCACATGTTGGGTGTTTCCCGCCCGTGTGTCCAGATGCTTAGGAAAAGGGAAAAAATGTAACACATCTGGGTTTCTAAACAGTTCTCACGGAAAATGTTACCCTGGGGGTGGAAAGTAATGTAAAGTCACTCAGCTGGAACCTCGCATTCAGTGTATTTTAAAATCATCTCTTTGCCTCCTTCTTCCAAAGCTGATTTTTTTCGCTAGTCCCCTCGGAAGTGGTGGTGGGAGCCGCAAGTTTCCACTTTGTACGGTGTGCGGTAGGGGCACACGGGGGGCCTGCAGCACACGTGCAGAATCCGGGCGGCCTTTCATGGCCCCGTCTGTCTGCAGGAGTCAAGTGCACAATGCCGTCCATCCGAGGACAGAAGATTAATGTACTCTACTGTATGACAGCTGGTTGCCTGGGAGTGAACGTTCTCAGTTGGCAGATTTGCCTGCCCTTTCGTGGCACGGGTATTAGCTAGGCAGCCTGCCCGCAAGAGCAGGAACACGTGTCCCGGAGAGCCGCACCCTTTTCAGCGACTCTGAGAACCTGCCAAGGTGATAAGCAGAATGGGCAACGTGGCCTACCTCCTGTCCCAAGGCTAAACTCACTACTGACCTCATTTCCCGGGCCTTGGACTTCGCTTTGTGTCATAGTGAGCATTCTCACAGTTGAACACAGTGGATGCAAAATGCATCATTGTCCAAAGAGGTAAAAAAAAAAAAAAAAGTATGTGTATCAAGTCACCCTTGAGAATAGTTCATAAAAAATCATCAGGTTGGAAAATGTTTGACTGTGTGAATGTTCCCCGTTGACTGATTTTTAGTTACAGGACCCGTGATCTAGCAGCAGTGACCTGATTGTCCTCGAGAACAGAAAGCACTTTCAGTTTGCCCGGCCTTCTGGAAGAGCTGAAAAATATGCAAGAGCTTATTGTATACGCTCTCACTGAGCTCCAGGACCCTGGCCACAACATGAAGCTTTTGAGACCCACATAGTCATTTTATGCTTACTGGGAGTTCCTGAAATCAAGATTTTTATGCAAGGTGACGAAGAGTGCCAGCATCATGGCCCTGTGGTTCTGCTAGCTAATTGTCTGTGTAATTTATTCAAAGAGAAGTTACTTTTTCATCCAGGGATGGGACATAATATTCTTTATTAAAGCATCTAAGTATAAATATATAGAACCTAATTTAAAATTCAGAGCAAGAGCTAATGAAATTATGTTTCACATTAGTCTTCAGTTAAAGCGGATCACTGAAGAGTCCCCCCTCAGGACCCAGCTTTAGGACTGAGTAGAATCTGTTTCCCAGGACCTTTGTCACTCAGCTTGTCCAGGACTTGTCTGGGGCTTAGGGCCTTCAGAAGCCACCCTCAGTAGAAGTCAGCCTCTCTCCTGCAGACAGAGTGCCTTTGGCTCCCTGGGCCTCCCAGTTGACTCACCTCGGTGCCTACCTTTTTTGTTTTGCCCAAGATGCGGAAACTTCCAGAAAGATCACCTCTGCCAGACAAGGCCTTTATGTCAGAAACTGTGATCTGCTCTGATTTTTTTTTTTTTTTTTAATATGGAAGCTCTCCTCTTGAGCCTGGATCACTTTTACCTTCAATTTTGTATGTACCATGATTCATTTTTCAGACTGCAACTTTATAACCTCACCTAGGAGACATGCAACTCTCTGTTTAAGGAACCAGACTAGAGCTTATGATTATGAAAGATTTTATGTTGGCTCTGTGTTTTTGTTTATTACTGTTACTGTGCAAAGAGCACAGGCACAGGAGTGAAGAGCCACAAGCACTAGAGGATACTCAAGGAAGGACTCTCTCTGCCCCCACCCCACCTCCCAGCATCAGCCACGGTCAGCAGTAAACCCTAAACCTTGCTCATAAGTGATTTCTTCCCATCTGGCCACTTGATTTTCATCACACCTACCCTGGTTTCCTTGGAGCCTTTGGCTGATAACCTGCATTATAACGTACTAAATATATGTCCCTCACTTCTTTCACAAGCCCACATTTATTCTTGGGAAGCTCTCTGAAAATTATGGTGACCTGCCCCTAGACACCCTCGTGGCCTGGACCACCTGGCATGTTCTCAGCCAAAGGACAGATAATTTTTGTACATAAATGAATCTCTCATCTCTGTAATCCTCTACCAGGGATTTTCATGGCCAGTCTGCGGTGACTCATTCTCTTTTATCTGTGGGAGGATAGTCATTTTAGAAAAGAAGCTTAAAATTAACCTGAGTGTAAGAGACTCCTAATCTCACAAAACAAACTGAGGGTTACTGGGGGGTGGGAGGGTAGGGATAGGGTGGATGGGTTATGGACATTGGGGAGGGTTTGTGCTTTGGTGAATGCTGTGAAAGATGTAAGCCTGATGATTCACAGACCTGTACCCCTTGGGCAAAGAATAAAAATAAAATTAAAAAAATAAAATAAAATAAAATAAAAAGTAAAAAAACAAAAAAACAACCTATAGGGCTATTCAAATGCAGCAAAAATGAGTAGGAAGAAAAATCCAAAGAGGTCAAGAGAAAGATTAGTATACAAATACTAATATTTTCTGATCATAGTAAACTTTACTGAGTTTTTATGCTTATAACCATTTTTATAAACTGTGAGGGAATTTAGGTTTAAAAATGCTTATTAGAATTCTCTATAAATATCCTCAGTACTTATCATCAAAACAACTTTTAATTTACATGACCACTATGCTTTATTGTGTTCCAAAATTATGGACATATACACATTATATATGATATATTCTTTATATAGAATACTATGTAAGATACATATATGTACTATATTATACTATGTATATTATATACATTCTATATACTATATATGTGTAAGTGTATATACAAGTCGTATTTGTTTATATATGTAAACAAATTATATATATACACACACAACTAATTTTAATTACTTTTGGAGAATGTGTTAAAGAAAACTGAACACTAAATACAATAACATCAATAATAAACACTTCTTATTCTAAAGTGAAAATTTAGATCCTTGCCATTTTATATTTGAGGAAATATATAAATAGGTCATGTTATATGGCTTATAAGCCTTTAGGAAACCCAAATTCAACTGACCAGTGATATTCATTCATGTTTCATATGAGGCTTTTAAAAATTTAAGGCACATCTATATTGTACCATTTCAAGTTAGGTCGGAGTTTGGGTCAGAAACATGTCATATTTTAATAATAACGATTCACAGACTAGAACCAGCAATGAACTATTACTTTGCCTGTCGTATCAAAGCCACGTATACTCAGGGACATGTCCACAAAAAAAAAAAAAAAAAAATTAACCTGAGTGGAACAATGAAAGGAAGAATGACAAATGGCATATTTATTAAAATGTGTAAATGTATCCTTTCAGTCTGATCTCACAGTAAAGGACTTATCGTGGGACTCTTGGTGGTAGAGGAGTCCATTTATTGAATAGGATGTGAGGTCCCCCTCTTTGCAAGTATGAAATAGGAACTATGTCTGTGTTGGGGGGTTGGGGGAAGCTACCCTAGTGTTCTGGAACTCCCTGTCTATGTCTCCTAGCCTAGATGAACAGGAAATAGAGGCCACCTGGCTTTCTGTGGGTCAGCCCATAGCAGCTGGTCAGTAAATCTGTTCCTACTTTCGATTAAACCTATCTCCCAAATTAATGGCTCTGAGACAAGCAAAGTGGTTGATGGTAGTTTAGCTCTTTCACAGAATTATGAAACACGTTATCTTAGAAATGTTAGGCAAGAATGATTTTATCAAGTAGTTGTCATCCCATCACAAACACTTTGGTGTGTTATCTTTCCCAGAGGCTTCCTTTTTACTTTCTACTAGTAATATTTATTGTATTTTGGGGTAGCATTCTTATTGGCGGAAGCCCAACCTTGAACCTGTAATAAGTTTAGTGCTTTATAGCATGGTCAAGCTCCTGATCCCAATTTTGGGATCATTGCAAGCCTTGCTGAAGAGAGATGAACTTGGAAGGGCTGAAATACCTTGAGCCTGAGGAAAAGGAAATGGTAGGGGCGATTTTATCCTGCTTCTGTGCAAGAAAACCAGCCAGCTGATCTTGAAGAGGTTGAAAACTTGGTCTTTTTGATTGAAATTGACCTATACTTAGCAGACCTATAAACTATGAGGTTGCATGATTAGGCCCCTGGCATAGAAGGTTCCGAAAGTTCTGTATCCAAGACGACTTTCCCCCAAAGACCTCTAAATGGCTCAGAGAATCTCGATTCCGTTCTTAACTTTATTAGGGTTGTCTTTTTATCAAAAACATTGCCCAGCAAGGGCCCCCACAGGGAGAAAACGTAAGACAAGGGATTCTTTCAGGATGGCTCACTAATATTATTTCCGTTGATCTGGGGGATGGCATTTCTTTCCAGAGACAGGGTGGCTTCTCTTAGGCAAAATTAAAAAAAAACAAAAACAAAAAAACCCGATTAGAGTATAACGTCAGAATTTAGATATATTCGCTCGGTTTGTCCAGCCTTGGGTGGGACAGACCCAGAGTGCAGTCTGTGCTCTGCACTTCCTGGCCAGAAGAGCCTGGCAGTTGCTGCGTTTGTGCGTGCTCTGGCTCCTCCTCTGTTACCCAGGGAACGTGGTGGTACGCACCCAGGATCGATGTGAGAGGCCAATGAGATCCTGCAGGTGAGTGATTGGCACACCTGATCTAGCACCCCCTCTGTCAGAGACAATTCGTATTACTTTTCATTACTGGGTTTTTTGTACCTGAAGAAGCTTGAAGCATCCTGACCGTCTGGGTCTTCAGAAATTTTTATATAGACATCAGTTCTTGGTGTTGTACACCAATGGAGGAGAGAGCTAGTCTGGCTTCTCGCCATGTCACATGCTGCTCCTGGGTGATTATCGTAACAAGTAGTAATAACATCCATTCCGTGGACTCTCTTGCTCCCTTTGGCCACCTTCATCCCAGAGCAATTTTTGAACTCATTCCGTGATGATCAATATCATACTGGTATAATAACACATTATGATAGTTATGCTGACCCAACTGTGCATGAAAACATTAAGGCTTAATTTTATTTAATCTGATATTTGCTAATGCCAGAAAGTACTTATTTCCAGAGGAACCATAATTTCAGTCTGCAAAAGGACTGGTCTATGAATTCCTGCTTTCGAGGACAACAGATTCTGGTCCTGATGTTATCAGAGCCATTTGGTGTGGGGCTAAGAACCCCGCAGGCTGACAATATTCACAAAGTGGGATTTGTAGGGAGGCATCGATTACATACAAGAATTGATTACATGGTTTTCTGCTTTTTCTTCAGTGAGAATTACATGCCTACTCAGAGACTAGATCAAAATTAGTCCCATCACTTTATGCTTAAAATACTTTGACTTAAAAAGTAGTGATTTTTTTTAAGTTTAAAATCCAAAGATGAAAAGAGTGTATGATGGGGCACCTGGGTGGCTCAGTCGGTTAAGCAACTGCCTTCAGCTCGGGTCATGACCCAAGGTCCTGGGATCGAGCCCCACATCAGGCTCCCTGTCTCTGTGGGGGAGCCTGCTTCTCCCTCTCCCTCTGCCTGCTGTTCCCCCTGCTTGTGCTCTCTCTTTCTTGCTCTCTCTCTGTCAAATAAATAAAATCTTTTTAAAAAATAGCATTTGAATCTATTATAAAATAGTTTTTTTCAAACAAATTCTGTACTCAAAAAGATGTATATTTCTGAAAACATTATTACAACACTTCTTCTCACTTACCTGCACTTATATAAATTTTTAAATAGTTTTGGTGTAGAGTTGAAAGAAACTATTCTGCATTTATTACAGTTGTATACATATCCTGAGCACCTCTTTGAGTGTAGTGGTAATTTACTTATATTTTTGGTTGGAAGGAATGTGTAGGATTTTTAGAAGGCGCTCTAGCTGCTGAATCTTTCAAACATTAACTGGGTTGTACTTTTACTGGCTTTAGTCTCAGAGCTATTAAAGTAAAAAATTGGTGGTCAAGGGGAGAAAAACCAAAGAGCTATAAATGTTAACAAACAGACTTTTCTACCTCATCGAAAGTCTACTGCATCTAATATTAGAACTCCAGGGGTGCCTGGGTGGCTCAGTTGGTTAAGCAACTGCCTTTGGCTCAGGTCATGATCCCAGAGTCCCAGGATCGAGTCCCGCATTGGGCTCCCGGCTCCATGGGGAGTTTGCTTCTCCCTCTGACCTTCTCCCCTCTCATGCTCTTTCTCCCTCTCTCTCAAATAAATAAAATCTTAAAAAAAAAAAAAAAAAGAACTCCAGACAATTTACAGGGAAAACTAGGGCATTTTCAATAATAAATCTGTTCATGTTAAGGACTTTCTCTTTTCTAATTCAACTTTATTTAAATCCAAACATATAGATAGCCAGAGTATCTTTAATTCTTCCTAAATGCGGCTGTCCATTTTCATCTCTGTGGATGTGTGTTTAGGGGATTAACAAGATGGTTTTAGAAGCATGACGGGCTCTTCACGTGGAGGAAAGCTGGGGGCCCTGTTCTGCTGCCCTTGGCATGAGAGGTTTATCAAGCAGGGGGAGTCTCTCCAAGAGTAAGGGCTCTGTGTCCCCAGAATCTAAATAGTCTGACTCCAGCAGGGCTGAGAGAGCTTTGATTCTACCTGCCTTGTAAATGCACCGAACAAGATGGCTTTGAGACCAGTCTGGGAGCTCATGATGCACGTTTAGTGTTTTCTGTCAGATTGGAAGAGATGAGCTCGTGGCGCTTTTACTATCCAGGTACCATAATTGATTCGGTTTAATTCACTTGGACAGGCTTTTCTGATATAATGCCCATGCTGAAATGTACAAAGATAGTAGTCATGGTTTTGAAATGTGCTTTCAAAGGGCAGGATGAGTTTTAGAAAATTAAAAATCTTTTAAGTTAGGGGTAAGCAGATTAGTGATAAAAATCCCCTTTTCATTTATCGACCTGTTTGCATGCTTCACACCAGCTGAGCATTGTGTGGGCTGCTGGAAACGTGGGAGTGGGTCAGGTTTTGTCTGTCCGCCACGCGCTCACGTTGGTGGTGGGACGGTCAGGGGAGGCACAGGAGGACAAGTAGGTGTGTGGTTACTGGTGATGTTGGTGCAGCCGAAAGGAGGGGCACAATGATTCCATCGCAGAAGACCATGAGGAAGCCCTCATGAACAGGTTAAGCGTTTACATTCGACTTTGATTAAAGCTCAAAATGCCCTCTCCCCCATGGTCATGCTTATCCATCCAAGTCAGAGTATGGGCACCCTGTGTTTTATAAGAGCCTTTATTTATTCTTTTTTGGTTCAACGGCCAGTATTAAAATGACAGCATATATAGGTGAGTGTTTATATCTTGCCAGATCTGCATACCCAACCTTAGCTGCGGACATCTGAAATCACGCGGAGCTTCCTCACAGCCCTGGCTTCTGGGCTCCCTGTGGCCTCCTGCAGCTTCTTCCCTTCTGCTTCTGGGCCCGGAGCACCAGCCCTGAGTGCAGGGGGGCGGGAGGGTGGGTCCCATCCTGTTCCACCAGGCCTTTAGCGGTCTCAGCTCTGGGATCCTGACGGCTGGCAGCGTAGGGACCCCCTAGCTCTGTCCCTCGAGCTGCAGACTTTCCACCTGGTCTGTACCTATTGCACTGGTTCCTTGGACACAGCCCAGCACCACCTTGATGCCGTGACCTAAAGAATACCCTTCCACGAGGTGGCGGAACCAACTCCATGTTCGCTCCCGCAGGTGGTGGAAAACCAACAGCTGTTCGGGGCGCTCAAGAGCCTGCTGGAGGACCTCCGCGCTGAGCTGCGCGAGGACGAGCATGCGCGGCGGCGGCTGCAGCAGCAGTACGCCAGTGACAAGGCCGCCTGGGACGTGGAGTGGGCCGCGCTCAAGTGCCGCCTGGAACAGGTACCCGCCCGTGGGGGTCTCCCCTGCTCCCGCTGCGGGGCCTCTGCCATCTGGGCCAGGTGGGGAGAAGACACAGGTCCCCAGATCCACGGTGATCGTTGTCCGAACAGCTAGGGCTCCGAGGGGAAAGCTGGGACAGCTGCCTGCTCTCTCTCCCTCCTCAAAATCCCCATCCTCAGGCCGCCTGGGTGGCTCAGCTGGTTGAGCATCTGACTGTCCATTTCAGCTCAGGTCTTGATCTCTGGGGTCGTGAGCTCAGGCCCCGTGTTAGGCTCCAGGCTGGGCATGGAGCCTACTTAGGAAAAAAAAAATAATTCCCAGCCTTTCCGAGGCACCTTCTTCTCCCTCCTATTGCCTCTCCCAAGTATGAAGCACAGTCTCCACTGAGCACCTTTTGACAGTAGCATTTATTTTTCCATTCTGTGTTGAACAAGGCTGTATTTAGCCCCATCAAAGGATGGCCAGCATGAAGTGGTGATCAGAACACACTGTCATAGTTGACAGGCGCAAAGACAATGCAGATTGTGGCTTAGTTATCTTTGGAAAAGAAAAACACGTGCATGCCTCTAGATTTCTCCAAATACTGAAAAGAGCTTGTAGACCTTCCACTATGTGCCCTAGAAGTCTGACTAGTTTCCATGTCCGTATTTCCCCTGGTGGAGACAGAGGCCCAGAGGAAGTGGCTGGTCTCGGGTCATGGAGCTTTTAGCGCCCAAGTAGAGACAACGGGGTCTTGCCTCCACCCTCCCAACCAAGCAGAGCCTCCTCGGAGATTTTAGACCATGGCCGTAGTTGTTAAGGTCAGACGTCACCAGAAACGTTCTTTTCTAAGTGTTTTCTCCCTGGAAACCCTTAAAAGCAGTATCACCTGCCCTGGGTCCTCTTGTTCTGATCGTTTCTCCAGCTTTCTTCCAACCCCTTGATCATGATGGGAGGAAAAGTCTGTGCATCTTTGATAATCTACTTTCTAAGCCGTATTTTGAGGCAAATCTTAAAGTAATTAAAATTTTATATGAATTGGCTAGGTCATGAAGGAAAAAAAAAATTTCCCAGAAAGGAGACATCTTCCAAATGGCCTTGATAAAAGATGAAAGAGCCTGTCATGTCAAAAGAAAACATCCCCCCGCCCTCGTACCCACAAGTTCAGCTGCATGGCCAGCTGGCCCAGGGGAGCCATGGATTCAGGTTCGCAGCCCCCGCAGTAGAGTGGAGACACTGCCTTCTCCGCAGAGGAAGCAGCAAAGCAGGGCAAAACCAAAGCATCAGTCCAGGCTGCTGGAGCCACTGACCTAGTTATGAATCCTGCCTAGTTATGAATCCATAGTGGAAGGTCTCCCGTGGGAGATTCCTACTAGAGGCTCTGTTTATCTTAGTGCATAGTCTGAAGAGTCAGGAGTGGAGGCAAAATGAGTAAGATCCTCTCTGTTGAGCTGCCTTTAAACCTATTTTAAAATATGTTTATGGGGGAGATAGCTAAATATTTTCGAGGATGTAAATGTAGCTGAAGAAAGGAGGCCTAATCTTTGATATGAGCCAATTTCAAAATATTTCATCTTTGTTTTAGAGAAACCTGGTAGCCACCCACACACGTGCTACATGTAAAGCCTCAGGGAGAATCACTAGACACCAAGAAATAAAATTGGGACTTCAAACTTAGAAGCCAGGTGGTAATAGGTAAAGATTTATTTTCCGCCCAAATCATTTTAAGAAGTTTCTGAAACTGTTGCAGCCCAGGAAGCAATGAATGTGGGCTGGACCTAATTTCTTTATAATACTCCCATCTTTACTCTTCTTCTACTTAAAAGCAAAACAGGTGACTTCTACCAAAAGTTAAGTATTTTATCTCAGTGGAGGCCATGTTGTGTCCATGGCCAAATCTGTGATTCCATCAGTTCACTTCCAAGTCAGGCCTTGTTCTAGATGCCGAGGTTCCGCAATAGAAAAGACATTTTTTTTTTTAGATTTTATTTATTTATTTGACAGAGAAAGATCACAAGTAGGCAGAGAAGCAGGCAGAGAGAGGAGAAAGCAGGCTCCCCGCTGAGTAGAGAGCCCAATGAGGGACTCAATCCCAGGACCCTGAGATCATGACCTGAGCTGAAGGCAGAGGCCCAACCCACTGAGCCACCCAGGTGCCCAAAAAGACATTTTTTAAAGGGGTTCTCAGTGCAGTGGGAGACCCAGACGAGGGCTGTAATTTATAATAGTGTGGTAAGTTCCCCGCCAGGCCTGTACACAGTGCTGTTGGGAATAGGGGTGTGCAGGCCATGCACCTCAGCCTGAGGGTTCAGAAAGGGGTTGTTTGTGAAAGTCCTGCTTAGAATGAGTCTCAGAAGATGAATAGGAGTGGGTACATGGAAAAGGAGAGAAAGGATGCTTCAGACAAAAAAAGCATCATGAAAAAGGGTGTAAGTATCTCGGAGGAGTTGCACCTGGTCAGGTATGAGGGAAAAGAAGAACGTGCCAAAGATTGAAACATTAATCCTGATTTTCTCATGGAAGTAAAGCATTTTGATTTACATTTTTAAAAGATTATTCTGGCTTCAAGAAAGAATGGATTAGAAGCCATTAGAATTGAATGGAATAACATGGTCCATAGCTAAAAATCCAGGAGTCTGCTGAACTAGAATAGAAAAAGTTGCATCTTTGCGTTCACAGATCTTTCCATAACATTGGTCATGTTCTGTAGCAACAGTGTGTTCCCAACTCCCTCCTCCCCTCCTCTGCTCTTGTTGCCATATCTTCCTTCTATAAACACACAATACACTACGACTGGTTTTCTTTAGACCCTCAGTAATACTTTAAAGCAATTAAAAATAGGGAAAAGTGAGCTTGTATTTGTATTTCTTATGTCATTTCCAGTGTTTATTTTTTGTGTCAATCAGTCTGTCTCTTAGTATCCTAATCCTTTTGCCTGAAAACTTCCATCATTTCTTGAAGTACGAGTCTGCTGGCAATGATTTTTTTTTAATTTATTGAGAAAGCTTTTTATTGCTTTATTTTTGAAAGATATTGTTGCTGACCATGGAAGTCTATCAGTGTTGACATTTTTCCCCTTCAGCCATTCAAGGATGCCACTCCATCGTCTTCTGACTTGCATAGTTGCAGAAGAGAGGTGTGCTGTCATTCATGTCTGTGTGTCCTGTGTCTGTCTGCCTCTAAGGTTTCCTGTTTGTTTTTAGCAGTTTGAATATGGTATGTCTAGGTGGAATTTTTTTTTTTTGCTTGTTTATTTGTTTTGGTATTCAATCTCAAGGATTTTAATGGATGTTTATCATAGATGAGTCAGTCCCACCACTGCTCCATCCCTCATTTCCATGTGGGGCTGAGAACTTAGGGACAGACATGGACCTGCCCTCAGGGAGCTCTATAGAAGGACAGGCAAGGTATGGTGGTAACTGAGTCAGGCAGTGGATCTGAGAAGCAGACTATGGGAAGCTAAGTGGACTCATTTTACGTTTTATGTGACTGACTATGTCAAATGTTCATAATTAGGACTTTAAAAATGAGCATTATTTTTTTTCCATGGGATCGGTCAAATCTTGGCTTAAACATGTTTCCAGGGATAATATGCAAATGTGATGAGAATTTTTTTCACCTGTTCATGTAACATTTGCCAGGGATTAAGGTCTAAGTCTTTTCTCCTTGCCAGCTGGAAGAGAAGACTGGGAAGAACTTGGGAGAAACAAGCTCCTCCACCGACAGCAAAGGAGCATTCAAGAAGGAGAGGGAGACACACCAGAAGCTCCTCGCCGACAGTCATGGCCTGGTTATGGACCTGCGCTGGCAGATCCATCACAGCGAGAAGAACTGGAACCGGGAGAAGGTGGAACTTCTCGACCGTCTAGACAGAGACCGGCAGGAGTGGGAGCAGCAGAAGAAGGACCTCTTGTGGAGAATAGAACAGGTAAAGGGAGCACCCCGGCACCAGTGAGCAGGGAAGAGAGGACAGACATCTAAACTGACCTGGAAATCAGAGCATTTAGAGGGGGAAAAAATCAGGCTAATGTTTCGTGGGCTTCTGGAGGAAGAGGAAGAAATTGTAGAGTTTCTAGCATTGGTGACCCAGACTCAGCCCTTGCATCACACAGATCTTTTTATTGCAGAATTTGTAGGTAACTTTCTTGTGTGGGTATATACGTGTGGAATGTCTATGGTCGGGGCCAGAGGGGTTGGGTAATATTCTGAAGGAATTTAAAGACTAAACTTGAAACATGAGGTTATTTCAGGCCTTCTAAGGTGATTCCTGCCAAAAAGCAAACTGCCTTTTAAGTTTGTCACTAAAGATGTGGTCACAGTGGCTGCTCCAACTTGAATGGAATTGCTGTCCATTAGGAAAGAAATTGCTGGATTAAGTTGGAAATAAGCCTGGTTGCACCTGCTGTGGTTATTGCTGAGCTGTGATTAGGGAGGACCACAGTCAGGGGAGGCGGTTGGTAGCTCATCGTCTTCAGCTAAACAAACAAATCAAACACCCAGATGAATTCAGGGGGAGAAGGGGAGTTGTTTTTCTACCTCCAGAGAGTCATTCTCTGCATTGCGTCAGACCTAGGACCATCTGCGTCGTTGCAGTCATGCCTTGAGTGATGCATAGGTTAAATATTCACATTAAACTGATGAAGTTTTAGACGTCTTCTCTGGCTGGATTTTTACATAGAGTATATGGTTTTGGTTTTTGTTTTTTTATTTCAGCCTATCACACTTATAAATTTATGAGAACTCAAGTAAATGTATGAATCAATAAGAACCTGAGTTCAGGAAAAATAACCTTATTACCCTCTTACAAATACCCATACTGCCTGCATTTAGGTGGGAGCCTTTTGAAAAATGTGCTCTCTCATCCCCAGACATGATACCTGTGTCCTGCTGGTGCAATGGCCGAAGTTAGTTTCTGCATGTCGTTGGGGAGGGAGAGAAGGTGAAGGGACTAAAAAAAGCCAGGAGTCTCTGGCTCAGAAACTGTCGAGAAGGAGGCACACTGCATATAGTATGGAGCAGAAGTTCTTCCTGCATTTGATTACTCACCCAACTGCATCACCATATTGGTATTTGATGTGGCTCACTTCAAAATTCCCCAAAATCTAGCAAAAGAAAGGTGGCCACTTCCTGTCTGACCTAGAAATGCACCATTTGAGAAGAATCTTCTGTATTAAATCCCCTATATGCCTGCGCTCTCCTGAATAGATCAGTGGTTAGGTGGAAATTGCAGGGGCAAAAGTAGCACATATTGTCATGAAGATTTCTCATATCCAGCTTCGGATAACCAGTGTCTTAGAATCACCAGGCACCCTATTTTCAGGGAGGTTCCTCCTTGGCCTTCCCTCCAGGAGCATTCATCCTGTCTGTCCCTCCTATGGCACAGCAAGGCCATCATGATCCCTGCCACAGCCCTTCTGGGTCCGCTTTGCCTGTTAGCTGTGGTCTTGTAGCTCCTTTTTGGAAGTCACAGCTTGGATATAATTTAAGCAAGTCTTTTAGGGTTTTACTTTGGGGAATGAGGAATTCCTAGGAAAGGGAAAAGGTAGCAGGACATCTGATGATAGTCAGCTTTTGAAGAGTTAATGACCAGGGGAGGAGCAGTTGCCCCATTTTAAGATTGTATCTTGAAGGGTAAGATTGGGCATGTGCTGAACCGCATTTCCGGTTCACGTTGGTCTTCCAAGTCAGGACGACAGCGGTTTTACCTAGCTGACAGCCTCAGAACGTGAGTCCTCAAGGTTAACATCTCTGAGCATAATGAATTCAAGACACGTGGGTTCCAGGCATTCATCTGTCCCGAAATCTGTGCGGTGGATCCCACAGGCTTTGCACAATGATCTCACCGCTGTTTTTAGAAGAAGATTTGCTGCCAGTGAATGACGCTTCAGATATGCAGTTGTGGCTTTCAAAAATAAATCCGGCCCTTCCCCCCAAATAGTCAGCATTTTAAAAGAAGATTTTATAAATCTTGGTGCCCAATCCTGAAAATTAAATGAAGCAGTTTATAGTCATTCTCTGGAAAAGAGGAAATTGAACAAAGTGTGTGCATGTGTGTAGATTTTGTTTATCATTCGTTTAATTTTTAGCTCCACATTCCGTAGATAAACAAGAAATACAGGTGAACATTCTTCATAATATATGCTGTTGATATTTGACTACTTGGTGAGCTGCATAACCTTGACTGTGATAACCTAACGCAGTTGGTGAAGGAAGTAACACTAAATCCATTTTCCACTTTCAGAACACATGCTTCATACTCGTCCGGTGTCATTAAATTCCTACATAATTTCTACACCGCATGAGGATTTTATATGACAGATGACTGTGGGAATGCGGTTAAGGTCACATCACATGTGTCATCTATCTTATCAGCACCCCTTGTCCCAGTCCAGATTTGATTGGGCGATAGTTAACTTTTATGGAGTCACACTACATTTCTCCTTAGAATTGAGTTCCCAGTTAACATGCAGATGATATAGGGCTCGCCACTGTACTAAAGACCTAAAGGAAAAACCATGCGTCATTCCAGTCTCTTTCTAGTAACTTCCTTAAATCAACTACCTCTTTGGCCTGAAAGGCCATTCTTTTAAAACCCGTTCACAGAGTGACCTTTTTTCTTTGGACCAGTGCAGGTAAGGTGACACTGGAGGGTTTATTGTTTCCTGTATTATTTGAAATGCAAGTCTTTTCAGTTTTCTATTTGCATTGGAAGTTGTTCTCCTGCAGGATTCGAAGTACAGTGGGTGCTGATGGCTGGTTTGAAATGACTCTCCTAAGAAACCTTATCCTTTTAAGGACCCATTATTCTATTACAACATCCCAGAGGCATCTTAGTAGCAGATATCCTCCAGCTAAACCCAATCCAGTTCATTTTTAGGAAACCTAACACGGACCAGCTTTAGTGCGCATTGCTCCTGGCTGCCTGTGTTTATTTTTGAATTCCCACTGTGCTGAGTTAGAATGTGCTCGTTCAAAGCCCTCCTCCTTAGTCATTCTTTCCTCCCCTTCACACACACCCTCGGTGCACATTTACAGCTCCGAGTGTGATTCTTGCGTTTTAATTCCTTGCCCAAAATAGCTAAGAGATGATCATGTGTTAGAACCAAATTGCACTGACATGTATTAGACAAACATAATAAAAAGCTTTCCCTTGTTGTTGTTTTTTGTTTGTTTGTGTTTTAAAGAAAACATTTAGCATCTTTAAGAGAACTGAGAAGAACTGTGCCTTGGGCTGGAGGGGTGGGTAGAGATCAGAGGGCCTGAGCTGAAACCCAGAGTGACTGTCTTGTTCCCTGATTCAACTGTGACCCCGCCTCAAACTCTAACATTTAAGCTTTGGCTGCTTGAATTTCCATCTTTCTCAGAAAATGAAGATAATCTACCATCTGAGAAATTACTTAAAATGAGTAAAAGTCCTTTTACTAATGGAGATTATTTCACGTGGCTTGGTTCCTGATGATGAACAGGCCACTCTTACCTGCAGCTCCTGGATGAAGGCTTCACCTAGGACACGGAGGTGTAGTTTGTGAAAGAGTCTTGGTTAAAAAATAAATTAATGCTTCCAGAGGAGTTCTAGAACTTCCTGGCACCATCTCAGCACTTGAGGACTCAACATCTTTCTTCTTTGACAAATCCAGATGTCACTTGCACCCTTCGGGTAACTTTCTTCGCCGGGAGAGCAGCCGCCATGGTGGAGGGTGTGAGTGTGTCACCCAGTCAAGACCCCGTGGAGACACGTGGGTGGAACTCTCCTCAGCCCTCCACTGTGTTTTCTGTGCACATGTTGAAAGGAAGGCGGTGAGGAAAGCTCTGGAGAGTCCGGGGGGAAGTAGTCCATTACAGCTTCTCCAGAGAGGCAGCATCCACCCCGCTCGCCATTTCCCTGCCTTTCCCTGTGATTTCACGTTGGCTCCCTTCCTAAGTGGCTCCACGTGGTTCCTTTTAGTGCCATAAATCAACAAGGCATGTATCAGCGCACCCGGACCCCGGAGAGGTCAGTGCTGGTCTCACGGACGAACAGTGAGCCCTGCTGGGCTCGCCTTGCCGGTCGTCCCCATACTCCTCCCCTCACAGCTATGAGGTCCCCACTTTACAGATGAGGACACTGAGCTGGGGACCGCTGGGGACTTCTGTCCTGCCAGCAAGCCACAGAACAGTGGCTCCACTGGAGAAGGCTCTCCGGCCTTCCTCACTCGAGGGGTGCCTGGGTGTTCCCCACTATCGCTTCCTGCCCTTCCCAAGTCAGGCAAAAAAGGTATGGTTCTATAGGATGTGGCTTTTCCTTTTTCAGTCAGTCCAGATCTTTCCTTAACTTGATAGCTGAATTGTAATGCCCTCAAGCAGAGTTAGAAGTTGTTTTTGACACCCAGTGGTTACAACCCAATTCGATCACTTGGGTACTAAACAGGACCCCTTCCGAATGATTTGGGAATGATAGTGTTAGAATGAGGACACTCTGCCAGTTAGGAAAATCGAATTTCCCCCCAGAAGTTTGCTATCACTGATGGTTTTCCAGTGAGTGTTTAGAGCCTTAAGTTCTAAAGGTATAAAAAAGAGTTCTAAATATGTCATTTAACAATGTTCAATTTTTAAAAAATAAATGTATAATTTCCCATGAACAGTACTCTGTTATATAGTGTGTGTGTTTGTGTGTGTATGTATTTTCTCATCAGAAGGAGTTGGCTCATGTGTGTGGTTAATGCAGACTTTCCAGTCTGGATGAAATTGTGATTTTTTTTTTAATAAAAGCATCTGTAATATTGTGTTACTTTTGAAATTAAGGTCAGAACTTTAAGAACATTGACTTCTCACAGCCTTTCCGATGGACCCAAATGTAGTTCCAAATCGTGGAGAAGCAGTGGTCTAGGGAGAGCAACTGACAGAAAAGTGAGGCTCATTGTTTTCATTTTTAAAACCCTTAAGTTGCAGAAAGAAAACAGCCCCCGGAGAAGTGGCAGCTTCCTCTGCGATCAAAAGGAAGGCAACATCCGCCCCTTTGCCCACCCGGGAAGCCCCCGATTGCCCCGTCCCTTAGGGGTGTGGCCCTGCGCAGACACCGACTCCGCCCCCTTTGAAGACCGGCCGCTGGCCAAGCTGAAGGAATCCGACAGATGTTCAGCACGGGAAAACCTCTACTTGGACGCCTTGTCTCTGGATGACGAAGCAGAGGAGCCTCCAGCCCGAGGGCCCCAGCGGGAGTTCAGGAACTGCCTCCCCCAGGTCGGCCTGGGATTTGGGGTCCAATTAACTGCTGCAGGGGGAGGGGCTTGTCAGGCGATCTGGCCCCCTGGCCAGCAGGCTTGGGTTTTGCAAATCGCAGCCTCTGGGTGGAGTAAGCAGGAAACCTTCACAGTGCCAAGAGCTTTGCTTGGTGGTCCCGACCCCAAATTCCTAGTGTGTGCTGCATTCGGTTTCACTTTCCCAACTTGTCTCGGGTTTGGAGATGCAGGACTGTGTCCTGTGTGAAAGGTCTCACCCATGAACCCGTCCAGTGAAACACACAGGAGGAGATCATTCATTCTGGGAAGTAGGTCTGCAACCTCTCTTTAAATCACAGCAGCCTTCTGATTCTTAACAACTTCTTGGTAACACAAAAATCCATTCTAAAGAAGGTACCTCACATTGGGAAATACTAAGTGTCACTAAACAATGACATGCTATAAATTCTTAGTTTGTGCAAAGGGGGAAAAATCCAATACTTAGAACCCGTGCATAAATTAGATCAGCAACATGGTAAGCTCGGCTCTGGGCTGAGATTTCCATGGCACAATGTCAGATTTTTCTGGTTATGCCCTTTCTGCAACTGGGTTTTAAAACCAAGTTAGATTTTAGGAATCATGACCGGTGAGTCAGTTTAACAGTTGCTGTACCTATCACTTAACCCCGTCCAAAGACAGACTTCAAAGAGTTCATGTCAGGTAGTGTTGAAATGGGGGGCAGTTAGTCTTCAGTCAGGTGTCTGCGAGGTCAAGTATCTTCTCGGCAGTATGTGGCCAGGTGGCATGACATCACCAGGGCACTGTCCTGTTTGACCGGTTGGCAATTCCCATGGTGCAGTTGCACAGCAGAGAGGAAGCAGACTGGGGTTGGGAGTCCACAGTGATCGGGCTCTGTACTGAGCTGCCACAGAGCAGAAGTCCTTGTAAGGTTGCCTCTGATTCCACATGGCAAAGCTCACAACTGAGAAAGTGCTCAAGCTGAAAGCTGTTCCATCACCTTCTACAGTGAGGCTAGACCAAGGAACATAGCTGCCCAACTTCCCCTCTCGGGGGTGGGGGGGCTGCCATCTTCCCTTCTCCCACCTCCTCCTCCTCCTCTCTCTCTCTCTCTCTCACACACACACACGCACACACATACACACACGTTCAGATGTATTCGGATCATTATAAAAGCCAGCTTTGAAATTCACAGTTAGCTTCCTTTGAGGAAGCCTGGTAGAGCCACTTTTTTCACGACGAAGTATATAGCCAATTTTTCTCACATGGGCTCCTCCCTGGACTATGAGAGCTCCAACCCTTCATCACACTGTGGGTTCTGGTTTTATTATTATACTTCAAAGGGCTGAGGGGCAGGAGCGTTCCTGACCAAAACTTGGCCTCAGTGTACATTTTAGATGGGATTTTCCTATGGCCAAAGCACAAGACAGATCACACAGCACGTTGAAGGGGGCTGGCAACCAATATTAACTGATTCAGACAGTCTTATTTCTTCTTTATAGGAAGAAGAAAATCATAAGGGAAATCTTCAAAGGTAAGTAAGACTGATGAAAACAATAGTCGGCTACTGAAATTAAAACCTCTTGGTCTGAAAATCCTATCTTGTCACTGCAGTCTATGGTAACACTGTCTTGAGAATGACTTAAAGTAAGACTTCTGAATGAGCAGTCGCTTTATTATTATTGATTATTAGCCACAGAGAGGCCAGAGAGACGCTGTACTCTTGTGGGTGTTGGTGTCATGGTGAGAACAGTTACAGCTGTGTATTGTGTATGTAAAGGAATGTTGTGTCCAGTGGTTTTGGAAAAGTCCACAGAAACCCCTTGCTTCTCATTTAGTCTGGAAAGACTCCCGCTTGACGTGCTGTGAGACATTTTATATACTCTGCATTTAAAGCTTCTGCCAGGAGGATTTATTAAAATATTTCCCAGCAGTAAACCTTGAAGTAAATACAAAGTGAGTGATGTTGGCAATGTTGGCTATCATCCATTTTAGGTCATTTGTATGATAAGATGTACCTGAAAAGACACATCTAGGCAAATTTGTTTAAATTTAAACATTGAAAACACAACTGAGTGGAAAGATTTCCTGTGCACAACTCGCCCACCCCACACACACACACACATGCTTTTTCTTTATAGATGAACATGTGCTCTTTCCACCACAGGAAACTTCTCCTCAGGGCAACTTGCTGTTTCCAGATCTCCTCATCCTGGTTTTCCTATGAACTCCAAGTCCATGAATTACTGTCTCCTTCCCATTTCGCCCTGTATTGGGTTCATCCCAAATCATCCAAAATGCCTGTGGTGCATTTCTGTCCTTCAGGCTTTGTCTTGTCTGGTCATTCTCAGACAGTCCAGGGCTGCATTCAAGAACCAGAGCCTGGTTTCAAATGCACATCTGCCTCTCGCCAGCCGTGAGTTAGGTAACCACCCTGTGCCTCAGTTTCCTCATCTGTAAACAGAAGGCGTTTCCATTTCTTCACAGCTAAAATGTGTTACTACACATAAAGCAGAGCGATGCCTAACACAGAGTAAATGGTCAACGAAGTTTAGCTATCTTCACAGAGCTCTTCACTGCATCGTAGCTCTTATTTTTTATCTTTCTTTTAAAGTTTATTTATTTTTTTTTAGTAATCTCCACACCCAACATGGGGCTCGAACTCACAACCCCGAGATCAAGAGTTGTACACTCTACCAACTAAGACAGCCAGGCGCCCCTTATTTTTTTTTATCTTAATTGCTGCTATTAATTTCAAAAGTCATTCATACTTAGAAAAGTTAATCTTATAAATTTAAATATCACAGTATCAAAACTGTTATTAAAACTTACATATCAGGGGTTCCTGGGTGGCTCAGTTGGTTAAGTGTCTGCCTTTGCCTCAGGTCATGATCTCACGGTCCCAGGATCAAGTCCTGCATCGGGCTCCCTTCTCAGCAGGAAGTCTGTTTCTCCCTCTCCCTCCGCCCCTCTGCCCACTTGTGCTCTCTCTCTCAAATAAATGTATAAAATCTTTTTTAAAAATTTACATATTGAAATGTCCGAGGTAAGAAAGTACATGTGTTGTCCCCACTCTCCCCTTCTCCCTCTTGCTTCTAGCAGTTTCCTGTCTTCCCTCCGTACCTTCTTCTGTGTGCCTTCCTGTGATGACACGTTTCAGATGTGTCCTGGTTTTGTATCTGTTTTGCTTTGGCCACTGCTAAGGCTGACGTGTTCCCTTTCTCTGCCCACATCACGTCTATTCCACGAAATCCATCCAACCCCTGGGAGCAGAAAGATCCCACACCGGTAACTCGGAAGGTAGTTCCTCCATGGGCAGAAGTGGGGCTCAGACAAGCCATGTCCAAGGAATGCACAAAGAACTGGGTTTCAGTACCTACAGAGTACTTCCAGCCCCCAGTGAACAGCGTTCTGAAGCTCATTATTTATTTTTTTAAGATTTTATTTATTTGACAGAGAGAGCACAAGCAGGGTGAGCAGCAGAGGGAGAGGGAGGAGTAGGCGCTCTGTGGAGCAGGGAACCCGCTGTGGGACTCGATCCCAGGATCCTGGGATCATGACATGAGCTGAAGGCAGACACTTAACTGACTGAGCCACCCAGGCGCCCCTTCCTTGTGGTTTTCTTAATAACATTTTCTTTCATTAGCTTATTTTATTACAAGAATACAGTGTTTAACACATAACCCAAGTATGAGTTAATAGACTGTTTATCTTATCCATAAACCTTCCGTTCAACAGTGGGTTATGACTAGTTAAGTTTGAGAGAGTCAAAAATTGTACATGGATTTTCAACTGCATGGGGCGGGACCCACTAACCCCCGTGTTGTTCAAGGGTCAGTGGTACTTCACTAGAAGTTCATCCAATAGAGGATGAGGCCAGTGGATGAACAGGACATCAGGTTATAGCTGCGATGTTGTGGAGTCCACCCCCTCGGCCTATACCTTTTGCAGGGTTTGGATCAGGACGGGGCTGTATTTCTGTCAGTAGCTCAAGCACCTGCCACGGTGCCAGGGACTCAGGAAACTCCTAGTAGGTTAGGAATTGAAGGCACTCATCAGCCAGGTGTCCTTCTTGCTACGGAGCATCCACAGGCCAAAATGAAAGCATCCCAAAGTGGGTTCGGCGCTTAGCTCTGACCTCCCCCAGAGCCCAGCCTCCTGCTTGTTCCCATACTATTTGAGGACCGCCTGTATGAACTTCTGACCCCTACATGGCTCCCGGAACAATTCCAGAGCCGTTAAAAGTCCGTCGAACATCCGCCGGGGCCGCTCGGGAGTGGAGAACATCAAGCGGCTGGAAGCACGCGGGTAGCGGAGGTGGAGACTGGCGCACAGGCGGGCTGCGCGTGGGCGGGATGCGCGAGCTGCGCCGGGTCAAGGGCGGCAGGTGAGCACGCTTCCCCGCTGACACCCTCTTCTCTCCCACTTTCCCCAGGGCTGTGTCTGTGTCCTCCATGTCTGAGTTCCAGCGTCTGATGGATGTCTCCCCCTTCCTGCCGGAGAAGGGCCTGCCGGCTGCCAGCAGCAAGGAGGACGTCACCCCGCCCCTGTCCCCCGACGACCTGAAGTACATCGAGGAGTTCAACAGCAAGAGCTGGGACGAGAGGCCCCCGGAGCCCTGGGCAGACAGGACCGAGGGCGGGCGGGCAGGGAACGAGGCCAGCGCCGAGCCTTTCCCCGACTCCTCCTGGTACCTCACCACGAGCATCACCATGACCACGGACACCATGACCAGCCCAGAGCACTGCCAGAAGCAGCCCCTGCGGAGCCACGTGTGCGCCGAGCAGGCCGGGGTGCGGGTGCTGCACAGCCCGCCCGCCGTCCGCAGGATGGACAGCATCGTGGTGGCCGGGGGTGAGGGCAAGGGCCGGTCGGAGCCCGAGTGCCCCTTTCCCACAAGCAGAGCCAGGGGGGGCGCCGGAGACGCAAAGGGGGGTCCCTCAGAACATGTGCTTAGCAGGTGGCCTTGTGCTCCGTCCAGACACCCCCGGGACTATGTGGAGGGAGGGCTGCACCCCCTCGAAAGCGCCCTCTGCACCCCCCTGGGGTTCGCCTCCCCACTGCACAGTCTGCAGATGTCCAAGAACATGAGTGATGACATGAAGGAGGTGGCCTTCTCTGTCAGGAATGCCATGTGCTCCGGTCCCCCCAAGCCTCCTCTCAAGGACATGGCCTGCCAGACCAATGGGTCCCGGACAACAGGGACACAGACCGTCCAGACCATCAACATTGGCCTGCAGACCGAAGCCCTGCGTGGCAGCGCCATCACCAGCAGCCCCCACAAGTGTCTCACGCCAAAGGCGGGGGGTGGCGCCACGCCCGCGTCGTCTCCTTCCCGCGGCCTTAGGAGCAGGCAGGTGGCCCCCGCCATCGAGAAGGTGCAGGCCAAGTTTGAACGCACATGCTGCTCCCCCAAGTACGGGTCTCCCAAGCTGCAGAGGAAGCCCCTCCCCAAAGCCGAGCAGCCAAATAGCAGGACCTCCCTGGGGCTGGCCCCGAAGGGGTGCAGCGAGTCGGCCTGGGCCCGCTCCACCACCACGAGAGAGAGCCCCGTGCACACCGCCATCAACGATGGCCTCTCCAGCCTCTTCAACATCATCGACCACAGCCCCGTGGTGCAGGACCCCTTCCAGAAGGGGACACGGGCCGGGAGTCGGTCTCGCTCAGCAGAACCTCGGCCAGAGCTGGGCCCAGGCCAGGAAACCAGCCCCAGTTCCGGGGGACGGTCCCCCAGCCCCATCGGGGCTGGCTCGGAGACGTGGAGGGAGGAAGGGGGAGAGGGCACGCCCCTGAGGCAGGACTTATCTGCTCCCCCTGGTTACACGCTCGCTGAGAATGTAGCCCGGATCCTCAACAAGAAGCTGTTGGAGCATGCCTTAAAGGAGGAGAGGAGGCAGGCCCCCCATGGGCCCCCAAGTCTTAACAGTGACAGCCACATGGGAGAAACAGTCAAAGCCGAACCAGGGTCCATCGAGGTAATAAGGCTGAGTATTCCAACCCTCACCCCACCAGCTCTTCTGTTTGAACGCTAGGAAAAGATGTGTAAACCTGGGGTTTTGTTCGGTCATCTGATTTCAAGAATCCTTATCCGTAATAGGTTCTTGTGAGCTGGGAAGATGCAGGATTTATGGGAGAATGGGATAGGCAGAAACACAAGCCCTGGGTTACTCCTAAAGAAAAGTTCATGTTCTTGTCCTTGGTGATCTTTTCTTGAAGGTGTAGCTCAGGCTTTGATTCAGGTTCTCTGGTCTAGGTGATTGATGCTCGTCTATCTGGGCCTTTCACTTGGGGTTATAATTGGCCGTCTTTCCGGTGAATTTGTGTCCTAGAAATGTGTGTGTGTGTGAAGCGTGTGAGAGTCCCATCAGGGCTCTCCGCGAACTCCAGATCTTTACCTGGGACAACACAAGAGGTGTGCCTTAGAGGCTGTGATAGGTGGATACTAGAACATCCTTCATCAGGAACGTCCCAGAAGGTCTGGACTCCAGTGCTGGCTTCAGTACGGAATAGCAGTCCTCTGTCTCACGGATCCCATGCCCTCTGCGACCATGCATCTCCCTGGCCATAAAACCAGGTGAGACAGATGGATAAGATCAAAAATCCTGCCTTCATATGATGTGATGATTACTATTAGCCCCTTACATCTCTCATACTATCATCACGCTATGTATATGACCATCCATCCCGGCCCCTGTTGTTATTACGCGATTATTATTACATCCCCCTTAACATTATTCCCCGATCAGTCAGCCTTGAATTTTGTTCTCACGCATTTCCACATGCGGTATGTCCACACCACTTAAAAACAATCCGCGTTCCCACTTCAGGAATGAGCGAAACAAAACAAAGGCCGACAGTGATGCTGGGACCGAAAGCGCGGGGCTGCGGGCCTGGTGCGGTGAGGCCGCGCACGGTCGCCGCCTCCGTCAGACACTGTTCGGCCAGGGATCCCGCTTGCAGACTGGAGGGTGAGGCCAGCTCACTACTAGCCCAGATGGACGGACTCCACACCTGTGGATCCGGATACCCATGACCATTCTCCAGGCAGCGCCTGCAGATGACAAGGGGTCAGAGAAGAGAGAGATACACTCTCTGGGCTGTGGCCCTGCTCTCCCGCCATGGCCCAGCCAGCCCTGGCTTCCCAGTGGGGAGATGAGGCAGGTGTGTTTCCACATTTCCCCGGTGCGGGGGGTGGGGGGCGATCAGTGGCTCCCAGTCTAACTCCGCCGGGAGTAGTCAACTCCAAATGTAGAGTTTAAACCACGTGATACCGCCAGTGCCCTACAGAAATGGCAATGGCTATTTCATTCAGCCTAATGTTGATAGTATATTGGCCACGTTTGGGAACATAGGCGTCTTTGTGATAAAGTTGCATACGTGCTCTGAAAAGAACAAATACCATGGTGGAGGGTTCTCAGGCAGCATATGGTGTCTTCTCTGGGCTTCTGTTACCCCCATCCCTCCAGGGACCTGAGGTAAGTGACTTTACTGCTGCAGAGGGCTTATTGTGTGAATGCCCGAACCTTCTTAAGGCTCTGGAAGAATCTGGTGAAATGAGGGCTCCATCCCAAAGCATTACCTCGCTGTGTCTGCAGTGTCCATTGATATTGGAAACTTAAAGAGAAATTAGTGTATAGGAGCCAAAAAGGGCTTTGAGTTACAGTGACCGCTCCAGGCAGTCTGTGATAGTAGAAAGATAACCGATTAGTGGCTAAATCGCAACTCCAAGGCATGAAAATGGCTATATCAGGACCGAGCTATGCCTGTCTCCCTGCCAGTTGGGTCCTCTGTTGAGTGTCTGTTTCAGATTTTCTTCTCACTGGATGTGCTTGCTACCAAAGAGATGATTGGCCAAGTTTGGGGACTCAGAACGTGCGAGGAGCACTCACTGGCAGAGATAAAATTTCATGGGCTCTTTTATCCTTTTCTGTTGGAGTTTTGCTGGCTCTAGGCTCCAGTGGAGTTCTTCCTTGTCTAAACTGACTTCCTGTATTAGGCCCATTGGAAACCCTTTCCCATCACTCCATAGATTATGTAGTGAGTAGTTCTGGGTTTTCATTCCAGAATCACCAGGACTAATTAATGCTGGTTACCCAGCCTGCCCTGAGCGCCCTGCTGGGGGCCCTTCGCTGAACACTCCCTTGGATGCCTGGACAGGGGGCCTCCCTGGCAGGGGGCATAACGGCAAATCTCCTTTGTCTTTTCTTGCTCCCGCCCCATGGCTATAGTTACCCTCTTTCTCTCTTGAAGCTGTAGCACCATCTCTACCCTGCGGAGAAGCTAAGAGGGGAGTTGTGGTGTGAAGGAAAAGAATAATCTGGAAATGCAGTACTGTTCTTCCCTCCCGTGTCTAGTGGACAATACGAAGGGAAATCTCCAGCATGAGCAGTGGCCACATGATCGCTGTGACTAAAGCAGACCATTTAATCCTCTGTTTCAAATACAATAGTCATGTGACTTCTAGCTCTGTTGCACGCCAAAGGGTTTCTGAAATGTGAAGCGCTAAAGGGCAGATGAGGGAAAAACAGAAAGCAGGGAGAGATCTGTTGCTCTTCTGTCGTGAGGGTCCTTCCGTGCTCCGGACCACCTGGACCCAGGCAGAGAGAGGCCTGTGTACCTGCAAGCGCACTTCCGTGGGCCTCACGTTTCTCCTGATAGCTGTCTCTGGAGCTGCCGCTAGGCTTGTTGACTTTAAACCTTTACTGTTCTTCTTTTTTAAAAACTACTTTCCAACCTACTTGCTTTTCTTTTCTTTTCTTTCTCTGTCTGTTCTGTCCAGAACCAAACTGTCTTACTAACTGCCCCCTGGGGACTCTAGCCCTGCCTGCCTCACGCCGTAAGTGCTTTCTACCTTCTTTGCACACCGTCTGGAAAGGTCCTCTGTGTAATTCGGGGTTGGTATCTGACACTCAGAAATGAGGCCGGATCATGCCAGGTAGATCTGCCCCATCCGTAGAGCCCGCCGCCCGCCTGCACTGGCCTGGAGTCTTATCTTCAGGGACCGATTGGCAGGCCAGGACATCCCCAGTTGCTCCCCGGAGTAGTGAGTGCTCACTGTGAAGAAATCCTGCTGATGTTTCCACTCTCTGCCTTCAGAGGGGCAAAGGGATATTGGCCAGAGAGGGGACCGTGTCAGGCACAGAGGCCTGGCCTGTGGGGATCTGTGATTCCAGAGTTTTCCCAGTTGGCCTGCACCTGCTCTCTGGTATTCTGGAGGCACGTACACACCACCAGATGCTATAGTGAGGTGTGACCATAATGTGATGAGGCTTTTCTCTCTTTTTCAACAACTGTACCAGAAGGAATAAATCCAAATATATCTTGTACTTCCAACTGGTCACCATAGGTGACCTAGTAAGTGCTCACTAAATATTTGTTGGCTGAATCAACAACAAAGCCATCCCTTGTTCCAAAAAATAGCCTCACGATTGCTGTCTGAGCCTGAATCGAGGCATGGGAAAAAATTCCAACTTAGCGTTTGATCAAGAATTTGTCACCTACCCACCTCACCCACCGGTCTTAACTCAGAGTGCTAAATACAAAAATGCCCATTGGCTCTCAAAGATGAAGAAGGTGCTGCCAAGATAAAATGGCTACACAGCCCATTGCAGTAGCCTCTCAGGGAAGGACAAGATTGTTTGCTTGTCTGTGCTGGTGTGTTACTAAAGAAAAAGTTCATTCTTGAACCCATGGTCACCCATTTCTTCCTATTAGGGGTTCACACCGGGAAGAGGTGGCACCACATAGTCTAATCAAAAGCCAGTCCTGGTTCAGCATCAGGCAGGTGGAAAAGGGCTGCAGTGGTATTAGGGGAAAAAACCTATGGTAGCAGCCATCCTGACATCCAACACACCTGCCACACGTGTAACACACACCACACACTCCTACACAGCACATGCGACACATGACACGCACAAGATGACCCGCAATGCGCACACACACACCACATACCCTCAGACACGGCACATATAACAGCACTCATACCCAACATGATGCCACACGTACACAACACACAATACAAACAGGACACAACACACAAATGTTAATACCAGGAGCAGAGACAGAGAAAGACAAAGTGGTGGTAGGTTTCCCAAGCCATGAAACACCGGCGCAGGCGCACCCACGGGCTGAGGTGAGGGGAGGACAGCTCCCCCCACCCGCCCCCTCCAGTTTGCATTTCAGCTATTTCAGGCGGGGCTTCGTGGGCGAGGTCTTCCTGGTTGCCATGGTTCCCATCAGCAGAGTGCTTTGCTAATCAAGGCTTCCCCATCCTCTGCTAGGAGGCAGAGTCACAAAGAGGCAGGGGATGTTTAAGAGTGATCTCCAGTGTTAAAGCCACTTTCCGCTGGGCCCATGGGGGAGGCGGGACCACCTCACTCCATCACTCTTCCAGAAGCACCATGCCGTGCTCCGCTTTCCGCCCTCCCTCCTCCTCCCATTGCCCATCCACATAGCGCACCGTCTCGTCTCTGCTGTCGCTCCCCGCTCCGCAGGCTAAACCGTCCTCATCCTGGCCTCTGCGCTTGCTCGTCCCATCTCTGTCGGTCCGCCGCCGCCCTTCTCGACGGGCTCTGAGCGCCTGTGTTCTCTGTCATTCTTCATCGCAGTGGCTTACCATCTCAGCTCTTTCTCGTTTGAGTGTCACTTGGGTGGCCAGGCGCCACCCGCGGGGAACTCACCGTTTTCTCATGTCCCCACCGCTCCTCTGGGCACCGGCATGCTCCAGGTGTGAGCATCCTTGGTTCCTGTCCTGCAGACTAAGTAGCTCGACCCTCGTTAACAGCAGGAAAAGAACACAGGCCCCTGAGAAGTACGACAGGTGGTTGGCCCCTGGTTGAGTGTGTCGTGCACGATCTGTTCCCTGTGACAGAAGCACAAGCACACTCTGACTTCCACTTTTTAAAATGCTACATCAAGGAAGAGTCATTAAAGAAAACTAGAGCGAAGTTAAAATTTCTGCCTGCAGCATTTTTTTTCCCCATGCTGTGGGAGTTTGTTTAACCCACTGCCAGTCAGCTTGGAATAAGCAGTAGCAGAGTTCGTTTTAAGGTGAGTCTTCTTGCTAATGCAACTGGATAAATCACAGGACTCTTCATGGGTCTCCAACAGACCAAAGCGTAGGGAGGCTGGCCCCTAGGGCCGGGTCACTGTGGCTAGTAGATCATTCGGGAGGGCCAAAAGGATGGGGTCAACTGGGTCAGGATGTGACCAGGTGCCCTGCGGCTTTCCCCACTTCCATAGGCTCCAGCCCAATTTGGAAGATGCTGCATAAACATATCCATCTCACAGCATTGCCATGTTTTGATCATAATTTGCTATCTTCTCATTACTGTGTCATTGATCATCCGTGTTGAATTTTTCACTTACCATTTTAAATTATCTTCCCCGAGCAAAATATAGATTAACATTCGGAAGTTGCCCCTGATCCATTGCATTGAACTCGAGTCTGTTGAGAAGTGTGTTTGAGGAGAGTCACACCCCACTCCCGCCCCCCCCAGAGGACCTGTCGGTCTCAGTAACCCTGTCTTTCTCTTTCTTGGCTTTGAAGGAACTACCTTGTTCCGCACTAGCTCCATCCCTAGAACCCTGCTTCTCCAGGCCCGAGAGACCAGCAAACCGTCGCCCTCCGTCCCGTTGGGCCTCACATTCCCCCACTGCCTCACCGGCTCAGTCACCCGGAGACCCAGCCTCACTGGAGGAGCTCTGCGACGAGGAGCCACCTGGGGAGAAGACACACCTGTGACGAGTGCAAGTTTGCATGGATAATTCCCTGTAATTTGCATAACCACACTGTCGTCATCAACCAAGCTCCGCCCACAAGCAGAGATCTAGCTTTCCCAAGGTCAAAGAATGTTTTTAAAAAACACACAGCTGCTGAATGTCCAACCTGTGAACCTGAGGTGTTTCCAGAACGAAACCGTAAACGTGCCTGTAATAACTTAATTTTTTTCATAGCTCAGAAAACTATTTTTGTCTCCATCTTTTTTACACACAGTATATTAAACAAAAAAGCTAGATAAGATATAAATAAATTTAAAAAATAAAAGTTTTAAAGATGTACATTTTAAGAGATTCTGAACACCCTTGCTCTCGATACTGACTGCCTCTCTGTTAAATTTGCACTGTTACACTTTGGTTTGGTTAATTTCCACGTTGAATTAGAGTGTTTTAAGTTAATTTTATTTTGTCAGTGTTTTTGTTTTTTAAGAATTTTTGAAATGCTTCAGACTGTCTGATTCAGTGAACTTTTTGTAGTGAAAAAGCCATGAAGCCAGTCGACATGACCGATATCCTCTCTACACAAGGGGATATGCGTCCGCATTCTTGCAAAGGTACAGAGTCCTCAGCTGGGCTTACCAAACTCGCTGTATAATCCACGTACTCTACTCGACTTGCACGTCTTCGGGTTCGAAGCGCTGGGGTGCATGTACATACTGCTACTGTGGTCTCACCATCACCTAAGTGTGAGTCATCTGTCCCACCGTAATACGTTGTGAATCCCTCGTACTGTACTTTTATCGTTGTCCTCTTGCACTGAGATACAACAGCAATGGCATTTTTAAATTATTGTTAACAATGAACTGGCAATATACAGTGTTTACTCAAAATTTTCTTGTTTAAGGAAAAGCACTACCCAAAGTCAGGAGGGTACCACACTGAATCAAAGGATGGTGCCTCGGAGTCTGTATGAGACAATGACGAAGTAGAAATAAAGCCTTTACGAGATGGCGGCCTGTGCCAGGACCTTATGTTTCACGTGCCCCGCATCCCCTCCTAAGGGCTCAAGTGACAGTTTTCCGTAGCCAGGGGAACAAGGGAGAGGGGAGGTCCTGACACACCTCACTGGGGACACACTGTGAGCACCTGGTGCCCCACAGCTTCCCTGTTCTCTGTAAGGGGTTGATGAAAAGGCGACTTCATTCTGGTTGAAAACGTGGCGGGCGTGGAGGTGTGAAGCAACTCTTACCCACAAGTCCAAGTGTGCCCGGCCTCTCTCCCTCTTCCCTCCTTGGGAAAGCAGGAGTGGCCAATCACCAGGAGGGTGCCTCCTCCCTTGACAGACAGATGTCTCCGGCCTGTCAGTGGGTGACAGGGTAGGGGTTTATAAAGAGGTGATGCTGCCAAAGAGCGTAAGAACTACTTCAGGCCAAATGTCCTTCTCTATACTCGCTGACAGAATAAGCTCTGTTCCCAGTGTTACCACAGTTCCACCTTTGAATATTTTCACCCAAAATGGAAAATGCCAACTATCAGTGAGGACATGCAGACACCGGAGCTCTGGGGCACTCCTGGGGCAGCCGCTGTGGAGAACAGCATGATGAGTCCTGAAGGGAAACTGAGTCATCTGCACTCCAGCAGCTGTGGTGGTGGGCTGGGAAGAATTGAAAGCTGGGACTTGAACAACTGTCTTCACACTGACGTTCCCAGCAGCTTGATCACAGAGCCAACCAGCGGAAACAACCTGTCAATCAGGGAGCGAATAAACGAGCTGTGGTCTGTCCACGCCCTGGAATACAGTTCAGCCTTAGAAAGCCAGAAGATTCTGGCATGTACGTGCTGCTACCACATGCACGAGTCTTGAGGACATTATGTTAAGTGAAATGAACCAGTCACAAAAATAACAAATAGCATATGGTTCCACTTCTGTGACGTACCTAGAGTAATCAAATTCATAGATACAAAAAGTAGAATAATGGTTACCGGGTTACCAGAGGATAGGAAAGAACAGGGAGTGAGTGTTGAATGGGTACAGTTTCTGTTCGGAATGAGGAAGTTCTGGAAACGGATGGTGATGATGGTGGCTTACTACGTGACTGCACTTAATGCCACCAAACTCTACCCTTAAAATGATGAAAGTGGTGAATGTTAATGTATATTTTACACAATAACAATATTTAATACAAAAAATACTCCATCTAACTGCTCTAGATATAGATGCAAAAAACTAGCAAGTCAACAAACCTTACTTTTGTGCCTGCCCTATACCCACAGTAAATGCTGGAAGGTGCATCAGCGTTTCTCCAGTTGGAAGCAACCAGCCGGCAGGAAGAAAGGAAGTCGTTGGCACTCATAACTGGAAAAGTGCTAGAAGTGCAGTCACGGTCCAGAGCCTCCAACACCGCCCTCAGGGCTCTGGTCCTGAGAGTCAGCTACAGTGACCCCCAGCAGCTCCCCTTCGTTGCTCAACTTTCTTACTTGTGGCTCCAGCAGAACCCCCACGAGTCCTAAATCTCATGGGTCTCCTGAGCCAATTGCTGACAGATTTGCCCAGCAGAGGAGAACCAGGGGGCTGGCAGAGCAGAGGCGAAGGTGCCTGGCAGGCAGTGAAGGTGGTGTACGCCGGTGGCTCACTCCGAGTTAACAAGGAAAGGTCTGGTTATCAGAGAGAAGGTGCTGTCCGGATGGAGGAGAAAAGATTCCCAAGCACTAAAGCAAAGTGTAGAAATGCGGTGGTATAAATCCTCAGTCCGATAGGGCTTGAGTTGGACCTCAAGGAAGAACAGGATTTCGGTGTGAAGGCAGGGAGAGGTTGTTGGGTTGGGAGACCAGAGGAGCGGAGTGTCAGGTGGTGGTAGTAAGTACATCACGCGGGAGCAGTGACAGTCCTACGGGGCTGGAAGCAGACCCTGGGGTGAGCAGAACCACACTACACAGTGCCAGTACCTTGAAAGCCACTTTGGAACTTGCCAACCATCCAATTTTCTAATAGCTGGGCGTGGGTATTCTTGAGTCCGTTTGTTGTGGAACTACTCCAGCTCCTGCAAAAGCAAGACAGTAAGGTGGATGCAATCATGTTCTAGACTCCTGTCCAAATTAATGCCTTAGGCAGCTAAGTAGGTAATGCTGGGCTCTGAAAGGGGAGCAGAGGCACCAGGTGTTAGCCTGCAGGGAGTGTCTGTTAATGTCTTCAGGAGCTGTCCTCAATGTGCCACTTGCTTTTATGTCCTGAAGAAAGAGGCAGAAGCAGATTCCTGGAGCCCAGCTGGCAGCCCTCACACATGGGGCGTGCCCTGCCCACTGGGTCAGGACCAGCACCAGCAGCCCAGAGACAGATCTCATCAAAGTACTCGACCTAGGCTTTTTTTTTTTTTAATATCTGTGCATTCCATTCCATGATTCTAATTTTTATTTAGTACATTTGTGTTTCAGTCTCTCTCTTTTTAAAGATTTTATTTATTTATTTGAGGGAAAGAGCACAAGTAGGGGGAGAGGGAGAAGCAGGGAGCCCCACTCAGCCCCACTTAGCAGGGAGCCCAATGTAGGGCTCCATCCCAGGACCCCGGGATCACCACCTGAGCCGAAGGCTCAATTGACTGAGCCACCCAGGTGCCCCTCAGCCTCTTTTAAAATTAAACTTGCCAGAATTGAGCATATTTCTTTTGTTCAAAAAGTAGCTGAGAAGTGTAACTATTATTTTCTATTTTCTAATGCACTGATCTTTTTAAATTGTAAAATACACATAACATAAAATTTACCGTTTTAACCACTTTGAAGTGTACAATTCAGTGGCCTTTAGAGCATTCACAATGTTGTGCAGCAATCCGCATTGTCTAAACCCAGAACACTGCTCAGCCCCCCCGCCCCCCAGACGGAAGTAGGCATTTGGCAGTCAGTCCCCTCAGCCCTTGGCACCCACGAAACTGTTTTCAGTCTCTGTGGATTTGCCTATTCAGGATATTTCATATAAATGGAACCGCACAATTTGCGGCCCTTTTTGTCTGTTTTCTTTCACTTAGTGTAGTGTCTTCGAGGCTCAGCCGTACTGTAGCATGCATGCGTCAGACCTTCTTTCGTTTTAGAGGTGGATGCTATTGCTTTGTACGGATGCCCTTACATGCTGTTTACTCGTTCATCAGTTGATGGTGACGTGTCTATTTTTAAACCAAAAGGACATGCTTTGGTTATTTTAATCAACCTTCAGTATTCCCCAGTTGCCAAAAAGGAGGCAATTCATGAATAATTAAGATACTTATCAATCAACTTACAGTATGGAGGCACTTTGGTGTCTTTAACTTTTAGGCAAAGTTGTTTTCATGAGGCCCCTAGTATGTCTTCTGCTCACGTTGCTTGTCTTTGGTTTGCATTTAGTCCTTTCTGCATCTTTCTCTGAATGCAGTGTGCACTGGAAACCGGTATAGCAAGAAATCAGGCTGAGTCATTAGGGAGCTGGCTGTTTGAACAGATCTGATGACACTGGGTCTTTAATACACCCTGGGTCACTAGAATCAGTGTGGCACCATGAGTGAAAAAATCTGGATTTGAATTCTGGTTTGAACGCTTCAAGTAATGCGACCTTGGGCCATCTCTTGAAGACTCATTTGAAAAATAGCAGCACTAATACCTACTTCCCAGGTGCATAAGGATCAAGGTTTATTGTGTGCAAGATCCTCTGCTAGGGGTTGCGAACACCAGACGTGAACAGAACAGACAAGCTCCCACTTTGGCAAAGCTTCTGTTCTAGTGGCGAGGACCCGGAGCACACAGATGGGAGAGTGGTGGAGAGGTACTTTAAGGCTCCCCTGGGGAGATACCGTTTGAGTGGAGGCCTGAGCAAGATGCAGCTGTGGAGAGGCGGGCGGCAGAGGGGCCCGTGCGAAGCTGGGACGAGGAGTGCGCATGCGCCCGGGGTGTTCCAGGAAACAGAAGGTTTGTCACCTGGACAAGACGGGGGAGACCAGGGAGCTTGGGAGAGGCCATGTGGCCCCCAGGAAAGGGTTCGGATTTTAGGTTAGATGCGGAAAAAATCCATTGGGAGATGGAAAAGCAGGGGAGTTACTTTTTAGAAGATTTCTGTGATATATAAGGATAAGAACCGGGCAAGGCTGGAAGGCATCCTGGTCAAAGACAGTGTTGACGCAGAGAAGCCACGATGGCAACTCGGACAGTTTTTCGCTCCTGCTATCGTTAGCCACGCCACCACCAGGATCGGCATGTGCTGCTCGTCAAGAACCCATCTTTAGAATCTGCTGCTGAGGATTCCGCAGGCCCCACCGCCAAACTCCAGGATCTACCCCTGTGGTTCAGATAAAAAGTGAAGGAACCCCTTATTTATTCTGCGGCCTCTCAGGCCGGGCCAGCAGTCCTGCCCATGGCCTCGCGCCCGGGAGAACCGGTCTTCCCTCTTAGCTCCCATCCCTTCAGGGGCAGAAAAATCATACAGCAACGTTTGTATTCCCTCCCCGTGTTGTTGCATTTTGTTTCGTTTTTAAGCTCTGATCCTTCACAAGGAAATTGGCACTTCTAAGCTGTTATCCATCATTTGTAATTTAATAGAAGTGGTTTGTCTCTGTAGGGGGACGACTAAGGACTCCAGGCTCCGGGGTGGTTGGGGAAGGCTGGGGGAGGCACTGCTAGGGGCTGAACAACCTAATCCGAAGGAATGGGGTAGGAACACAAAGCAAGCCAGCCGATGTTTTTTGTAGGCCAAATTCCATCCATTAGATGGAACAAACCCACTGCATTCCAATGACAGAGGCTTCTGTAACTTCCAGTGAGCTAATAAACTTAAGCAGGTCTCCAGGACTCCAAACCTCATCATCCCCAAGGTAATCCCGGAGCAATTCATCATTCATCAACCCACAGCCTGCATTGGCCCCCTCTAAATTCACTTTTAACCGATTAAAATAAAAACAAAGCCCTGAAGATACTCTGATGATGTAGACACACCTAAAAATAGCTTGTGGAATTGTAAATTCTAAATCCCAAATTTCCGGGGCATGATTAACGATTATCTATAAACTGTTTATACTTCTTGAATCATTTCACCTAGGAGAATTTACCCCTAAATAACCCCAATGAAATCAAGGTAATTTGTAAAACAGATTTCATGACAGCACAAATTATTCAGGGAAATTTGGAACTAGGCTAATAAGTTATGGTCCATCAACAGATTTGAATACTGTGCTCATTCATTTAAAAATCAGTCTTAATGACCAGGGACTGACTGGGCTAGGCCTATGGAAATGCAAACATAAATGTGACCTGTCTGCTCCCAAGAAGCTCATGACCAGGGTAAGGGTGTCCAATTTCTTTGGTTCAAATCCTGCTCCACTGCTTTCTAACCAGATGCCATCTGAGCCTATTTCCTCCTATGAAAAATAAAAAGAATAGCAGTAATCTCATAATAGGTAAGTTATGCTGATAATGCTTATTAAGCACCTAGAATAGTGCCTGGCACTAGGTTTTGTTAAATAAAATGATTATATAAATGCCACATTATCATATAAGAAGTCATAATAGTATATGTAAATGTAGAATGAGCACATAAAAGGGATTAGTTCTGCCTGGGGCGATGGTCTAGGAGGACGGCAGGCTGATCTGTTGGTAAGAGTCTTCAAGGATGCATAAGGTTTCTCCAGGTGGAAATAGAGAAGGAAGGGAGAATGTGAGAAGAACTTTAAGAAGTGCCGTCAAAGTTATGCACGTAATGCTCCTTTTGGATTTTCCAAGATAGATTCAAAATTATTTTCAATGACTTTTGTATATTGAACTGGTATGTTTATCTAATGTGATGCCATGTTAAACTTTATTGGAAAGAAAACCAAATGGAGAAAAGCTGTTCATCCATCCTGACCTCAGGAAGCTGCCATTCATCCCTGATGTAGTCCTCCCAGCTTAAGGACTGCCCCAGCAGGAATGCCAGTTGCTCCTTCCTGAGCACACCATCTTCTATGGCATTTTGTAGAAGGAGTCACTTTTACTCTTGTCCGCTAGAAGACTCTCAGTCATGTCATTCTTCGTGATGCCATCAGCCTCATCTCTTTTTATCATGGGTTCATGCCTGTGAACATGTGAGTTAGACTCTGGACAACACCAGTGTTCTCAAGGTAGTGCTAATAAAAAGGGGGCTAGATGTGAATGTGGTTGTGTTAGTCATGTGAGTTCTTCATGAATATTCCATGTACTCCTGAGCACGTAATAAAATCGTTCCTCCCACGCCCTTGGAAGTTGGGTGTGGCTCTCTACCAATAAATTGTGAATAAAAAGCAATAGGTGTCACTTCCTGCTTAAAGTTTTAAGAGGCAGTAAGTGCACCACTTACCTTGTGCCTTGGCAGTTCTAGAAGCAGGTGTCTACCCAGCTGGACCCCCAAGTGACTGTCATACACAGGCCCACTTTAAATAGCATGAGGGACAAAGAAGTCCTTGTTGGGTTAAGCCACTGAGACTTGGGAATTGTTCGTTAAGGCAGCATGCCTTAGCCCATCCTGACTCAAATAATGGTCCAAAAAATTGTAAATACGTGTATGAATAATAGGAAGAAATCCAAACAGGACATCAAATTTTCACAGCATAGGGAAGTGCTAACAAAGATGTAAGAGAATTTAAAGTTAAGCAAATGGTTATTATTTTTCTTATCGAATTCTTCAAATTCAGAATAAAAGAAATTTCCAGTTCCTTTAGCCAAGAGGGTAGATGAAGGCAGAACAGTGCTTGTGATGGAACTAATTGACTACATGTATGAAGCAGAACCAGATGGGCCAAATATTCCAGCCATGCTCCTTCCTGCTCCTTTGCTTCTTCCTAGCTTCACTTGCTGTTGGAGAAGTATAGCTTGAGCTCCTCCCTTGAGCCAGCCAGCTGAGACAAAGGTGAGTAGTGATTGTCCCAGGGAATTGTAAGTATGGGTTGGAAGAGACCTTAAGAGCATCCCTATCAAGCCCTGATGTGTTAAGTAACTGAAGAACTTGACTTTTCTGGGGGTGTTTCCCTGTAACTTAGCACAGCAGTCTCTACTGAGCTATGTTTGAGAATCACCCAGAGTAACTTAAGCCCTTTCCCCCAACCACATAAATCAGACTTCTGTGGGTGTGGCCCTCCGTATATTTTAGATGTCTCCCTGATGGCTCTGTGCAGCCAGGATTGAGAACCACCAGTAGAGAATTTCTTAACCTGGTGGTTCCCAAATGTCATTGCACACTGGAATCACCTAGGCCTTAAAAAAAAAATCATAAAATAAAAATTAAAAAATAAAATAAAGCCTGCCTCTCCCAGATTTACTGATAGACTTACTCTGGGGTGAGACCTGGGTGTCAGAAATTTTTAAAGAATGAATCCCCATCAGAATTAATTCTGTTTGACAGCACGGTTGGGGAGCCATAGTCTTAATTAAATTTAAGGGCTTCAGGTCTACTCAGCCAGACGTGGGCACAAATCCTGACTCTACCACAGTGTGTGGCTGCGGGCATGGTCCTTACCCTTCGTGGAGTTCGGTCTTTACGTTCTGTAAAATGGGAATAACCACAGCTGCCTCCTAAGGTGGTTGTGAGGACTGAAACAGTGAGTCAGCACTGTGTCTATCCAGCAAAAACTGCCCAAGAAACACAAGTGCGTATCAGCTCATTTCATTCTCTCACTTATCCGTAAATGATGTCCTAACCTCATAGCTCAAGGAACGGAGGACCGGAAAAGTCATTGGTTGCCTCAAGGTTACACAGTGATGATTGACAAAGCATGACCTATCCCAAGGCTTTACCATACAGATACTTGCCTCAGACACGCCCCCTTCCCCAACCCGCCCAGGCTAAGCCCATGGGGCAAGGCCGCCGTGTTGAAGGGACCCTGCAATGGAGCACATTTAGGTAGTCCAGCGGACCTGCGCCCAACTCAGCTCGCCTGCTTCAGTCCTGGAGCTTGAGACTAAGTCATGTCTTAAACCTCATTGACTTCATCTCTTTTCAAGATTGTAACATAGTCTCGGTTGACCTATTTGACCAGAATCCTTTTCTCAGTGTGATCACAAAAAGTAATGGTTATGCACAACTATTTCTTATATTAATATGGTACCCTTTCCAAAGGCATCATGGCCTGTTAAACCCTCACATCACTCCTTACACAGAAGGATGAACTCAGGCACTGGGGACACATTATTTTTTTTTTTTAAGATTTTGTTTATTTATTTGACAGAGAGATTACAAGTAGAGAGGCAGGCAGAGAGAGAGGAGGAAGCAGGCTCCCCGCTAAGCAGGGAGTCCGATTCGGGGCTCGAACCCAAGACCCTGAGATCATAACCTGAGCTGAAGGCAGAGGCTTTGACCCACTGAGCCACCCATGCGCCCCGGGACACATTATTTATATTTGCTTCATGGATTCTGGAGAAGGCAGGGAAATTGCCCAAGGCACTTACTCCTACATCGCAGAATGTAATCCTTTGAAGGGAAAATATAGAACCACAGAACTCGATGGGGCTCCCAGCTTCCCTCGGAGATGACCCCAGGTCTACTTGTTTACTTAAAATATGTGTTCATCACTAGGGAGGGGCCCGGGCCCTCCCCCAGGTGCCCTCCCACCCCGTACCTGCCATGTGAGCAAAGCCGTCACTTTGGTGGGGGCAGCACCAGGGCTGGCTGGGGCAGGCCTGGGAGGGGGAGACAGGGCTATTTAGCCCATCTCATCTCTATTATCCCTTCACCACTTTATTTAGATAGAAACAATTGTACAGGACATGAAGATAGTTTGAAGAATTTCCCTAGTCGCCATTCAACTAGAATGAAGCCCCAAAGTTGCTCCTCTCCAGGAATTCTGGAGCAGCCATAGCTTTGCTAAGGTGGAATTTACCCCTATGGGCTCTGGGGCTGCAGGGTTGTAGGGTCACTTGCGCTGGCAATTTTGATGTCTCGAGAAAGCAGAGAGGATTTCTGGGTATGAAAAGCCACCCTTCTCTCAGCCGCAAAAGGGGATCTCTCCAGTCACTTGTTGCCTTGTTGGCTACACATCAGTCCTGAAGGAGGTAATTTCCAGGCCATTCCGGTTAAAACAAAACCCCAAGATAACAAGGCAGGAACGTCTTCCCCCTGAGAACACTGTGTCCTCAGAGGTCAAGTTCAAATTGAATTGAATTCTCAGAGCCACTCAAGATCTTGTCTAAATTTACCCTGACCCACTGAGGGGAGGAGCCAGAACCAAGCAGACTTTTTTTCTTTTTAATGAAATTTGGGACACCGTACTCAAGGCACTGATGCCCCATAAAGCAGCCAGTGGCCACTTTGGAGGTCGGATCCGACATGAACTCGCCGCCTGGGAGGCCAGATGGGCAGCAAACGGCTTCCGCGGCGGTCAAGGCGAGGGCGGGTCCGCACCTGTGCGCAGTGGCGCCAACGGGGCTGGGGCTGCGGGCAGGATGGTGACGCTGACGAGCGGCTGCGGGATGCGCGGGGCGCCGCCTGGTTGCCTAGCGACACCTCGCAGACGTCACTCCCGAGCCAGCGGCATCTGGTGAGCAAAGGACTCTGGCATTTCGACAAAATGGGTTGAAATGGCAAAGTGGGTTTTAAGTCACTGCCGCAGGTGGGAGATAGAGCGGATGAGGCAAGGGCTTTGGGGGCCAGAAACCGGGTTCCTCTTCTGCATTTAGAATGACCTGTTTTGCTCTCCCCTGGGCAGCAGCACACTCCATATGTGCCCAGGCAGGTGGCGCGGCCCGGCAGGTGGCTGTGCACTTGCCAAGGAAGGCTAGTTTATGATTCCAGCTTCCTGTAGACTAATTTTGCTCTGCTACTTGTTGTGAGATGAAAGCCAAAGGGACCTATTCATGGCCTCCTTGGAACCCTGAATTAAGGCAGTGTGGCTTCACAGGCGCACTGGGTTGTGAGCCCCACAAAGGCAGGGTTCTCTACCTTGTAACTTCACAGTGCCCTGCACAAATCTGCAGACCCTCAAGAAATGCTTATTGGATCTAACATTCTCATTTCCAATTTTTGGGGGGAGACAATTCAGGAATAATAAATATTTAACAAATATAAATAAAAGCATTAACATTTAAGGAATATAGCCTAATTCAGGTAACCTGAAAGACCCACTGCCTAGCATAAACACACACACACACACACACACACACACACAGCACAGCACAATAATGAGCACATTGTAATTCTAATAGCTACAGTTTGCAGAGAGATCCATGGTTTCACAAAGTGCTTTGCTACACCTCATTCCTTTAATACATTTATGATCTGGGGACCTGAATATAGTGCCTGTTTCCCGTTAGTCATTCTTTCTCAGTCCTTTCTAGAACTTTCTCTTGTGCAAGTCTTTGGGTCACTTGTCCGTTACCTGCTCTGGGGGCACCTCTCAGAGGCCCCTGCCCACCATGAGCCAAGCAGACCCTGAGCTATTTCAAGGGAAGAAGACCATGGGTGGCTGGAACAAGGAGGTGTCAGAAACCTCACATCTCCCTTTGCCTCCAATAAACTGGCCAGTTTGTGTTCCTCCTCTGCCTAAGCCACACAATTATTGGCTGGGCCTACTACATCCAACACATCCAAGAATTATCTAACATCCAAGAGTTATCTACCACTAACATGGTAGCAGTCATTTATTGAGCACTCAACTGTGTACTAGGTATTATCACATTTAATACAACAATTTTATAGATGCATCTTATAGATAAGGAAACAGAGTCTCAGAGGGATTAGGTCCTTTATGGGCAATAAATGTGGAAGCAGCAGCTCAGATCCTGGATCAGCTGATGCAAAGCCCATGCTCACAGCCAGCACCTGGCAGGTGTTCCTTCTGTACCATTTATCTTGTCCCAGCTCAGTGCAGGAACCTTCCAGTAGCATTTTTAAATATCTGCAGAAACACATCATTAGTAATCTGTTTCCTACCCATGCACCATTTGGGGTTATGAGAAGCTCAGCTGTCCGTGGTCGCCTTCAAATAAGACTGAGTAAGCCCCACAGGTGGTATATGAGAAGTCAGGACCCAGAGACCTTGTAAACAGACCCCTCTCTTAGTCCTGAAAAGACAGGTCCCACTCCAGTCTCCTCACAGCGGTGCCTTTCGTTCAGTCGTTCAGCGAATATCTGACCTCTACCAAGTGCTTGGCGCCTGCTGGGGCTGGGCACGTGTTGGGAGGCAGAACAGACTGGGTTTCTGCCTGCAAGTTGCCGACAGCTTTGCCACCAGACCTATCAATGGAGAAAAACTGCCCAGCCAAGCATTTGCTACAGTACCAACACATATTGAGATTTACTGTGGTTCCATTTGAAAATGTTGGCAAACACACAGTGGCAAACAAAGCTGGTTTCCACCCGAGCCTTTGCACCAGACACCAAGGGCGATTGAGGACAGAGGCACACCGGTGTCTGGGGGTGGCCTGAGGCCAGGAGCTTTCGTACACTGACATTTGTCAAGTAATGTGCTTTTGTAAGATGACATTTTTGTCAAAAACAGGTGACTCCCATGAATAAGCCATTTCTCAAAATCTTCCAGGAAATACACACGTATTTCCTTCCTCCCCTGATCACTGTTCTCCGATATTCATTGTTGTCTTAATTGTGCAGGTTATGCCATCATGAAGCCTTTACAAGCACCAGGTAACAAATGAGCAGGGCTTAGATAAGAGTGGGCTTCAAATCCCGATTCTGTTTTAGGCTACTGTTGGACTTCAATAACCAGGTCCCTATCCGCAGGAAACCAGATGACACAGAGATGTCCTATGCCTCTACCTTAATTCCTGGTTTAACTCCTTTATTATTATCATCAATTTCTTCCTGTTTGTTCAGTCGTCTCCCTGTCCACCCACCCATCCAGACACCCATCTGTCCATCTTCCTTTCACCTCATGCTCTTATTCATGCTGAGACACTGGTTATTCAGAGATCCCCAGGACAGCCTTCCAGTTCCGAAGAAGGGGTGGTTTATTAGGAAAAGAAAGGGGAAAATGGTAGTGGGGAAGCTGTATGAGTAATAAGATACCACTGGTGGAGTTTGTGAGATGTTTTCTGGAAAGTCCTGTCCGATAACAGATCCATGGCTCCCACAAGGAAAAGCCACTTGGTGACCTCCATCTGGGCATTAACAGCTATCCCCTACCTAAGATGTGCCCCAAGGATCGTGTCACCCCAAAACCACAATTCCCCCTGAGTGGGCCAGCCCGTCTCTCAGGGGAACCATGGCTCCAGGCCAACTGGCTACCCTGCACTAAGCAGCTAGAACACACCTTTCTCCTCCTTCCAGAGCATCTCCTATCATGGGCTATATGCCAAGATCTCCTGGGGTAAGGGTCCATGCTATTTTGTACCACTTGTTCTTTCTCATACACACAAGTGCAAGAGAGACAGTTGTGAATACAGATCACGTGGGCCTACTGTACCAGTCTATTCATTGTAACATAATTCTACATGGACCATAAGGCCAACCATAATCCAACTTTCCTTCCAACTTCTGATCACGTGCCACTACTAAATCACCTCAGGGATTACATTCATCTTACAGATCCTAAGATGAATCGAAGTGCATTCATCTTACAGGGCCTCTGAATAATCTTTCCTCTCAATAAATCCAATCAGCTGGGTTATTATTATGTGATTATGTTTTCAGGATAAAGTCTAATTACATATCTATACTGTCCAATATTCGTTAACCGTCTCCTATATTCCAGTCTTGGTTGCAGGGATATGGAGATGAGTCAGTAGAAACCTGTATCGAGGGACCCCTGAGTCCAGTGGAAGAGAAGGAGGCACAATCCCACTTCACTGCCATGTAGGGCCCCCCAGTGCTAACCACGAAGGAGGCTGGGCCTCGTTCTGCCCTGGGAGTAGCAGGTGCAAACAAGGGTGAACCCCTCAAAGATGTCATTATCGCAGTTTATCTGATTTGGGGATGAGACTCTTGACTCAGATGGAGTCCTTCTAATTCGTTTTCCATATAAAATATATCTAGCTAGGTTCTTGAATTCAGAGCTCCACGAGGCTAGCAAAAGGATTTACTGTGACTGCCTGAGCTCACAACTACATTAGGAAGGATTCCAACATAGCATCCATAGCAGAGTCATAAACACTGTGGATCGCAGCCTCCTTCTCATTAAGCAGGTGGTGATGCCTCCTAACCCATGTGACAGGGGCGGGGTCCAGTCCCCCTCATTCTCTACATTGCTTCCCTGTGTGGGCTGCAGCTCTCAGACCCCTGAGTCTTCTGCTGAGGCAACAGCCAAAGGAACTTTTGGTATCCACTGGTCTCCTTGAATGAGCATGCGTCCCTTTTCAGGTTCAGCCCAATGCCGTCTGTAAAGCACAGAGCCCAGGGCTGTGCTCAGTGCATTGCTTTCTCTGTGGGATCAGTGGTCTTAGTAAAATTGTCATCCTCTGGGCTGTAGCTGAAGCTGTGAGAGAAGCACGTTTTCCTTTGGAAGTGATCTACAAACAGATCCCTCATCGCATGGCCACGAGGACAGCGGATCCATTTCTTTATGCTCTGAGGACTAACAGGTCGCCTTAGGACTCTGAGTCATAGCACAAGGTATCTTGCATGGGCTGGAAAGAGGGTATGGATAGTGAAGGAAATAATATCAAAAGTGAATCTGAAATAAAGAGGACTGAGGTCTTGATCAGGTTGAGATGCAAACATAATGGTGAAAAGAGAGCTATAAATATGAGGATTGAGGTGGGCTGTGAGGGACAGAAGACCAAAAAGAGCAGTACCGGAAACAAGACAGGCTTGTTTCCCTCTCATGGAAATACCAGCAAAGCAGTGCTGGTGTTCACAATCATAAGGAGGCAAGTTGCTTCTATAATATAACTCTGTCACCCTCAACCCCAATGATATCTTCTAACTCAGGGTCCAAAATAGCTGCTCACGCCCCAGTCATCACAGCCTTATTCCACCCAGTGTGAAGGAAGAAGGAGTAAAGAATGAATTGCCCCTTTCAACCACATCTACAGCTTCTGCTTACATCCCATCAACCTAGCGCTACTGAGTCAAATCACCACACCTAGTTGGAAGGGCAACTAGAAAATGCAGGCTTCATTCTGAACAGTGACCATTGAAGGCTTTGTCGCAGTCTCTGCAAATGGCCTGAGCAAAATATTGAAGCTTAAGGGTGTCAGAGATGGAACGTTTCCCAGTGATAACAGAAGTTGAGTGAACAAACCCCAAACACTCACTGGATCCCAGCAAACACCCAAATCCTTCCTCTTCCCCCACGAAGCCCTCCCTGACTCCGCATTAGGAAAACAACAAACAGTCTTTCTGCTTTGGAGCAGCATTTTGGTAAACTGCCCAGCTTAACGGACAACTCATTTATTCTTTGAAGATTGAAAATAGTCTAGGGAAAAATATCTAAAACAAGAAGGGGATAAAGGAGGCTTTATGTCTGTTGTGTTGCTATGATAGACTGAGAATAGGCCCAAGAGTTATACCGCCGCGTCTGTTGCCAACAGAGCCTCTCTTCCCCTGGTCTTTACTAAATGCCAGCAAGAGTTGCTGATTTGGAAAGAGAAAGACAGAGCCACTTTCTCCTTCCTATGAAGATGAAAAGCAAACCTCCTGGCCTCCAGGGGAACCAGGTACTTAAAAGGCAACCATCTGAGCAGCTCAGAGGTATGCAGGGACCGGACTCTGTGCCTGGCTGCCCCGCTGACTCTAAAGGGCGTGCCTTGGCTGGCACTCCGGGCAGGGGCCTCGTTCTGGCTGGCTTCTGTCTTCCTCCAGCTTTGCTCCCTCTCACTGTGCGGCTTTTGTCAGCTCAGGGTTGGGTTAGAAAGACCAACAGTTGAGGTGTGGCCAACTGAGGTGGATCAGACACCTTGGAGGCCTCATGCAAATCTGAACGCAGATTCTAAAGGGAGTAAAGCATGGTGGATCCAATTTGAGACTAATGCAGAGGTTGAGAACAAGCCTTTCGGTGTATATGTGGTGCTAAAGATGACCTTAGTGGGTTTCTCCCTCGAAATCCTTGATTAAGAAGCCCCTGACTCCTCCATTTTACTTTTTTAATGTAAGAATTGTACGTGTATCAAGCTAATATCAGTTAACAGGAAAGAAAACCTTTTTCATTATCCTGTGTTTACACTCCAAATTGTTTCTTTTCTTTTTGAACAAAATACAAATAATAACAAAGAATAATAGAACAATACTTATGTATCCACTATTCAAAATGAATAGCTGACATTTGTTAACATTTATGTATTACGTAAGTTACATTGATTCTCATTACTGATGGTAGTTGTTGCCATGAGTGCTTAATTAGCCGGTACAGAATCATTATTCTCAGGGGAAATGTGGTGAGGTTCTTGAGAGCCTCCGGTGTGTACATCCATAAACAGGACACGGTGTGGTTCTATAGGATTAATACATTTTTTACATAAATGATATCATACTGTTCCCATGTTCCGCAACTTGCTTTATCCACTTCGTTGTACGTTTCCAGGATCTATTTGTATGGAAATATATTCATTCATTGAAACCTCAGTATAGTAATTCTGGACTCAGTAAATAGATGGTATCAGTCATCAAGGGTTTTAGGTACTTCCAGTAACAAGCTATTATTCATCTTGCTCCAGAAGAGTCGTTTGAAAAAACAAATCTGGTCACGCTATTCTTTTGTGTAAAACTATCCTGAGCATACGATATAAGGTATAATCAAAACCCCTGAGACATGAAGGTCATGTTCAATCTGACAGTTTCTCCAGTGTCATCCCCCATCACTCACCCCATACAAGCAATGCCATCATACACATCATTTTCACATCTTTGGCCCTTACAAGTACTAATAGATTTGCCAGGTGGGTTATTGCCTTCTTTCCTTATCTGGCAAACCGTAGACAGCCTTCAAAACCCAACTCGGGGGCACCTGGGTGGCTCAGTTGGTTAAGCGTCTGCCTTCGGCTCAGGTCACGATCCCAGGGTCCTGGGATGGAGGTCGGTGTCCAGCTCCCTGCTCAGCAGGGAGTCTGCTTCTCCCTCTTCCACTCCCCCTGGTTGTATTCCCTCTCTCGGTGTCTCTCTCTCTGTCAAATAAATAAATACAATCTTAAAAAAAAAAAAAAAACTCAAACATCATCTCCAGTGACAGATTTACTGTGAAGTCAATGAGATTTAAGCTTCAGGACTTGCATTCACACGGGCCTCTGCTACGCCCATGGGAGGGGTTCTAGCAATGTGTTCTCATGGATATTTCTTGTTTTTGTAAAAGAATAGAAGATATTTTTGGTTTAAAGACCATCCAAACTAAAGGAGCTTCAGAGCTCTCCAATCCCGAGCCCCCTCCCCATCTGCCCCAGATCAGCACTCTTGTTAAACTTTCCACGAGCTCCCGAACGGGCAGCCTTCTGGGGCACACAGCACTTGTGCCTCGTGACTAATACTTCATATCACCTATGATTTGACAAGATGTACGAGGATTTCTGTTCCTCTGTCTCCATAGTAGGTATTCACCGAACATTTGTTAAGTGGATATTAGTGAGGAAAACATAAACAGAGCTTGGTGCAAGTATTTGCCAACTGCTCCAGACTCAGTCACGTTCATCTTCACAAGGAGACTACTAACTGCCGGCTCGCTGCACACCGGCAGACGAGAGGGGACAGAGGTGGCCACGGGACCCAAGAGGGGGAACGAGGACCTCAGGAGTGCCGTGGGAAGAGATGGGAAGCCAAATCACAGAAGCAAAGAGAGTCAAACAGAAATGAGATGAAGAGATTAAATAAGGCAGAGACAACAAAGCGAACCCATCTTCTGGAAAGAGCTCATGTTAATTCAGATGGTGGGATGGTTTCACTGAAAAACAAAGGAAAAAATACACCGTACGTAAAATGGGGGAAAGAAAATAGGTATTTAGTTACTACTGTGTGGATTGAATCCGAGACTATGGCTAATGCAGTGCCTGGCCCCTGCGTCTTTCATCTGGGAGGCCGTCCCCGGGCAGCTCTGACCCAGCCTTCAAGAACCAGCCTCGCCCTGACTTCCCGGAGCCACTGCTCCACTTTCCCTTCCTACTGCCCGGATTTCATTCCTGCCTCAGCTCTGTCACTGTAAGGACAACTGCAGTGGCCTGCTGTTTTACTTATTTTAAACATCTGCATAATTACTGAACGGTGCATGTAGAGAAACTATCCTTTACACTTGCATCCCATTACCCCAAGTCTTCCAGAACTCACCACTAGTTAGACAATTTTTCATGTTTTATATTTCAAGGCATCGTTTCACCCCACGTACCCAAGACTGAGCTGTGTTCTGGAAAAAAATATGACATTGTTCTGCCGGGAAGAGGCAAAGAGGCAAAAGCAAAGGCAGGAACGAAACACGTGGGCAAGCATTTCCCATGGGAAAGAATGTCACAGCTGAAAACAGATGCCTTGTGTCCCCGGCCTAAGCGACACATACTCTGTAGAAGTACAGTTGGCGCCTGTGTTTGCAGAGCAAGCGATTCCTTTTCCTCCTCTTGCCGTTATCACTATGCCGAGACCGGTGCAAAGAGAATCTGAGATCATTCAAAATTTAAACAGTGAATGCAGCAATCAAAATGTCACTGGGTTAGAGGAATGAATGAATAATTTAGCTCGTGAAAAGTTAACATTTAGAAAAGACCAGACCTGCAAATTCCAGGAGAGAGGGACAGCCTGAAATAAGATGGTCCCCTCTCTTCAATTAGAAATAAATAAGCTGACTCCAGAATCTGTGTGTTAATCTCCCAGACAGCGTTCTGGCAGGAGTACCGTTAAGACCCGAGAGCCAGAGAGGGGGTTGACCCCTGACAGGGTGGACTAGAACATTGCTTGATTTCATCTCATCCAGCACTCTCTGAGCTCAGACCAAGCCAGGCACAACAGGATGCTGGGCAGGCAGAGAAGCGGTGACCACCGCTGCCCTTGAGATCCGCTGGGTTCCGTGAGAAAAGCACAGGGACCGCGTAGCACAGAAGTGTGTAACAGAGCACTGACAGGACACTGGGAGACTACTTGCCCAGGCTTGCAATGGTGTTGGGTAGATGTCTGATAGAAAATCAAGATGACAGGGTGGTATCTAAGAGACTCCTGGGCTCTGAGGCATGACAGGGAGCTCCAGCAGCCAGCAGTGAATTTGGAAACAGGGTCAGGACCCGTGAGGATAGCCATGCTCTTACATCCCTCTGTGACTATAGGTGTGGTGATTCTCTGCCCATGGTGTTCTCATCTCCTCTGTCCACCTGAAAATCACTGTTCTTCCATGTGAGGAGACATCAGCACCAGCTGAATTCTTCAGGGCAGCTCCAAAAGGCCTGGGTGCTGGCCGCTCTCCATTTCCAGCACTTTCTGTGCATACCAGCAGTGAACGCATCCTTTTGTGATGCCGATAGCCTAGTGCACAAGCTGTTCAGCCAGCAGCCAGCAAAGACCGTGTCTTATCTCCTCTGCATGCACAGAGCCCAGCAAGCAAGGCATTCAACAAACGTGTGTTAAAATGAATGAAGTGGAGCTCTACTTCACTTGGTGGGAGCTCGTGGCTTCCCATGAGCCACGAACAAGAAAAAGCTAAACACTCTAAAAACATCATTACTTTTCTTGAGCCCATCAAGGAGACGAAGCCACCATACAATGAAGTGAACATAATTTTGAAGGGTGATGAGCTACAAAAAGGCAGGACACACAGCTGATTTGCCTTGGGGAGATATGGAGGAACACATGGCTCAGTTGGTTAGGTGTCTGCCTTCAGCTTGGGTTGTGGTCTTGGGCCAAGGTAACCAGAGCAACAACAGACCCCAACCCAACCTGACTATACCCACTGGCCCCCACCCCTCACTCAGCCTCACAGAACTGGGGAGCCACCTTCCCCTCTCTGGCATTCTGCCTTGGAAATTCTAGCTGCCTTCATCTCCCTGAATCCACTCCTCTGACTCCTCCACTGAGGGAGACCACCAGGCCTGGTTTGGGTCCCCCTCCCTGTGCTGTGGTTTGGAGACTATCCATGCAGTCAGCCGCGACTCATTTGTCTGCCCTCTCTCAGAAATGACCTTCCTGCAACAACTATTGTCCAATGTCAAAACTATTATCTTATAGATTTTGTCCAGGTTTCTAGTGTCTTACAGCTCAATGGTAAATTTGGTCCCCATTATACCATCTTGGCCAAAAGCAAAAGTTCATTTGATTTTGTACAGAGGTTCCAAAGCAATTCAATAGAGAAAGGAGAGCCCTTTCAACAAATGGCATAAAAATAAGTGGATGTCCACGTGAAAAAAATAAACCTCAGTATCTACTCCCCTCCACCACATTGCACAGAAAATGTTACATGAGATGGGCCATAAACCTAAATGTAAAAGTTAATGACAATGTAATAAAGCTTTTAAGGGAAAACCTACATCTTTATGACTCTGAGAGTAGGGGAACATTCCTGAGGCAGGAAACAGAAAATAGTGACCATAAAAGGGGGGAAAAGTGAAGAAATTAGACTTCACCAAAATTAAGAACTTTTGCTCATCAAGTAACCATTAAGAAAATGAATAGGCCAGCCATAGGCTTAGATAAAAATAGTCACAAAACTAGATGCTAGTATCTGAGACAAATCAAGAACTCTTACAACTCAATAAAAAGACATCCCGATTTTAAAAAGGTGAAAGGATAGGAGTAGCTATTTTGCAAAGGTTCACAAATGGCCAATAAACACATGAAAAATTGCTGGGTCCCATTGGTCCTCAGGGAGATACAGATGATTAAAACCACAAGATAGCACTGCTCAGCCACTGGAATGGCTGAAATTAAAAACACCAGCCCCAACAGTGAAGCAACTGGAACTCGTATATTGTTGGGGGCTGTATTGTGGTATCTGGCAGTTTTGTGGACTAAAACATACACCTGCCCTTTGGTTCGGCACTTCCATTCTAGGCGTTTCTCCAAGTGAAATGAAACACTTATGAAATGAAACACCACAAGACTTACAAAAGGATGGATATTGATAATATCCCAAACTGGGGGTTCCCAGGTGTCTACCCATATAGAGACGGACATACAAATTGCAGTATATTCACTCAGTGTAATACTTCTCAGCAAGAAAAAGAACAAATGACCAATACACAACACGACGTGGATGAATCTCAAAAACATCACACTTAGTGAAAGAAGCCAGACCGAAAAGAGCATGTGCCACCGTACCTACTGGAGGATTCCATTTCTTTGATATTCTAGAATAGACAAAATGAACATATGCAAAAAAGAAGAGCATCTGTTAAAAAAAAAGATATGATAGAAAAAGCTCAGATCGGTGGTGTGTCTGGTGAGGGAGGACCTGGAAACCAGCAGGGAAAGGGTGTGAGGGTAGGGGAATGTTCTGTCACTTGGGAGGTGGGCGCTTATGTTACACAGATTTAGGCAGTCACCAAAACTCAAGAAGTGAAAACCTTCAAGATATGAGCCTTGCTTTGATTGTAAATTTTACCTCAAAAGAAAAGAAAATTGAAATGCATCCGAAAATACAAATGTATTGATGGATGGAGAGAGGGATAGATGAATAGATAAATATGGGATAAAACAAGGATAGCAGATACTAATAGCAAAGTCTAGGTGGTTAGGTGGATGGGTGGGTACTATAAAATTCCTCCAACTTTTCTTTGTGTCTGAATATTTCAGGATATAAATTGATGGGGAAATTTTTGTTCCATGAGCCAGGCAAGATGCTAGCCTCACATAGGCCAGGGGACGAGGGCAGAGACCAAAGCACCCGGGTTATAGGACAGGATGAGTGAGATAAACACACGGGACCCCGGCAGCCATAGTCTTCATTGACCAGATACTCACTGCGCTTGGACCCAAGCAGTGCATGCCTCAAAAGTCAGCTCTTTTAAACAGGAAAATCCACTGTAGACAAAGTAGCTTTAAAAAAAAAACAAAAAACAAACCTAGAATTATCTTGACAAAATCTGGCAGGGCATATGGGGAGCTGGCCTGAAAGGGCAGGCAGAAAAGGATAAAAAGGGACCATGACCTTTTCAAGAACTCAGTGGTTGGCAAGTCTTCAATTCCTAATGTTGGGGCATGATAAATTATTCAAATGAAGTATACTCCTGGCTCCCAATCTCTGTAGTTGAGAATATTGATTCTACCATTACTCACCCACGGAGGCCTTTGCTGGAAGATGCCAGCGGGAAATGGAGGAGTGACAGTAGTCCTGCCTTGGATATTTTGCCCCTGCCTTACCCTGAGTTCCTTTTGCTCTTCTGCAGGCACCAAAAATGAACCATTCTTCCAGCCCCATCAAGATCCCTCATTTATATATCTTCCCCCACTAGGCTTGGTATTTCAGGCAACAAAGGATGGATTCAGAAACCCCCGTCCGTCCCCACACAAGACCACGATTCCATGATCTGATCTGCAGACAATGCTTTTTAAACTTTGACCCACACAAGGACTCCCTGGGAATCTTGTCAAAATGCAGATTCTGATTCCCTCTGGGGACTCGACTGGGAGTCTCTAGGGGATTCGACTCTAACAAGCTCCCAGGTGATGCCAGTGCTGCTGGTGATGGGTCGCTCTTTGGGCAGCAGACACTAGATGGCTATAAACCAAGTCTCACCGTGAAACCTCCCTGTTCCGAGTCTAACCTGTGCATCACACCAGTATTACATCCCTGTCCGAAGTCCCTCAGCCGCCTTCTAGTCAACCCAGACTCTTCCACCTGACATTCAAGACCCTTGTGCAGATGGATCCCACCTGCTTTCTAACCTTCTCTTTCACTGCTCTCTTCTCATGATCACCCACCAAAGAGAACCCTATGCTGCTTCCTAGCCTTCCTCTCACTCTGCCTTCATTCAGCTGTCTCTTCTCCCTGGAAGGTTCTTGTCCAGCTCCTTGAAAGTCCCAGCTCAAATGCTATCTCCTCTATGAAGCCCAACACCTCTCTTGCAGCTAGAAATCGTCCTCCTTCCTCTAGCCTCCGGTGTCCCTTTGAGCCTACCTCTCTAAGGACATTATCACTAGGTTTCTTTTTCTATGACTTTTGACCATGTCTTTTGTCTAATCTGTACTACTATCAGCTCTATGCTTCCTTAGGGCAGATTGTCATTGGGTTTATGCCCATAGACATCTCGCACAAAACTTTGTACACTTGGACATAATTGTGTGTGTTTATTATTAATTTTATTGGTGTGTAATATAAGTCCGTAAACTGCATAGGTTTGAAGTGTACTCTTCATTGAGCTTTACACCGAGTAACAACTACCCAGTCGAGATAGAGAGCCATCACCCCAGAATGTTCCCTGCTTCCCTTTCCAGCCATTCCCCACCCACAGCCCCATCCCTAGCCAGAATGTAATTGCCCACATTTCCACCACCCTAGATTTGTGTCTTTGAACTTCATATAAATGGAATCATACCATATGTACTCTTTTGTCTAGCTTCTTCAGTTCAACATCACATTTTGAAGCCTCCTCCGTGTGGTTGAATGTTGGAAACACATCTCAAAGATGCCGCCACTGGTAGGAATGGAAGCCCCAATTCCCTGCACTCACCTGACGCCTTTCTGTGCCATGGTGTTTTGGATGTTCGGGGCTTGTCTCCTACCTGCTTTCAGGTTGTTCACAATGTCACTGATCACCCTGAAGCCCTGTCACTCTTTCTTGCTGGCCCTTCTGCCTTCAACAAAGAGAGAGCTCCTGACTGTTTCCCCACCATCTCCTGAGACCCCGCTGTCCAGCTCCAAAGTTCTCTGCTCCCAGGGAGGGTCTCCTTCTGTCAGGAGAAGATGTCATCTCCATTCATTCTTTGCAAATCCATTTTCCTTCCTTGAGGCTGGGGGTGGCTTTTCTGTTGAGACTCAGGCCCCTGTGCCCATGTCCTGCTTTGCCAGGAAGCAAGTGTGACTGGTAAGGAAGAGGTTGCTGACTCTGTTGTGCTCTTAGCCCAGATGTCACCTGCCCACCCATATGACCCAGTGATGACAGTGATGGCCTGACAGATTCTCTCAGACTGGGCCTCAGTGTACATTGGGCTGACAGGCCCATCACAGTGACCACAATGGACTTATTCACATTCTTTGCATCAACTCTGCTGAGGTTTACATCAGAACTGCTACTTTGGGCCTTCATGTGATAAGGTAAGAATGAAGTCCAGACTAAGCAAGTCCCAAATCAGGCCTGTTACCCTCCCCCGCAATACTGTGACATTTGGCTAAAATGTGAGGGAAGAAGTCAGGTGTCACCCCCACTGAATTATCTCAATCTGGAAAGAACAAGGAAAGGGAGCCAGCGGGTCAGTGCTGTGTCATTTTGTACTCTGTAAAAATCGTGGTTAAAATATAGTGTTTTAGTCAGCTTGGGCTGCTATTATAACAAATATACCACAGGCTTAAACAATAAACACTTATTTCTCACAGTTCTGGAGGCCCGGAAGTCTCAGGCCAAGGCCCAGCAGATCCGTTGTCTGAGGAGGCTCTCTTCCTGATTTGCAGATGGCTGTCTTCTTGCTGTGTGCTCAGGTGGTGAAGAGCAGAGGGGGGCAGTCTGTATCCTGTCTCTTCTTCCAGGGCCACTAATCCCATTGAAGGGTCAACACCCTCATGACCTAATCGCCTCCCGAAGGCCCCATCTCCAAACACCTTCACTTTGGGGATAGGGTTTAACATAAGAATTTGGGGGTCTCAACTATTCAGTCCATAGCATATACATAACAGAAAATTCACCATGGTAGCCATTTTTAAGTGTATAGTTCAGTGGTGTTTCGCACTTCTTGAGATGTCATTTGCTGAGTGCTCTTTTAAGACGTGCGTAACTCTTAATCCTTGCAGACCTGTGAAGTGTTGTTATCCCTGTCTTAGGAAACTAAGGCCCAGAGTGGGTGATGGGAGCATCGGGCAAATGGTGGATCCATGGTTTAAACCCCATCTGTCTGCTCCAGGCTGGTCCCCTATCGCTTTACTCTCTGCCTTTCTGTCTGGCTCCTTGAAGGTGATTTCAATGTCTCTGATCTCATATATCCCATCAAAGTGCTCACAGCGCTGACCACAAAGTCCCTCCGTCAGCTCACAGCACTTATGGAAAGGGAGGCAGGAAGGAGATGGTGTCTTTCCCCTGCCTGCTGAGGGGCATTCAGCCTTGTGACCCACCTTCCACCATCTGCTTGGGCCTCTGTGGTTTGATTCTTGAGATTGGCAGGATCCCGACAAGGTCTATCCAAAAATATTTTCCATTCCATGGTTGTTATGTACCTCAAATTCCTACCAACAGTCCTCTGAGCTAGCATTCCATTAAAATACAAACATATAATAAAAAGGAAGACAGATGAAGCCACTATCTCCTATTAATATTATGGCCATTTTGCATAATGTATTACCCAGCCCAGAGCTGAGCCTACTGGAATGGCCCCGGGGCCAATTATTTTGGAATGAGGAGAAAAATTAGGAAATAAACTGTAGCTCAGGATTCCACCTGAGAGCCTAGGACCATTTGAGGTACTATAGTGAATTATGGCTTCACTGATGGAGCATACAGGGAGGAGGGAAAGCTGAAAGCAACAAAGATGAGATTTTGCTACTTCAGCATTTTGATGGGCACTTGTGTGGTGATGTGTAAAAATACGATGTTTGGAATCAAGCAGTACAGACTTTGCCAGTCTCCAGCCGTGTGCCCCTGGGCAAGCTGCTTGAACCATCTGGATCTCTATTTCCAATGACCACAAATCAAAGCATTTAATGCCCTCCCTCCAACGGTTGTGAAGATGATCCATTATCTGGACTGGTATAGTATCTTATATAGAGAAAGTATCTGGTGCAGAGATGGTGCTTGGAAGTGTTCAAGAAATGGCACCTATCTCATGCTGCTCATAAACTCTATCAGAAAGTCTGTGGATGCTGAAGATGGGCAAGGACCACTGGTGTCCCGATTGTGCTTGCACCGCAGTAAGTGGGAGCCTTTGTTTTAATCAGCTGGGTCTCTGGCTTCCCCACCAGCTCTGGAGGTGGACCTATGTGGGATGGTCCAGCTTCTTAGCCTTGGTGGAAATAGTCATGACTTCTCAGTGTGGAAAATATTATTATGATTTGGTTTATTCGGTTTGGTTTCCTACTATAAACCAGTGGTGAGAGCACTGTGGAAGATCTCCCCCCCAAATTTAGCTGAGGAATGAGCCAGTCAACCCAGAGAACCTCAAGACGGTGGTCAGCACTGGGAAAGGCTAATCACACTCTCAGTGCAGGACCAAATAGTCTTCCTTAAAAAGCTAGCAGTGACCTTTAACAGTATGCATTGAAGTAAACACATTGAAGTAAATCAAAAGTAAAGGGAAATTAGAATTGACAAGACATTTTTCAGAAACTCCGAGTGATGGAGGGTCCAGAGAAGAGTGACCCTGTGGCTTCAGGGTCCACAGTGACCACCTAGACCTCAGGTGATATTTCAGGAATAATATGAAAAGTTTCCTTCCTTCCTCAGGAAGGTCCAGGATGTTTCAGGGAAAGAGGAGCCCAGCCCCAGCCTGGAGATTCCAAGCTCATCTAGGGCCAGTCTGAGAAGCAGATTCCAGATTCTCTCTCTCTGTTGGAGAGGGTGGGGATGAGTAGGAAAAGTCCTCACTGGGCAGTGGCCTGGAACACAGAGGGACAGAGGGACAGAGGAAGGGCAGGCCTTTCAATTGTGAACCTGAGCCCCGCAGTCTAGCAGTCCAAGTTGAGAAGTTAATTTGAAAGCAAACCAAGCCTCAACAAACAACAATCCAAGAACCAAGGGGTTCCGGCCATCCAAAAGCCAAATTACAGGGTGCAGTTAATCCAGAAGTGAAGCCAAGGCCAAAGCCATACTTAAGTCAGAAGGCCAAGGTACTTCTAACCAATGGGGCCCAAAGAGGAGCAAGGTAGACAAGGAGTTATTTTGGAACCCACAAACACGCCAGATGCCGGTGGCCTATGGCCTATAGTGGAGCCTTACAATATGTGTTTTAACTTATACAAATTAAACCTTTTGCCATCTGCAGAGAGTGAGAGAAAACACAATGTACTAGTGCCAGCAGCGCACCTCACCCAGAAGACAAGTTTCTTGGAATGAGCAGCGCTGTTCCCACGGACAGTCTCTGTGCCCGGGACAGTGCACTTGTGAGCATCTAGATAATCTGGAAATGATGTTATTGGTATAGATTCATATTTTTCACTAAAAAATGGTCCCTAAATGCAGACCAATCACTGTGTCTAATGCTCAAATCCAATTCCTTCTCCACCCCCGACTTTCAAAAAGCAGTCAGGTCTAACACAGAAGAGGAAACCAGCTGTGATTGACTTACGGAGGTGCGTCATTCAATGTAATTTTAGGGTGATACAAAGATTTTCAAGGCTAATTTTGACTCTGCAAATTTCACCATATGTGCTAACCAGACAACCTAAATCCTATTTAAATCCAGTCTACATTTGATTCCTGTGAATGCACGAGTGGACGGCAGATTCCAAAGGTGAAAAGCATAGTCAGGCTTGAGACAGAGACACTTAAATCTACCTAGACCTCCTGGAATCTGAAAAGTGTAGGGGAGCAGAATCTACTGAAGTCAGGAAAGAATGGGCATTACCATTCAACTGGGAAAGGACAGTCTTTTCAACAAATGGTGTTGGGAAAACTGGATATTTACATGCAAAAGAATGAAATTGGACCCTTACTTTATATCATATATTAAAAAAATAACTCAAAATGGATCAAAGGCCTAAAAAAAAGAGCTAAAAGTACTAAACATTCAGAGGAAAACATGGGGGAAATCTTCATGACATTGGATTTGGCAATGATTTCTTGGATATGACACCAGAAGCACAAGCAACAAAAGAAATAATAGATAAATTGGACTTCATCAAAATTTTGAAACTTTGTGCATCAAAAGACATTATCAACAGAGTGAAAGGCAGCTCATAGAATGGGAGAAGATATTTGCAAATCATCTATCTGTTAAAGGATTAATATCCAGAATATATAAAGAACTCTTACAGCTCAAAGATAAAAATAAACAACAAAAACCAATTAAAAAATGGGTAAAGGACTTACATAGACCTTTCTCCAAAGAAGACATGCAGATGGTCAATAAGCATGTGAAAAGATGCTCAACATGGTGGGTCATTAGGGAAATGCAAATCAAAACCACAATGAGACACCACTTCACACCCATTAGGACGGCTATCATTAAGGGGAAAATGAAGAAAAAGAAAATAACAAATGCTGGCAAGGATGTGAAGAAATTAGCACTCTGGTGCATTGCTGCTGTGGAAAACAGTATGACAAATCCTGAAAATATTAAACATAGGATTACCATAGGACTCAATAATTCCACTTTTGAGTTATTGTTCCAAGGGTATAAAATTCTTGTTGGGAAAATGAAAAATTTGTAGAGATGGATGTACAATAATGTGTGTCTACTTAACACCACTGAACTGCACACTTAAAAATGGTTCAAACGGTAAATTTTATGTTAGGTATCATACATTTGTACAAAAGTACAGACTTTTAGGTATTAAAGTCTACCACAAAGATTAAAAAAAGAAGAAGAAGAACTGGTACTTATGTGATCAGTAGCCCCTGCCACCAGCACTCCCAAGGAAATCTCTGGCTTCTAAATCCCCTTTGGGTGGGGTGAGGTTGTGGCTGGAATACTCTCTGGCCAAGGAGGATTGGTGCAGAAAATCTACAGGGTTGAACGGAGGTGACAGTCAAACCATCCTCTGGAAGAAGTGGGGCGGCAGAGGCCACAAAGAGGAGGTGAGATTCAAGGGGACTTTAAACCTTTACTCCTAACCTTGACTACCCTAGGGATGAGCCACTCAACCAAAACTGTTCCTCCAATGGTTCCCATTCCACCAGCCTTGTTCTCTTAAACTCCTCAGCTGCTTTTCCAAGTATGCAGCCTCAGACGGGCACTGATGTCAAATTGTCAGCCTCAAATTCGGCCCGGGTTTTGATAATTCTTCAACCTCTGGGGTCTCTGCTCTTGATTAAAGGCTTGCGTTGAAAGAATGCTAGCGCTGCCTGGACCACATCTTGGGAAGACAGTCCGTCGGTGCTCCTGTCTCAGCACCGAGATTATAAATCGATCACCCAGGGAGGAGTCAGGGCTGTATCCTGGCCAGCGATCGATGGTGCTAATGGCTTCTGGTCCATTAGGGACGGAAGGGGTCTAGCCTGGGCAAGGCAGCAGCAAATTGCTTATCAGCCCCGCCAGGCAAAGATGCTGGGAATGTTGTTGGTAGTTCCCTGAGCACTCAGGGCAGGACACAGCAGAAAGAAAAAACTTTTCTCTGGGTCATCTGACCACTCTGTCCTATGCCAGATTCCTTGCCCTTCCTAGTCAGAAGGAGACAACTACTCACAGAATATCAGCCCATGAAGACACTTTCTTGCCTGTTCCTTTAGTAGAACTGTTTGGTTTAAACCGTTGTCCTTCTACCAAGACTGCAGGCCACCCCTGTGAATTATCTTCACAGAGCCCTTTCCATGGACCACTCCGAGCACCGGGACCCCAGAAGCAGCATGGTGCAAAATAAAGCCTATGCCGAGCTGCAGGTGAAGTCATCCCAGTGTGGTCCAGGGCAGCAGTTCCTAGGAATCCCAGTAAGGATGTCTGACTCTGGAAAACAAGCTAACAAGCTAAAAATGACTATTTTCTCCTTGTTAATGAGCACCACGAGAAAATAATGTACCTCTGGACTTCCTCAGTGCATCGTTTCAGTAATGATGCTCCAATACCACACAGTTATGTTAGTTTCACTCCCAAGCACCTCATGCTATCCATGCACCAAGTTCCTATTTATCGAGTCGTAGTCACTTAGCCAGTCTTCTAGCAGCTGGGATTTATGCAAATCTTCATCTGTAGTGGTATCAAAATCCAAGATCCCCAAAGCAGATGAGGGCAATGGTTGGAATTTCTCTATCCTCCGGGGAAAATCTTTGGGGAACAATGACAGAATAAAATAGGAAAGGGGCTGGATTCCATTTGCATCGTAAAGCCAACAGTTGAACAAAGCCCTGATTTCTCATTTTGATGTGCTCCCGGGTCTGAATCATGCTGGCACATGCCCCATCTGTCAGGTATAATGATGGCGTTTTGAATGGTCTGATTGTAGCCCCAGGATTAAAGCCCAGCTGAGTAATGTGGTGTTGAGTTAAGACATGCCCACTATAAAGAGACTGTTCTTCTCCTTCACAACCAAAGCGTAGACAGAGCTCTTTCTGTTCATGGCGAGTACTGTCTTCAGATCTGTTGCTAAAAGGGAAACAAGCCCTTCTTCTGTTTGTTCTTTAATAGCCTCGTCTCTGACCTTCCCATCTTCAGATATTCAACATTAAAATGACATCATTGAAATTTGCCATAAATATTGCAAATAGTTTGTTTTGTTTTGAAAATGGTCATGATTATGAGCAGGATAATACAACAACAACACCCCTCCTAAAACCAACTAAAAATATTTCAAACAGCTTTCCCACTCTTCCATCTCAGGGTCTGTCATCCCTCCAATCTGAAATGTAGAGCAGAATTTTTAAGACTTCGAACTCCATGATTCAGACATACCTGGAGTCACATCCCAGCTCTGGAAATTACCATGGGGTGTGGCAATTATAAAACATGTCATCAAAATTTTAACACACTTCCCATCAAGAGTTGAGGTTAATGTCTCCAACTCTTGCATCTAGGCTCTTGACTTCTCAACCAATAAAATGCAGCAGAGGTAATGGTAACAGTTTCTAGACCCAGGCCCTGCTTCTGCTTCCTGTCTCTTGGGATGCCCCTTCTCCTTCTTGGAACCCAGTCACTATGACATGAAGAAGGAGAACAGCCCAAGGAGGAGCTTATGAAGAGAGGACCCAAGTTCTCAGGACCCCGGACCCAGCTGAGCTGTCAGCCAGTAGCCTGTCCTGTGACAAAGCCATCTCAGAAGTGGTCACCTAGCACCCAGACTACTACATTCACGTAAAAGTTTTTGTGTAGATCTTTGTTTTCATTTCTCTTGGGTATATACCGAAGACTAGAATTGGGACATTATATGGTAACTCTATGTTTGACCATTTGAGGAATTGTCAACCTATTTTTAACATCAGCTGCATTATTTTACATTCCCACTAGCAATGCTGGAAGGTTGTAATACTTCATATCTTTGCTAACACTTTTTATTATCTGTCTTTGTGATTATAGCTATCTTAGTGGGTGTGAAGTGTATCTCATGTGGTTTTGAGCTGCACTTCTCTGATGGCAAATGCTGTTGAACATCATTTCATGTGCTTCTTGGTCATTTGTATATCTTGTTTGGAGAATGTCTACTCTGATCCTTCACCCGTTTTTAAATTGGGTTATATGTCTTTTTATTATGGAGTTGTTAACAGTTGTTTATCTATTCTAGGTATCAATCCTTTATCAGATACATGATTTATAACTATTTTCTCCCATTCTGTAGGTTGTCTTTTTTTTTTTTACTTCTCTTGATGGTGTCTTTGAACCACAAAAGTTTTTAATTTTGATAAAGTTCAATTTGTTATTGTTTTCCATGCTTACTTATGCTCTTAGGTGTCCTATCTAAGAAATCATTACCTAATCCAAAGTCACAAAGATTTACACCTATTTTTTTTCCTTAAGAGTGTTATAGTTTTAGATTAGGGTTTTTTTACCCATTTGTGGTTAATTTCTGTATATGGTGTTTGGTAGATCATCTAATTTCATTTTTTTACAAGTGGATATCCGGTTATACAAGAACAATTTATTGAAAACACCATTCTTTTCCCCATTGAATGGTCTTGGCACTGACTGATAATCAATTAACTGAAAAATATTTCTATTCCATTGACCTATATGTCTGTCTTTATGCTAGTAACACACTGTCTTGACTACTGTAGCTTTAAAATCAGTTTTTATTTCAAGAAATTAGTCCTCTAATTTTGTTCTTCTTTTTCAAGAATGTTTTGGGTCTTCTGAGTCCCTTGTGTTACCATATGAATTTTAGGATCCTCTTGTGAATACCTGCAAAGAACCCAGCTAGAATTTTGATGGGGATGGCAGTGAATGACTTTGCCGTTGAATCACTGCGGGGAGTGCTGACATCGTGACAACATATTAAGTCTTCTGATCCTCCAACCTAAGATATCTTCTCATTTATTTAGATATTCCTTAATTTCTTCCAACAATGTTTTATAGTTTTCTGAGTAGACGTCTTGTTAAATTCATTCCCAAGTCTTTTATTATTTTTTGATGTAAAAAGAGCAGTTCTTACTCTTTTGGCTGTTTTGGGAAGTCCTTCTCTGCTAAGAGCTTCATCTTACATAGGTATGTCAGTTACCTGGCAGTTTCAGACTTCTCTGGCTAAGTCTCAGCTGTTTCACAATTAATCAACTAGAAATAAACCCCATGATAAAGATCTTCTCCTGCCCTGATCTAATAGGTTCTAAACAAATTCTAGTAGGTTCAAACACTTCCAAGGGACTCATTTTTTATTTCAGAAAATGTTTTTTGACCGCTGCCACCCTCCTTCTCCTTCTCCTGGGGCTGCTTTGTGCTTGTTCAGTGCCAGCCTGGTCCCTTCTTTGTGAAGCTGCAGCTGAGGAGACCCCAGGACTCACCATGGCCAATGAAATGCCCAAGGATTGAGTCAAGACTGAGAACTACGATCATATTAATTTGAAGGTAGCAGGGCAGGATGGTTCTGCAGTACAGTTTAGGATTAAGAGGCATATGCTACTCTGTAAACTGATGAAAACCTATTGTGCATGACAAGGTTTGTCAATGAGACAGATCAGATTCTGATTTGATAGTCAGCCAATCCATGAAACAGACATACCTGCATGGTTGGAAGTGGATGAGGAAGGTAACAATTGATGTGCTCCAGCAGGAGGTGGGAGGTGTCTACTAAAAAGGGAATCTGCGGCTTCATTCCAGAACTCTGTTCCTCCACACTAAGAAGAAAGACATTCTCAGAAAACTGCAATTTGATTCCACCATATCCTCACTAGGATCATACTGTTTAACGTAGTTTTCTCTATCCTTTCATTTCCCCTTCCCGATTCTTTTATTGTACATAAAGTATTTGGTGCACGTGCACAAGCATACTGGCTCTTGTTGCTGCTGTTGTTTTATAAATGGTCAATGGTATGTGTTTTTTTAAGATTTTTATTTGTTTATTTGACACAGAGAGAGATCAGATCACAAGGAGGCAGAGAGGCAGGCAGAGAGAGAGGAGGAAGCAGGCTCCCCGCTGAGCAGGGAGCCCGATGTGGGCCTCGATCCCAGGACCCTGAGATCATGACCTGAGCCGAAAGCAGAGGCTTTAACCCACTGAGCCACCCAGGCGCCCTCAATGGTATGTTTTGATCGACATCAAATGGAGAAGGAATGGAAAAAAATACCGTTTCTGTGGAGATATCCCCTTTCTCCATTCGTGGCATGCTCACTCAGCTCTTATCTTTGTATTCCAGTAAATTATTTTGCTTTCAGTCTTTCACACACACAAAAAAGAACAACGTAAAAATTCTTCTACACTTTGTTTAATTGGAGAATTTTAACGTTTTTTATTTATCATTGTGAAACCAAGGATATTTTTACAACTTTTCTGTACGTAGCTGTAATACATAAGGCAAGCTGACTTTCAGTAGAGATAAATTATTCTAAAAGAAATGATAGTCTCCTAGATCACTTCCCCTCAAGTCATGCATCTTGTTGTTTGAATAAACTTGTTTTAAAAAAAGGGGGGGATGCTTTTTTACTTCTGTATCTCAGCTCAAATGTAATTAACGAGAAAATGAACTGTGGTTCACCATGTATTTTCCAAGACCGGTGCTAAATAACCTTGTTTTAAAGAAAAACAAGGCAGAAATTTTTCCCCAGATGCTCTCCTTGCCAGAGATTCTGCTCTTTGGGCTATTTCTGTATGCCCTTTCAGCAACAAGATGTTCAGCAGAAGCATATGTGAATTTCAAGTTTCTCTTTGTTGGGAATAATTAGGAAAAGCATGAAATGGAGTTCAGAAATAGAAAAGAGAGATGATACAAAAGAAGAACTGTAGGAATTCTGCCAAGAAGCCTTGAGAGGAATGAAGGGAGCAAGGGAAAGGCTGTACCTGGAACAGCTCCTGCTCAGCAAAGGGGTCGCCCTCTCTCAGGAGCCCTGCCCCCAGGAGGGCACGGACTGCCTGCAACATCAGTCATCAAGACCAGAATGGGATGAAAGTGGGCTTCATTCTTCTCCTTAATGAAAAGTTCCAAATACACAAAATAAAAAAGGATAAGTATTTTGTCATAATGAACAAATATAATGAAACTCCATGTGCCTGTCACCCCAAATTCAACAGTCGTCAACTCATGACCAAATTTGTCTCTGCTCTGAACTTAATCCCTCAGCCCCACACCTGATTATTTGGAAGCAAATCCCATACATTATATTATTTCATCCATAAATCTTTCATTATGAGTGATTATATTCATGCATGTACATCCACTCTCACACCTTTGAAAATTAACAATAATTTTTCTTAACATTATAAACAATTCAACCAGGGTTCCAATCTCCCCATTATCTCCTAAGTTTTTCTTTAAAGTTTATTTGATGATTAGTGATGTTGAACATCTTTTTGTGTGTCTGTTGGCCATTTGATTGTCTTCTTGGGGAAAAATGTCTATTCAGGTCCTCTGCCCATTTTTTTGATCAGATTGGTTGTTCTTTTGGTCTTGAGTTGTATAACTACTTTATCTATTTTGGATATTAACCCCTTATCAGATATATCATTTGCAAATATCAACCCATTCTGTAGGTTGCCTTTTTGTTTTGTTGATGATTTCCTTTGCTGCGCTAAATCTTTTTATTTTGGTATAGTCCCACTAGTTTAATTTTACTTTTGTTCCATTTGCCTGAGAAGACATCCATAAATACATGTTGCTAAGGCTGATGTCCAAGAGACTACCGCCTATGTTTTCTTTTAGTTTTATGGTTTTAGATCTCACATTAATTTTTAACTTGAGTCCTTATTCTGTCTCTTTTTGCAAACTTGATCTAGTCTCAGATAAATTTAATCAGACCCAGGGAGGTTTTTTTGTTGTTGTTGTTGTCTTCCAAAGTCCATAAAGGCCTTCTGGTTCCCTTTTTCTGTACAAGGCTAGTCACATTCAGAGGACCTCCCCCCTTTCTCCCAGGAGATGATGCTATCAAATGGACCCACTTAAATGCAGTTTTGTGCAATGGGGAGGAGCTTATCCTAAGACCCTCCCATTGCATTGTCCTCCTATATTAGCTTTCTACTGCTGCATACATAACAAACAGCTACAAACTTAGTGCTTTAAGGCAACAGTCACTTATTAGCTTACAGTTCTATACATCAGAAGTCCTGCATGGCATGGCCGGTTCCCTACTCAGGGTAAGGCTGAAATCAAGGTATTGGCAAAGTTCTTGTCTGGAGGCTCTAGGGAAAATTAACTTGCAAGCTCATTCTTGTTTTTGGCAGAATTCAAGTCTTTGTGGTTGTGGGACCAAGGTCCTGGCTTCTGTGCTGGCTCTTAGCTGAGAGGGGCTCTCAGCATCCAGACGTCATCCATGTCCTTGCCAGAGATGCTTCTCCATCTTCAAGCTAGCAAGAGCACACCAATCCTTCATAGGCTTCAAATTTCTGACTTCCTTTTCTGTAACCAGATGGAAAAAACTCTCGCTTTTAAAGGGCTCATGTGATTAGATAACATATTCGCCTTCAGATAATCTCCCTATCCTGACACCAACTGATCTGGAAACTGAATTGTATCTACAAAATTCTGGCACAGCAGTTCCAAGTCGGGTGTTTGAATGACTGGGAGAAGATGTGCGTCCACCAGGGACTGGGAATGGAGGGTAGAAATCTCAGAACTCTGCCTACCACACCTTCCAAGGTAAATTTCCATGAACCACAGTTGGGTCAACAACAGTCCATGTCCTATCTTCTGATACTGGGTCTTCCAGTCCCTCCACGAGTCCTGGGCAGTTCCTCGGGACAGGTTCTTTCTCTCTTTCCTAGCTAATTTCTGGAAGTGAGGAAGGCAGGAGTAGTGGCTGGAAGAGAAGTTGACCCCCAGGGCGTCAGAAAGTGCAGCTTCGGCCTGTTCCACCGGGCGCCGGGACAGCCCCTGAGGGCCCAAACTGAGACAAGAAGGCGGGCTTGTGCATCCCCCACATCAGCCTGTCATTGGTCAGGAGCCCCCTGCTGTGGGGCAGGGGTGGGGGGAGAGGTGTAAGCTCAGGGCGGAGGGCAGTCTCCAGGGAGGGACCCGTTGGTGGGTGAGGCAGCTGCTGTTCCCAGGTGCTAGAAGACTGGTTCCAGGTAAGAAGAGGAGCCACTGGCAACCTTACAAGAACATCCACTCCACCCAACTTTTCTCCTTTCCACTTGTTCTACGTCAGACCTTTTGAATTTATAAGTCAAAAACTTGGGCACGTTTGGTATCTGTCTTTGCTGTGCCCAAGCTAGGAAAAAGGCTTCATATTTTATGAATCATTCTGCCAAGGGGAAACAGATAAACAGGTGTCCCCTGGTTTGCAAAAATCACATTCTGGGTGCCTGGGTGGCTCAGTCAGTTAAGCGTCTGCCTTCAGCTCAGGGTCCTGGGATCGAGTTCCCTGCTCAGTGGGGAACCTGCTTCTCCCTCTCTGGCTTCCCCTCCTTGTGTGCATGCACACACACACACACACACTCTGTCAAATAAGTAAATAAAACCTTAAAAAAAAATTCACATTATGCTACTTGACTTTTACAAAAGACCTACATTAGTACCTTTATTCGCTAACTGAAAGAGACCCAAAGAGACTTTTTGGTTTTACCCAAAAAGGCAAAAGCAAAAATAGCGCTCGGCATTTGTTTTGCAACGAGCTGTTAGGAAGGCAGCACAAACCCCAAGCAGCAAGGCGGGCCCGCTCAGCTCCTTTCCCAGGAGCTACACTCAGCATCTCAGCATCCCACAGCCATCACAGCTCTGAACTGCCCGTGAGCATCTGTGCTTTGCCTACATGTATCTGCTGCACTCCTCAGCAAGATGTGTCCTAAGGAATCAGAAAAGCCCGAGAGAAGTCTAGAAACATTCAGATTTTTTTCTGTATAAATTAATGGTAATTGCTTCTTTGCTTTACACCATTTTGGCTTTGAAAAGGTTTCATAGTAATGCTTTACTTTCAGACTGCAGGGTGAGACCTGTGTTCAAATGTGTTATTGCTAATTTAATGTATAATAACATTTTATTGATTTTTATATTTGTGAATATACTACTTTACTGGTGTGTTTTTTTTTTCCTTATGTCAATAAAACCTTAAACCAACTCCAATTCTTTCTGGACAGAATGAGAAATAAAACATCACACGTTTATGGGTTCTCCTGGGTTGGCTTTACAGCCTGAGTTCTGAGTTCTAACTCAATTTTTCCCATGAAAACTGTAGGCTAAATGCTTCACCCCTGCATATGTCTGTCCTTGTCAGTCACAGACTTTTTGAAGCCTGAAGTCCTCTGTTATCTGTTGCCCCCTCTATGTCCAGCGCACAGTCCTCAGCGGGGTTTGGATCTGATCCTCATCTGATATAAATAAATACATGTGGACATAAATAAGACTTCCAAAGTTTTCTACTGAAGAACACATCCCATGCCCTTAAATCCTGATGGATACAAAAATTAAATAAGATGGAAAGATGGGATAGGGCAGGCAACTGGACACCTTTATTGGGAACCCTGAAAGCTCCCGCCGTTATCTCGTGCTACAGAAGCAGGCTCTGAAATCCATGCGCTGTTCATAGACAAGCTCACATAGAGAAGCTCACAAACTTGCATTTTTACCTACAGGAGACACAAACATGTGGGGTTGCTTGGGGCCAGTGTGCGTGTCCTCTCCGGCAACCAGAAACAAAGATCAGTGTTCAGGTGGCCTCCAGAAGTCACTCGTGCCCTGGAGCCAGGGGTCTCAGTGAGTCGATGGTCTTGGAAAATACTCTTGATGACCCCACCCAGTCACTCCTCAGATGTTATCTACTGGGCTGGAACACTCCAAACAAATCACGAACTCCTTGACCTTTACAAGGAGGTCATTCATTATCTGTTCTGTAAGGCCTGTGTAGGGGGGCGGGGGCTGTAGGCCCTGGCGAGAATAGAGGCAGCAGAAAAGCAGTCTTTCATGGATGGAGCCCTTTCAGTTTCCCTGCCTCAATACCATTTCTAGAAATTGGTTGTATGGAAACCCTTGTCCATGTGTGAAATTATTTATGTACAAGATTATTTATTTATCTATCTATCTATCTATAGTGCTGTTTTTAATAGCAAAATATTGGAAATAATCTAAGTGTTCATCAGTGGGAAAGTGGTCAGATAAATTATGCTAAATCCATCCAATAAAAAAAATCCATATACTTATACCATAAAATGAAACAGGAAGCTTTTACATACTTACTTACCATACAGTAAGTGAAAAGGAAGGCACAGCAAAGTGGCATTGTGTGCTAACAAAGGTTTTTAAAAGGAGGGGGGTGTTGGTTTGCTAGGACCGCTGTAAGGAATACCACACTTGGGTGGCTAAAACAACAGAAGCTTTTCGCACTGTTCTGGAGGCTATAAATTTGAGATCAGAGTATTGGCAGAATTGGCTTCTTCTGAACTTCCCTCCTGGGCTTGTAACTCTCTCTCGGTTTTCACATGGTCTTCCCTCTGTGTGTGTCTGGGTCCTAACTTCCTCTTCTTACAAGGATGACCTTCGTTGGGGATTAAGGCCCGCCCATAGGACCTCATTTCAGCCTAATCTCCTCTTTAAAGGCCTTATCTCCAAATAGAGCCTCATTCTGAGATACATATAAAATGGGGGTGGAAGGTGGGGAGACACAATTCAGGGGAGAAAAGAAAGATATAGATACATGCTTGTATATGCATAAAATATCTATGGAGTACACACAAAGGGAGGAAATTAATATTATTTGTCTCCAAGGAAGGGGCTGGAATGGCTACAGGATAGGGCAGCAGGGGGAGGTTTCATGTTACTCCCTCTAGAACCTTCTGAATTTTGTATCATTGCTTTTGCTATGTATCAAAAGAAGATACAAGTTTTTAAAAATTTAAATCAAGAGGTTGAGTTGGCATCTAGGACTTCAGACTATATCTGGCATTTAACAGGAAGACTGTCTCTGTGCTAATGAAGTAACTAGTCCTTACATTCTTCAAGGACAATAATTGCCTGCCTGGCACTTCCATAATGGAAATAAAGCTACTGTAAGCCAGTGTTATCACAAGATGAATGCTTCCTATTTCAAAAGTAAGCATCTGAGCATTTATCTATTTTCAGAGTCCAATTTTCTGTGACAACGGCATTTTCCCATGGCTAACTTCAGTGTAAAGGCTAATGCATTTGTAGCTGACAACTCTTTTACAAATCGTGTATATAACATAATGATGTATGTGCACTTAGGCTAAGATATGTGTAATTGAACAACATTTTTATGTTAGCCATGGCTGAAATAACATGCCCTGTATTGTCATAAGATGGGGAAATAAAGCTGTGCCTTAATAAATCTCACTGTTAAGAATAAATTTCCTGGTATCTCTTGAGAAGTTGAAAAGATCTAGAGTATAGACGATAGGACTGGTAATACTACATCCCAGGATATTTTGAGGGATAATCATAGTGAGTAGTTAAGTGCTGCAATTGTTCAGTGCTATATATTTGCAAAGTGTTTTTGAGCATTGTTCACTTAATGTCTTCCTACTACTCTCTGAAACTTAAACTCTTAAACTCTGACTCTAGATTTTGAGACAGATCTTATAGATGAAAAATGTGAAGCAGTGTAGCAAGAAAATGGTCAGCATCAATCCAGAGTCTTTGAGCAATTCAAAGGCTATTTGGTATATGTATTTAGAAATATCGTCAATTTTTTACAGAAATTGGTAAAACCTCAAGTTGGCCAATGGATCTCCCCAAGTGCCAAGAAAATGTCATTCAGAGACCAAAACATGATGTAAAAAGCACACAAGTGTAAACAAAATCTATACAGTACATGGTCACTTATTTATTGAGAGATTAGTAGTGATAATTATGGTGTGCAAAGTATTTTCACATACCTCGTTTCATCTTGTTCTTACCACGGGAAATGTGTAGGACAGTTCTTATCACAAACCCTCAAAGAAACACTATATTAATATTAAAAAGCCTTTAATCATAAGAAGCCTGTCTTATTTTCTGCATATGCTCCTGAATGCTCCGATGCATAGCCACAAATGACTCTAAAACCCTACAAACCACAAAACCTAAGTATATGATAGAACTCTAATGACAGAGCAGTAACTGAACATGAAAAACTTTTCCCAAAGAATTTCAAATATTCAGCAATCAACACTATAAAGCCTTGCAAGGCTGGTCTAGCCTCTCTCCAAGGTCCTGAGGAAGGTACCAGCCCACAGTACCACGTGGCATAATGGGCTGATTTGCATTTGAGAATATTCATTCCTTAGTCTAGGTTAGCAGTTTAAAGATCTGACTGCAATTATAACAGCAGGAATTCACTTGAGTTGCCTGTGGACTAACCAGCTCAATCATGACCCTGGTTGACTACAGCCCTAGCTGACAGGATAAGGAGCAGAAGGACCACCCAACTAAGTAGTCAGGATGAGAAAGATAATAAAACAGTTGTTTTAAACCACTGAGTTGGGGTGGCGGTGGTGGGGGCGGGGGTTGTTAGCCAGCAAGAGATAACCGAGACACTGACCCAGACCAGCTCCATCAGGAATGGCACATCTGCCTCTGTCCACTTGTTTGGCAAATTCTGCTTATCTACTCAGAGGTAACCATCGCCCCTGCCACCTCCAATCTTCTGTGCTCTTCCTAGCGAACAGTGCACCACCATCCACAGGGGTGCCCAGCCCAGCAGCCCTGCAGATGGGGAGAGGAAAACTCAGTAGATTTTCAGCTGTGATCCTGGTGCCATTCCATCCTCAGTCCTGAGCCCAGGCCCGGCAGTAGCACCCGTTCAGAAAACACTCACTGAGTGAATAAATGAATATATGCAGTTCCACAGACCGCTATGTGTTCCCACATTCCATTCCCCAGGCTTCCTCTTTTGTCCCTAACACTACTTGCCACTCATAACTGATTAGCATAACTGATTAGTGTAACCCTTGATCTTCAAGACTGAGCTGGAAGTCAACTTTTCTAAAGGATGCCCCAGCTACCCCACCCCCAGCCCAGTATTAAGGCCCTTCCTTAAGCCCATCCTTAAAAAAGGATGAAGAAAAGAACCCAGATGAGGAGCTGAACGTCAAAGTACTGTTTTAAACTGAGAGGTGCTGGGCGAGGTGGAGGGACATTCTTCAGTGTGTGCTATAATCAGCGGGAATCTCAGCCAGTACTAGAAGAGCTCAGTCACAGATGACAGAGTAGCATTGCTTTCGCACATCTGATATAGTGGGTAAATTTCGGCTCCAATTACATACAGCCAGGCCAGGTGACCAGGTGGTTAACCTCTCCAGTAAAGTGAGGATAAGGCACCCATGCCGTAGCCACGTGGTGAGAACGAAAGGACCCGAGACCTTCCAGGAACAGTGCTGGAACAAGAGTCAGCCCTGCAAATGGGACAGGGGCTACTTTGCCCTTGTTATTAAGGATAACACCACGAAATTCCCACACCGATTGTCTGCCCTGTGATGCTGTCTAGGCATCCAGCTTACTAGTCCCTGGGCAACTCAAAGACAGGAACTCTCCTACTCACTTTTGTGTCCTTGGCACTGAGCACAGCGCTGGGCATGTTTGTTGAATGAAGTTATCCTGAAAGATAAAGATAAGCAGGCTTAAGGGTGGGCCTCCAGAAGGACTGGCAGACAACTGAGAGAACAAGGCTCCAGGGACTGGTGTTGGCGCCCTGCCTTCTTGAGCCCGCCTCCGTCCCCGGGGAGTGAGGTCAGACCGCCCCTGCGGAGCCGGGGACTGCCGACAGAAACCAGGAGTCTGATGCTGAAGGTCATGCCGGTCAAGCCACTTCTGTTCACAAAGACTGTCAGATGTTAATGGCATGAGGACGCTGGCCATCTGCCCTTGGAACCCGAACAGCTGCCTGGCAGAGAGAGATGTACCGTCTATTTACCGAGAGCCTGATGGGGAAGCTTAAGGTCTAAGAAATGAGTGAGTGAAGAGCCGGGGCAGGAAGGAGCGATGGGGATTAGCTTGACTGATGAGAATAACTAATGAAACTGCATTTACTCTGGGCCGGGCAGTCTGCCCAGACCGTCTCTGCAGTATCTCTTCCGATCTCAACAGCAAGCCTCCAAAGAAGGTATTCTTAATCCTAATTTACAATTGCGAAAACGAAAGTCACGGAGTTCAAATAATTTTCCTAGTGACACAGCTAGCGAGGGGTGGGCAGTCTGAGTCCGGGGGGCACCACATGATCTTGCACACGTCTCCCAGAGCCCTGGGACATCCCCAGCTGGGGCCTAATCATGCATCTCAACTTTCTAACTAGACCAGACAGAAATTGCGACATCTCTGTATAACTTTCCCTGCACTGTACCTGTGCAAACATCTCTCACACAATTAGACTACAGAGGGAGGGGGTGTGCCGCCCGAACCCCAGGCCCGGCTCTGCAGCTCTCTGACCTGAATTTGCCTTTCTGCCCAGTGCAATTAGTTGACCCCTAAGAGCCTCCAGCTCCAACAGTTGACGATTCAGAACTGCTGCCCCAAAGGATTGCCTTCTCAGGACCGTACCCAGCTACGTAGAGCTTACCAACCCCAACAAGGTTCTGTTTAAAAAGACCACACTAGAAATGTGTCCGTAGAACTAAGTCCACAGGATGAATGGCAGAGTCTGGTCCTGGCAAAGAAATAGGAAAACAAACACGGAAACATCAAGTTCAGTAACCTTGAAGCTGGCTCTGAACATCACAAAAACTCAGCAAGGAGGGAACCAGTGGTCTAACTGGCAGAGCCCAAGGCTGCGATTCACACAGAGAGGGACAGGTGCCCCATGAAAGTGTGTCCGCTGTTAGCAGTCTCTCCCTCTGATGGCTCAGCCTCCAAGCAGAATTCTCAGGAAATCTCTTCACTAAGCACCCCGGATAAATGGCATCAGCTCTATCCATTACATGCACACTCTTTAACACCCAGCTCCAAAATGAACAAGACCCTAAGGAAAATAAGCAGCCCAATTTCTACTTTACCATCTACTTTTCACTCTGGAGCAAACCAGACTTCCTGGCCAAATTCTTAGATTTTTAGCAGAGCAACAAGAGTTTCAGAGACTTTGCAGCTTCTAAAGAACTTGTGGAAATGACGCAGCAATCTAGAAGTAGAGGGTGAATATGAAGGATGCCTTGGTAACTCAAGGGTCTGGGCACTAGGCCTTCTCCACTCCTCCTGGCAGGTTAACCACTTGCTTGAACCAAGACCAGTTCTCCCGCATCGTCACCCAGGTGCTGTGGGCTGTCAGCGAGTTCTGAGCCCCTGGCAGCACCTGTCTGGTGAGCTGGGCTGGTGTGCCAGCTGCTCTCTTGTCCCTCCTGCTGAGCACAGGGAACAGGCTTCCCCACCCCCATGCCTTCCAATCCACATCCTCCTCCTTCCCACACCCCAACACACACACACACACACACACACACACACACACACACACACACACTACAGTGGGGTGACAAATGAGCAGTCAATTTAATTTCACTGCGCTCAACAAGGACGCGCACCAGATGGAAGGCCACAGAAAGTACTGAGCGCCTTGGAAGGGGGGGTGGGCTGTTTGGGGGGCTGTCACCATAACAACAGGAAAAGCGCTGCTGAAGTTTCTATTCTGAGGCTGCCACTAATTATTATGAATGTTTCATTCGGCCCTGTGATCCACCATCCCCAAAGCAGCCTGTTACAGCAGATGGCTTGTTTTCTTCTCTCTAGAAAGTTAGCCAAAGACCACGATTATGTTTGGTTGTTTTATTCTTTTTTAAAACACTGATGGGCTTAAGAATACTTTGTTTTTACATTGCATTCTAAGAGTTCAGATGCTTCAAGATTCTCTCCAAACAAACAGCACTTTGTGGAAATGAAAGGCAGGCCCAGGAGCATTACCTAATTCAATGTTTGAACTTGTTTGGGGCAGGGAGGGGAGGCCACTTAGGCACCTAAATGATTAGAAATATATAATACACTTAATAAGTTTCTCTATTGATCCCTCTGACAAGTAGACCAATTATGAAATTATTTTTCAAAGTTAGGCTTTCCCTATTTATACATTAAAAGTTTTGCTAAGATTCATCCCAAAAAACCTTAGGGTTGACATGAGGCCACCCTTTAAACCAGTGCAGGATTGGGTGGGTTGGGTCCAGCTCTGGGGACAAGAGTGATGCCAAGTTTTATCAAGGATGACACTTCAATCTATTTTTAAAGATCTATTGACATGAACTATGTTCCATAAAGGTTTGAGGCAGCTTACCAAAAAAAAAAATACATATGACATTTAAAGATTAGTAAGTATTTAGGGGAAAAGGTCAGGAAAACAAGTGGGCATGAAAATAATAAAACCAGGGGCGCCAGTGGCTCAGTTGGCTAAGCCTCTGCCTTCGGCTCAGGTCATGATCTCAGGGTCCTGGGATCGAGCCCCACATCGGGCTCTCTGCTCGGCAGAGAGACTGCTTCCCCCTCTCTGTCTGCCTGCCTCTCTGCCTACTTGTGATCTCTCTCTCTGTCAAATAAATAAATAAATAAATCTTAAAAAGAAAATAATAAAACCAGGATGGGAGTAGCACAAAGAAATGCACGCCACCTCACTCCGCATACCTGGTACAGGGAAAAAATGCTATTGCAAGATAGTGATTTCTTCCAGAAGTTAAGGCAAACCAGACATTCACAAGAAGTACAACTTCTCCTGATACTGAGACAAAAGGGGATGCCTCCCTCATCTCCTCATGAAGAGGCACTACTAAAGAAGAAATTATTCCAGGCACTTGTTAGAGAATAACCAGGCAGACTGTTCAGGTAACTCTGGTGACACGCGTAAGGATGCTCCCATGGGGGTTTGTAGTTCAGGGAGAGGTTGGGCTCAACTCCAAGTACAAGGAAAAGGGAGGATTTATAGCCAAGGAGCAGGGTGGGGGGGGGACAGAGTCAGTGGGTGGAAATTACGAAGAGGAAACATCAGGGATAAGGGGGGATTCTGGCTGAACAGGCCAGGTTGATCAGCCATCACTGGGGAGATGCTGTGTGAGAGAAAGCCTGTCAGATATGAAGGGTGATCAGATATGGAGGGGAGGGGATTCTTTCTAAGCTTATCAGAACTTATCTGGATTTCTCAGACTTACCAGGATTCTTGCTAAAACTGGATACTATGGAGACACACAGAAGCCCAAAAGTCGAGGCCTGGCTGAGAAAGAGCTCAGAGGAGTCTGATCAGAGTTTCTCAAAGAGGGAATCTCTGTGGGGGGCTCATGACTGCGCTCCACTTGGAGTGGTCTCTCTGCAGGCTACATGTGTCTCAGAAAGTACCCCATAGCTAGCTCTTATCTGAGGCAGCCAGACTCTCCGATCCAAGAACACAGCCCTTAAATCTTCAGACAGGAACCGCCATCCACAGCGGGGTCTATCTTGTCCCACCAACTCAGCAGTTCTGAATGGGGGAGGGGCAGAGAATCACTGCCTCACGCAGTCAGGACCAAGGGAGTGTCGTTTTATTCATTATTCGTTATGTCATATACTTGTTATTATCATATGATATTTTAGTTGAAATCAGCAAAAAATATTGTTAAGATAGGAATAAAAGAAATTAGTCAACAACAACCTTCTAGGCTCTGGAAATACCCAGAAGACAGTAACTCTCAGTCAGGGGGACATGATAGCATCTTCAGGATATGTGAAAGTTCTCGTTAATCACAAGGGTGGGAAGTCAAAAGCAATGAGATAGACTGTTGATCAGATAATTTAGTAGAGAAAGTACAGCACATCAAACAAAAGCTATGCTTTTCAACACCAGAAAGTGCTCTAGCAAGTGTGCCATTGAATCCTATAGGGGCATGCATTCTAAAATTCACAGGGAATTGCAAGGGAGCTTGAATGGCTGAGACAGTCTTGAAAAAGAAGAACAAAGTTGGAGGACTCACACCTCCTGATCGGAAAACTTACTGCAAAGCTAGAGTAACCTAAAATAGCTGTGGCACTGGGCATAAGGACAGCCATAGAGACCAAAGGAAGAGAACAGAGACCCCAGAAATAAACCTTTGCATTTAGAGCCAAATGATTTTGACGAGGGTGCTATAATAACACATTCGTACCTCCAAGGGTAATTATGAACATTGTATAAAAGGATATCTACAATGAGCACATAGCCTTCTATATAGAGAAACTACTCTTAGGGTTGTGAGGCCATATTGTCGTTCTGCCTGTGGACTGAATGCTCCCAAGACAGAGAGGAAAGAACCTGGGCATCTTTACCTCTCTTCCCTCAGGCAGGATGCACAGCTGTGGGCCGTGATGGAGTCCAGTGAATGAGTGAATGAGCAAGTGAGTGAACATAGGACGGTTAAAGTGACCTATTGTCCAAGGGGTCCTTCTCAGATAAGAACACCTCTGCAGCAATCTATACTTTCAATGCCATCCTGATCAAAATACCAAAGACATTTTTCAAAGTGTTGGAACAGGCAATTCTAAAATTTGTATGGAAGCAGAAAAGACCCCAATAGCCAAGGAAATGTTGAAAAAGAAAAACAAAGCTGGGGACATCACATTGCCTGACTTCAGGCTATACTACAAAGCTGTGATCACGGAGACAGCATGGTATTGGCACAAAAATAGACACACAGGCCAGTGGAACAGAATGGAGTCCAAATATGGACCCTCAACTCTATGGTCCAATAATCTTTGACAAATAATACCCAATGGAACAAAGACAGTCTCTTCAATAAATGATGCTGGGAAAATTGGACAGCTACATAGAGAAGAATGAGACTTGACCATTCTCTTATACCCTAAACAAAGATAAACTTAAAATGGATGGAAGACCTGAATGTGAGACAGGAATCCATCAAAATCCTAGAGGAGAACACAGGCAATAACATCTTCGACATCGACCACAGCAATTTCTTTCAAGACACGTCTCCAAAGGCAAGGGAAACAAAACTGGAAATGAACTACTGGGGCTTCATCAAGATAAAAAGCTTCTGCACAGCAAAGGAAATAGTCAACAAAACAAAGAGGCAAACTATGCAATGGGAGAAGATATTTGCAAATGACACTACAGACAAAGGGCTGATATCCAAGATCTATAAAGAACTTCTCAAACTCAATACCCAAAAAATAAATAATTAAGTCAAAAAAATGGGCAGAAGACATGAACAGACACTTCTCAAAAGAAGACATACAAATGGCTAACAGACATGAAAAAATGTTCATCATCATTAGCCATCAGGGAAGTTCAAATCAAAACCACAGTGAGATACCACCTTATACCAGTTAGAATGGCAAAAAATGACAAAACAAGAAACAACAAATGTTGGAGAGGTTGTGAAGAAAGGGGAACCCTCCTACACTGTTGGTGGGAATCCAAGCTGGTACAGCCCCTTTGGAAAACAGTGTGAAGATTCCTCAAAAAGTTAAAAATAGAGCTACCCTATGACCCAGCAATTGCACTACTGGGTATTTACCCCAAAGATACAGATGTAGTGAAAAGAAGGACCATATGCACCCCAATGTTCATAGCAGCAATGTCCACAATAGCCAAAATATGAAAAGAGCTGCAATGCCCTTCAACAGATGAATGGATAAAGAAGATACGGTCCATGTATACAATGGAATATTACTCAGTCATTAGAAAGGATGAATACCCAACTTTTGCATCAACATGGATGGGACTCGAAGAGATTATGCTAAGTGAAATAAGTCAAGCAGAGAAAGTCAATTATCATATGGTCTCACTTATTTGTGGAACATAAGGAATAGCGTGGAGGACACAGGGAGAAGGAAGGGAAAAATGAAGGGGGGGATATTGGAGTGGGAAACAAATCATGAGACACTGTGGACTCTGAGAAACAAACTGAGGGTTTTAGAGGGGAGGAGGGCAAATGCGTGAGCCCGGTGGTGGGTATTAAGGAGGGCATGTATTGCATGGAGCACTGGGTGTTATATACAAACAATGAATCATAGAACACGACATCAAAAATCAACCAGCTCTAACCCGTCACCAACCTCAGGCATAGGGTCTCTAACTCCACAGAAGCACAAAGCAAACATTCACCTTCTCTTGGCAGCTGGTGGGCTCCCCCAGCCAGCTTCCCAGGATCTCAGGGCACTGAAACCTCCCTGAAGCCAAAGGTCGTCTGCCAAAAAAAAAAAAAGAAAAAAAGAAAAAAAATCTCTTGGCTTCCGTTTCGGATTTCAGCATTGTTTGTTTTTCCCACAGCTCTCATGACCTTTCATAATTTCTGATATGTGATATTCCCATCAGATTTCCTGGTCTCTCTTACAGTTTAGGAAAATACTGAGAGAATATATGTCAGTTTAATAGTGGTAAGACACGTAGTCTTGTTTATTCACTGTAAACCAGTGGTTCACAATTTAGGGGGGGAGGGGAGGAGCAGGTGGGGAGGGTGGTTTTGCCCTCTAGGGGACATTTAAAAATGTCAGGAGATAGTTTTAGCTGCCCTGACTTGGGGCTGAGGTGGGGGTGTCGGTGGGGGGAGTGCTATGAGCATCTGGAGTGTAGAGGCCAAGGACTCTGCTAAACATCCTATGAAAGGCGCAGGATAGGCCCCTTGGCAAGGAATAACCCAGCTCAAAATGTCAATAGTAAGAAGGTTGAGAAACCCAACTGTAAACTAGAACAAGAGAAGAAAGGTAGTTGTCATTAAAAGATTATTTTTAAAAAGGAGAAAATCATGACTCTTATTCAGATTAAAAAAAAGATTTAAGTCATGAGGGAGAATCTTATAGCCGGTTCAGAAGAGAATCTGAAGAACAAACTTATAGATCCGGTATATTGATAGTAATATGCAAACTGAGGGATGCCTAGGTGGCTGAGTCAGGCGTCTGCCTTCAGCTCAGGTCATGATCCCAGGGTCCTGGAATCGAGTCCCACTGGGCTCCTTGCTCTGCGGGGAGACGGCTTCTCCTCCTGTCTGCCACTCCCCCTGCTTGTGCTCACTAGCGCTCTCTCTCTCTCTGACAAATAAAAATATAAAATCTTCCAAAAAATATGCAAATTGAGGCAACAGGTTTTCCCACAGTGGGTGGGGGTGGGAAGTAAACTAAACCTCTTCCAGGCGGGACACAATTTGCCTCTCTATCGGTCACTGGCACTACATAGAATATCGCAGAATAGCTCTCTGGTAACCAGGACCACTTGAAGGGTGTGCTACAGACAAAGTGAGGGCCACACACGGGTGCTCATCAGAATTAAATGTTTGCTAGGTCAAGGTCAGTTTTAGAGTCATTTGGGGAATATGAACCAATCCAAAAGAAAGTTTTAGCATGAGAGCACTGAAGTCTGTTCTCGTCCATCTGACAAACCCACACCCCAAAACCGGGCCTGGATTCCTAAGACTCTGAAGTCCACGGCTTCACTATTTCACTTGCAAAAGGGCTGGTCCAATTCAGCGATGTGGGGGAAGAGCAGTTTCTTTAAAGGCTGCAGGTGTGGGAGTTCTGCCTGCCCCATCATCAGGACATGACCTTCTCTGGTTATTTAGAGTGGAGTTCCTCGAGCTTCAAGGTACATACGAATCACCTGAAAACACCAGGTGTTCTGATTAGGTAGGTCTGGAGTGGAGTTTGACACTGGGCATTTCCAACAAGCTTCAAGGTGAACCAGTACCACTCCTTTATGGATACGCTTGGAGGAGTAGGGATCAGAGGGAATAAACTTCTTTAAGACAAGCTGAGAAAACCAAACACACAATTTCCACGAATAAGTGTGGTTACAGACCTCACCAGACTCCCGAGCTGAGAAACACGCCTGTAAGATTCTGCAGAATTTACAAGAATTACAGAATTTACAAGACGCAGGACCTGTCCAGGGTTCTGGGATTTCCTCGTGGTGGGCAGACTCGCACACGCAGGGAAGTGGGTGCGAATACTGGTAAAGGAATGGAGTGAGAGGGAGCGCCCAGTCTAGGAAGACCTGCTCCTCCGCTGAGCGAAGCAAGGCGGGTGGGAGATCAGACGGGGGCAGGATGCCACCTGGCGCATGCGCAGCTGTGGGACAACGATCTGATGTTTCGAGAAGCGAGCATGTGGACCTTGTCTGGGGAACAGCCTACACAGAAAGTAAACGGGTCGATGCTTAGACCCAGCGGGAGGAATTTTACTCAGAGCCATTGGGAAGCATTGTTTGTAGCTGAGTAGGTGTGCAGGAGATTCAACTGACAAGTACTCAGCTGGAGAAACAGAGGCCGTTGATTCTGCATCAACCTTTCTCCTTGCAACTTTCCTCCTTGCAACTTTCCTGCGTCTAGGGCACCCCGGAGAGGAGCCCTCCAACTGGGATTGCAGCTCCTGCCACTGCTGGGAGCCTGAGGCTCACTGAGGAGCTCAGAGCGGGTGGCTGGGATTGTGTTCTCTGGCAGATACACCAGAAATCAAATCCCAAGCTGCAAACTAGACAATGTTAAATTCCTTAAACAAGGAGGCCGGCCATGAGACGGAGGCGGCTGGAACACCGTGGTGGTGGTGGTGGCCTGAATGATAAGCAAACCACCATCGAAGCCTGTAAATGCCTCAAGGTTACAAAATCAAAACACTGAAGACAACCAAACACAAAAAGCCAGCGAGGATTTAAGCTTTTAACTCGTTGATAATGTCCTTACTTTGCTCGTGCACTTTCTCTCCACAGTCTTTCCGGGGTTAGCTAACCACTTCCGGTTTGGCTCTGCCTTGCACCAATACATTTCTGTTCAAATAAATCCTAAAAATGTCTAGTATGCCTCCGTTTATCTTTTAACAGCACAATCCAGAGAATCCATGTTTCTTCCGGTGTGTTTTATTTGGAGACGTAGTGTGCAGTCTGTGTTCGCCCCATCCTCTTTTTCTTTCCTTTTCTTTCTTTCTCTCTTCAAAGAAATGTAGGCTTATCATTTTCGAGTACGAACAGGAACTTGCTCTTGGCTAACCAAAGGCTGCTTAAGTTTATACATGAAGTGATTTATAGTTAGCACACCCGTGGGCAAGAGAGGGTTTCTGTGATGCATGAAAATAGCTTCTCTGTTACAGAGACATCTTGTTCCCCAATCATCCCCTTCCCCCACAGGGAACTGAAATACAAACTTTACCTCATTCCCCCTGGATCACAACATACATTAAATTAGAGAAATACGAATATAAGGGTTTTCACCACATTTTATATATATGTTGGATTGGCAACAACAGCCTTTTGCAATCCGGGCATTTCCAGCAAGCGTACTAAATCTAAATTAGTGAAATATGTCTGTTCACAGTGTGAATATAAGGATACCAAAAAACTGAGTTTATATGACTTCAATTATTATCTTGCTGGGTTTAAATGCAAAAAGACATTTTTGTTGGTCTACATTCAGGAAGGGTACAAGTAGCTGGATTCTTCTGACTGGAATAAGTAAGTGGGCGTACGCTGGTCAGGATGTAACAATAACATTGGGCAACCGGCTGTTCTAGCAAGGGCTGAGAAAGACTGGAAATATGTTGACTCTCAACAGGAAAACACCATTTTCTGTTGAGCCTGATCATTCAGACTGATTAGGCTGATGGCAGCGACTCAGAGACAGTCCAGTAGCCCATCTGGGGATTTACTCTGGAAAAATTCACTTTCCTGGAGCAGGCACAGGGAAACTCTGACCAGAAACACTGCTGAAAGACAATGAGCGGGCATGTCTATATTGTTTCCGTTTTCACAAGCTGCCAGCATTTTAACTCAGAAGCTCTCCCCTAAATATCTGGATTTCTAGCTTCTCTAGAAGACCAGGAAGACGGGGGCACTCTGAGCCGGCAATAGGGACTGCCATGGCCATGGCCATGACCATGAATACAGCTGCCCCCTTAGTTGCTCTCCCCTTTGTCACACAGATGGTCCAAACATCCGTGGTCTCCCCAGACAGACAAAACCAATTATCAGTTATATTGTGGTCATAGTGGAGATTTAATTATTTATAGAGCTACCAGGAAAATGAGCTAATTCTTGTGCCCACTTCTCTATTAAAAGCAAAAATAGACCCATGTAGGGGAGGAAAAAGAAGTTTCCTCAGCCAACCTAGGGTCCCTGGGCTGTGTCTGAAAATCAAACTGACAAAGATAGATTAACAGGAAAAGGCATACATTTAATATAAGTTTTACATGACTAGAGAGCTTTTATAAGGATATGAGTACCAAGGGTACCTGGCTGCTTCTTCATAGAGCATGCAACTCTCAATCTCGGGGTTGTGAGTTTGAGCCCCATGTTGGGTGTAGGGATTATTTAAAAAATAAATTTAAAAAAGAAAAGAAAAAAAGGAAAGGAGACCAGAAGAAACAGTTAGACGTGCATATTTTTGTACTGGGTTTGATTTAGGGAGGGCAGTCGTGCAGAAATAGGATAGGTCATAGAGGATGAGAGTGTAGGGAACTGCCGGAAACTTAGCAAGACCTGTTCCACTGGGATTCTGTCCCTCTGTCTTCAGAGATAAAATGCTCCTTTCCTCTGGGTGTGGGGAGGGCACCTCTCACGTGAGGGCTGGCCTATTTCAGGGGAGAAGGACAAGGGGAAGGTCAGAATGATGCTGCTTCTGCCGTTTACTGAAACTCCTTCAGCTTCAAGTATTCACAGTGCCAGGGTGCCATATTCGGGAGTAGAATTCCTGAACCCCGTCCCCAAGCAGGGTGGGGAGGTAAAGGGGAATTCATATTTATTTGGAAGTGAAGCACATTCCTAGATGTTTAATATGCAAAGTGTGTCTGTAATGAAATAATTTTTTTTTTAAACCCATCTCACCCATTTAGAGTGACCTGCCTGCCTCATAGGAATTTGGGTTTCCTTCCTTGGCGTCAACCAACTATAAGAAAATGTGTTCCTTCATTTAAAAGTGCCTACTGACTTGTCAACAAAAGGCAATATTTAGATCTTGTTGAGTTCATGATTTAAACAAACCAACCCTAATAATGACAGTTTTGAGACCATCTGAGGTTTAAACATAGACTGAGGTTTAGATGATATTAAGGAATTGTTGATTTTTTTCATGTACTCATGGTACTTTTTTGTTTTCAAAATTTTCATCTGGTAAAGATGCATGATGAATTATTTACAAGTGAGAAGACACCATTTCTGAGATTTGCCATAAAATATTGCAAAGATTGTACTCTTTTGAAAATTTTCCAAAATAAATGGTTTTTCAAAACAGGCCCCCACCTATTTAGGAGTCTGTGAGCCCCTTATCATGCAAAGTAGCATTTGGTTCTTTTTATCCTTTGTTCTCTTTGTTACCCTGCAAAATGGCCCCAGATTAACCCTTCTGCAATATTATTAAGTTCTTTCTTTGAGCTGGAAAACTCCTTTTTAACTAGCGCAGTTCCTTTAAATATATGAGTAGCTTATTTGATAGTAATTTCATTTAAAATACTTATTTTCAAATTTTATTGTAACTATATAATTATGTATTTATTGACATTATTTGTACATAGCAAACTAAATTATAATTTAAAATACCATTTTAAAGGATACTTATTTTTTATTCTATTTATTTAAAGGATTTCTTATTTTTTAAATGAAGATATTTCGAGTTTGGGAGGAGTTTTTTTTCCATTTGTCCTGAGTACAAGCCACACGAAGCTAAAGTCAGCAGTGGTCTGACCCTGTCTCTGGTAGGCTCTTAAAGAGAGAGCTCTGAGGGTCCTGGTGGGCCTCTTCCCAGCAAGCCTTTCTACTGCTCAGTGAATTCAACAACCAGATGCAGATGAATCCAGCAACCAGGCTCCCACAGGGCCCTGCTCCACAGGGCTACTAAGAAGCCACTTGTATTCTGATGATAATCACAGGGACTGAGATTTTTGATAAACTCATCTTTCAGTCAGCCTAATTCCAGACAAGAGCTTCCTTGAGAAACTCCCTGAAGCTAAAAATGATCCTTTCCAAGGTCCGCAAATTATGGTTCTCTCTTCCCATGCCTGACACAATTACCTTCCTCAGAGGCATACGTGCCCAATGCTGCTGTGTGTGTCAGTTAGCTCAAGTCTTAAATAAATCCTTAAGGAGATCTGCACTTAAATGAATCAGCCTGCACCCCCCCTTACTATACCCGGGGAAAATGGACGCTAACTCACTTGTCAAGGGAAGATGTGCAGATTTTGATAACAGTAGGACTAAATGCCATATTATCACCCTCAACTCAACATTTCTTATTTTATTGTCTCTCCTCAATCTCCTTAACAATATTGTAAAGGACTCTTAGCCCTTGATTCATACACTACAGGACGAAAATTTATCATTGATCACAGGTATAGACAGCCTTCTGCATAAGTGGGATGGAGTGGCAGAGTAAGGTATACATTACTGGATAGATGTTCTTTACAAGCTGGGTGGACTTGGGCAAGTCTCTTAACTCTCCTAGGTCCCCTTTTCCGGATACATGAGTAAAAGACAGAGTATACGAATGGACAATGGCCAGACCATATACAAAAATAGAGCTCTGACCCATATCTGCAGCAACTGGAAAAACAACCCATTATCTATAATAACCATCCTACAAAACCAACATATTACCTACAAATCAGACTTATAGGAAATCAGACCACTATCTCCAGCAAATAGTCTAGGAAGCCAAAAAATAATCCCCAAGATAATTGGTCAAAATTGCCAGAACCGTTTAGCAGTCTTCATTCATTTCAGCATTAGAAAAGGGTAGACCAGATGATTGATCTTCAGCCATGAAGATCTGTATTTTTAATTCTGTAAAAATGTACATTTAGTCAACCAATATTTACTGAACATCTAGTTCATGCCATGTACTGTGCTAGATGCTAGAGCTATTTGGTGAATTTCCAGTGTAGTGAGGATGAATGTCATAAATCAAATAATGACACAAAATATAAAATTGCAACTGTGACTAGGAGCTGGGCACCATACTGTGAGAACCTAAGGAGAAGGGGGATTTCTCTGAGGAAGTGGCACTTACATTGAGATCTGAAGAGGATGAGAGCTTACCAGATGGAAAGGAAAGAGAAGTAAAATCCAGACAAAGGTCCCAGGGTGAGGGGAAGAACAGAGGAATATAGGGAGAATACTAGAGAAAGGTGAGCCTGGATGGAGCACAGAGAGCAAGAGGGGCCACTGTCAGATAAAGTTTGAGAGAGAGGGAGGGACCCAATCACATAGGGTCTCACAGGCATTATTAAGGGATTTTGTCTCTATCTGAAACTAACAACAACAGCAACAGAGTAGCTAACACTTACTGGAAGCTAACTACATGTAACGCACTCTCCTCAATGTTTTAGAGATGTGTTACTCTTATAGTCACATCTGTTACATGTTAAAAGTCAAAAACTCTAAAAAAAGTGGGTAAGACTGGTGGAATTGGAGAAAGTGGACAGATAGATATGTGTGAAATTTGGAAGGGAAAAATCAGAGAACTTGGCATAGGACATATGACAGTGAGTAGGGTGTATATAAGTCAGAAAGGGGAAGGTTTCAAGAATGACTTTGAACTCTGGCTTTTGAAATGGATAGATGATATTCTTCACCAGGATAATGAACACTAGAAGAGGCCAAATTGTGGACATGTTGAATAGGAAGGGCTTGAAGTACCTGGAAGCAGTTGTCAAGGTGTTGACTGTTATTGGCAGAATGATCCTGCAAAGATGTCCTCATCCTGATCCCTGGATTCTGTGAATATGTTGCCTTATGTGTCAAAAGGGATTTTGCAGATGTGATTAAGGTTAGGAGCCTTAAAGGATATTCCTGGATTATCTATTTGAGTCCAATATAATCATGTAAGCTCTTGAAAGCAAAGAAATTTTCTTAAATATGGCATCCAAAATACAATAAATCAAAGAAAAAAACAGATCCAATGGATTTAATCCAAGTGAAAAACCTCTGTGCATCATAGTTTCTATCAATAAAGTGAAAGGAGTGGGAGAAAATATTTACACATCATGTGTCTGACAAGGGTCTAGTATCCTGAATATATAAAGAATTCTTACAATTCAACAATAAAATGCCAAAATCTCAACTAAAAATGGAGCAAAGGACTTGAATAGATATCTCTCTAAAGAAGATACACAAATATTCAATAAACTCCTGAAAACATGTTCAATATTATTAGTCTTCAAGGAAATGCAAATGAACTGTACAATGAGATACCACTAGGATGACTATCATAGGTGGGAAGAAAAGGAAAATAGAAGATGCTGACAAGGATGTGGAGAAGCTGGAATTTCTGTGCCTTGCTGCTAGAAGCGTTGGATGGTGCAACTTCTGTGGAAAACATTTTGGCCTTTCCTCAAAAGGTTAAACATGGAATTACCATCTGACCCAGCATTCTACTCCTTGGCACATACCCAACGGAAATGAAAACCTATGTTTATACAAGAACTTGTACATGAATGTTCACAGCAGCGTTAGTCACAACAGCAAAGGGTATAAACAACTGAAAAACCTAGCAATTGCTCAATGGATAAACAAAACGTGGTACACCCATACAATGGGATGTTATTTTTCCATAAAAAAGGAATAAAATGTTGATATGTGGTACAATATTGGGTGAATTTTGAAAACATTCTGAGTGAATGAAGCCAGGCATAAAAAACTCACATATTATATGATTCTGTTTATATAAAATGCCCCAAATAGGCAAACCCAGAGAGACCGAAGGTATTAGTGGGCACCAGGGAACAGGGAGTGAGAAAGAGAGGTGACTGCCAACAGGCACCTGGTTCCCTTTTAGGGTGATGGAAATGTTCTGGAATTAGATAATGGTGATGGTTACACAAGATTGGGACTATACTAAAACCATTGAATTAGATACTTCAAAATGGTGAATTTCATGTTATATGAATTTTACCTCAACAAAAAAATTATTTAAAAAAGAAAATTTTAAAAGCCAATAATTTTCTCCAAGAGCAATCAGAAAAAATGAGGCCAAAGGAGAAGCCAGAGGGATGCAAGGCATGAGGATTCAACATGTCCTTGCTTGTTTGAAGGGGGAGGGGCAGAGTGATGAAGGCAAGTGGCCTTGAACTGAGAGAGGCTCCCAGCAAGGAAACAGGGGCCTCAGCCTTCTCAGCCCAAGGAACTGAATCCTGTTAACACCCTAAATAAGACTGGAAGTGGGTTCACTCCTAGATTCTCCAAAGGGGATGCAACCCAGCTGCCACCATGATTCTGACCTTTCAGGACCCTAAGCAGAAGATCCTCCTGAGCCTCACCGCACGAGCACTTTTAACCCATGGAACTGTGAGATAATAAACGGACAGTGTCTTAAGCCACTAGGTGGATCGTCATTTGTTATGGTAGCAATATAAAAACTAACAGTACATAACAACTTTCTATGGAAACAGATGGTAGCTAGATTTAGCTCGGTGATCACCTCATAATGTATGTCAGTGTTGCCTCACTATGTCATATACCTGAAACTACTATAGTTGCATGCTAGCCACACATCAATTAAAAAAAAAGAAAAAACAGCTCACTGGTTATATACAGAAAAGTGTTTGTCTGTACGTACCACCATGCGTCATTTTATAAAGGACCGACTACAGCCATGAACATGGACCAGAGTGTCCATGGGGGTGGAAGGTCAAGAAGATGTAGGACCTAGGACCCAACCCTGTGGGGGCCTGATGAAAACAGTAGGAGGAAAAGCCTTGAGACACAGGGAAGATGAGGACGGCGATTAGCCATCCTCCCTGACAGGGATGCCCCAACATGGAAGAGAAGAGTGGCAATACAATACGCAGCCTGCCTTTCTCAGGGTAGCNGCCATGAACATGGACCAGAGTGTCCATGGGGGTGGAAGGTCAAGAAGATGTAGGACCTAGGACCCAACCCTGTGGGGGCCTGATGAAAACAGAAGGAGGAAAAGCCTTGAGACACAGGGAAGATGAGGACGGTGATTAGCCATCCTCCCTGACAGGGACGCCCCAACATGGAAGAGAAGAGTGGCAATACGCAGCCTGCCTTTCTCAGGGTAGCCTTTCTATCCCTACCAAATTTCCAAGAGACTCCTTTTAGTGCTGGTGAAGCAGTTGTTTTTAAAGTTCAAGGACAAGGGGCACCTGGGTGGCTCAGTCGGTTAAGCATCTGCCTTTGGCTCAGGTCATGATCTCAGGGTCCTGGGATTGAGCCCCCCCCGGTGGGCTCCCTGCTCAGCACAGAATCTGCTTCTCCCTCTTCCTCTGCCCCCCCCACCACCTGTGTGCTCTCTCTCTCTCTCTCTAATTAATTAATTAATGTTCAAGGATGAGACATTCCAGTAGTTCATAGAGCAATCAGAATTCATGTGAAAGATAAACATCAAAATTCCATCTAAAGGAGATAATAACACAGTAGGCCATTTAGAGGCTTGTACAAAGAAGGCCAGAACTGACCCAAAAAGCAAGACATGGTGGGCCAGAGGATTTTTTTTTTTTTACCATATTTTGGGACGGTCACGGTAATAATGAATGACTATCCCAGTTTCAAGTATGCCTTTGTGGATGTAATTGGTGCATGTGTGTTACTAAAATATGAATCCTAAAATGAGAAGCAGTTCCTGGGACCAGATGGAAATGAATTTTGTTGAAAAAGAGGGAAAAAAACTAATATATTTGAAATGTCCCAGTTTCTGTATAAGAAGAAACAAAGTGGACACATTTTTGTTTAGTCCAAGTAAATGATTCATCAGTTAAAAAAAAAAGTCACTGTTTTGGTCAATGTTCTTAGTCTCAGACAACAGAATCCATGCTAGCTCATTTACATAAAAGAGATTTATTAAAAGTCATAGGCAACTTAGAGAATTGTTGGGAGAGGCAAGAAAACAGACTCTGGGCTAAGCTTCCAGGAATAACTCTGCAAACTGCACTGCAGAGACAGTCATTCCAAAGGAGCTCCTGCCTGCATCATCAGGGAGCTATTGGTCTGGAAGCTTCCTCCCGGCTACCGACCACAGAGCCATCCTGCAACCATATGCACCTGTCCGAGGCACACCTGGGCAACAGACACCTGCTTCCCTACAGATGTTGCAGTTTCTAATGGCAGTCCTCTGAGAGGGTGCCTCACTGGTGGAGACTGACTCTCATCAGCACTGTCACAGCTCACAGAGAGAGCAAGCGCAATGACAAAGGAAACGCATTCCTTCAGTGTAGTGATCATGGGTTAGCAAAGTAAAATGGAGCCAGCGCAGCCACAGAATTGCAGCAGTGGGTGAGGGAATGTACAGGAAAGAATTGCAGCCAGCAAGTGTAATCAAGAATTTTGAGAGACTGAGCTGCAGAGAGGTGGGCAGAGCTAGGGTAGCAGCTGGTTCGGGGCAGGGGGAAAGGGAGGGTTTCCTTTCTTTTCTTTTGACTTGGATTGGCTTGGTTTGCAGATTTAAAAACTGACAAGGAAGAGCCCTTTGGGAGGGAGGAGTTGAATATAAAAGAGAAAAGGGATAATGCAAAGAAAAAAGAAGAAAGGTCCAGAATGTGAGCTTTCTGAGAAGGCAGGAGGCATGGGGGGCAAGCGGAATCCCAAGTTCAGGAGGGATGGCACCTCGACTGAGAGGAAGGCCAATTTCTCTCTGGACCAAGATTGGAATGGTGAAGGTAGAAGGAGGTTTGTGGGAATGATCACAGAGAGACGGACCATCTCCATCTGGTGGCTTCTATTTTCTCTGTGCAGTGGGATGCTCAGTCATCTGCCAAAGGGGAGGAGGAGGCATGGGTGTCCAGGACAGAGGAGAGGTGACACTTGAATCCATCATCTGGAAAGAGAGAGAGTGAGTGGCCAGGGAGACTGAAAGGAGCACAAGGCAGCAGGGTAGCCCATGGTGTTCTCAGGGCACGGTGAGGAAGTCTTGTTCGGGGACCAAGGCTTGTTCGTAATTCCTCCAGAGCAGAGAGAAAGTGTATACATACTTTGTCCTATCTAGGATTAGGGCTTCTGCCAGATGGGTTCCACAGGGCTCCCCCTAAGGCCTTGGGAGAGGCCATAATAATTCTGTTTGTTAGTTTGCAACTCTGTTTAAGTTTCAGGGCTCACTAAACCTTGACCACCCCGCCCCCCACCCCCAGAACCCAGGTCCCTCCCAAAGCCGTGGGAGAAGCTATGCAAATGAGGAAAACCAAAGTTGCAGCATCCAAGTAACTGTATCCCTTCATATCATCCAACTATAATAAAATAAGTGAATACAGTCTAGTGTCAAGAAGGTGGCTTTTAGGTTCAGTTAGCTAGAACACAGTTTGAAGTCTGGCGTTTGCCTCTTGCTAGTTAGAATATTTCCTGATCTGGCTGAGTTTGAGTTTCTGCATGTGCGTGCAGATAGAACTTAAAGTGGGAACAATGACCCCAGTGAGTTACTCCTAACCCACAGAATATGACAAAGATGATGGGATGCCACTCCCACGTTCTGTTACTTGAGACTCCATCTTGTTAGATTTGCTCTAGAGGCTTGCTCTCCCTGAAAGGTTTGAAGAAGCAAGTTACCATAAATTCTATGTCCACCAGGAACGAATCCTTCTAACACCCTGCATGAACTTGGAACCAGACACTTCTCCATTCGAGCCTCCAGATGGGAACACAGCCCTGGTCAAGACCCTGACTGCAGTTTTGCTGAGGACCCAACAAAGTTGTGCCAGGCAGACTCCTGACCCACAGACACTGAGAGGATAAATCCATGTTGCCTTAAGCTGCTAAGCGTATGCCAATTTGTTACATAGAATAAAAAACTAATATGATGTGTAGACATAAGGTTAATAGCATTTGCTTTGCTGGGTTGATGTGAAGAGAACCCAAGTTGTAGGAGAGTGGCCAACACGATTCCAGGCATGAGTGGACACTTCCCCTGCTGTCTTTGCAGGGATCTTGGAGCCCTTAAGAGGTGACTCACTCCATCTTAGGGATCAGGAAAGCAAGGGAGTAGTATTTCATCTGGATCCTGAATAATTAGCAAGATGTTGCTTTGTACAGAATGAAAGGAAAAGGAGTGCTAGATAAGACAGGATAGCAAAGTGAAGGTAAAGACTCATAAAAGTGAACCACGTGGGCAGTGACGCCAAGTGAGATTGTGTGGCCTGAGTCCAGATTTGCATCAAAGAGTTGGGGACTAGGTCATGGGGCCCTTTGAACATTAAATTCAGGAAATGTTCACAATTTAAGTGAATCACATGCACATTTTTTTTTCCAAATTGAATTTGAAACCAAGAGATTTAGACAGATGTCAATTCTAATCTAGCAATTGTGGAGTGCGTTATGATCAAAACTTAAATCTTCTGCTTTTCACTCAGTTAAAATTGATATTTGAATGACCGCAACAAACCAAAAGGAACGCTTTCTTCCACATCTTTCCATCGTGCGTCTGTATGTGGAAGCTGTGGAGGTGTCTCTCCTCTACCTGGAGGATGACGAGCTCTGAAATGCATGACTGGTTTTTCACCTGAATCTGCTGCCTGGCCATGACCTTGTGCAGCAGGACAGTAAGACAGGCCCTTCCTGAATGTCTGAGGAGAACCTCCCTGAGAACTTCAGAGCAGTCTGGAAGCTTCCATCTAGACTTCCCTCCCTTCCCTCTTCCGTCACTGTGCCCAGCCTTGCCCTGCAGTCGGCCACTCCTCCATTGTCCTCCAACCCCCTCCCCATTTTCTCTTGCAGGCCTTCCCCCTAACCAATTTCTTGCACTATTAATCCTATCATAGCATCTTCTGTTTGGAGGACCTGGAATAACACAAGTTGGGGGCAGGAATGATCTGAGAAAACAGGCAATTTGATGGGGATGGGGAACCAGGCTCCTCATGTCCCAACAGATAAAGAGCCTACCCTTCTGGTCAGTAGATGGGGCATTGAGAGCCCCTGGTGTAAGGTATTGGCTCAGTTGCTCAAGATTTCACCAGTGGTGACCTGGAGAATGTTCTGGTGGAAGAGAGTGCTGTGACAGGAGCCTTGATGCAGGTATTTAAAAACACAGGTGGCATATGTCTGCAGAAACAGCACCAGAGGCTGGTTGCCACTAGGCTGGTTCCATAGCCGCCAGAAGAAGAATGAACGGCTGAGGCCTGCTGACATAGGGTCTCTGTGAGAGCTTACAAAAGCGCCTTTATCTCCCACAGAGGAATGACAGACACAGCCGACAGGCAGGCTGAAGAGCTCATTGTGAGGGTCCTGGAGCTGCAGGGAGGTTGCAGTGCTCACCAAGGCAGCTCTATTATGCAAAGGCCGAGGCCCTGGTGGGGAAAACCTGGCATCTTGAAATGTGGGACAGAAACATCTAGAGTGATGGCCTGAAGATGTGGATTCGACAGTGGCTCCTGGACCCTCTGGGCCCAAGAGGTGGCCCACCCTTCCCTAGTGAGGTCCAGTCCTTTTGTTGTGCTGGCAAATTCTGCAGAGGCCCCTCCCCATAAGACAGCAGGATCCCCCTGAGGGGTGAGTCCACCTCTTCTCCCAGCTTCAGCTTCAGGATGTATGTTAACTGGTGGGAAAGACACTGGAGAAGGGGGGAATGATAGTGAGAACTGCCCCTGCGTCAAACAGCACCAGCAGCAAGTAAAAGATTTTGTACTTACTCCATGCAATGCTTGCTCCTGGAGCTAGAACTGTGACCCAATTAAAGTAACTTGCTTATCAAACTAATGGCTTGCTCCTCCAGATTGACTTCAAGACCCCTGACTCCTAGGCTCACCAAATTCAAAGCTATGATGTCTTGAACTGCCCAATCTGATCCCATTCCTTGCCTCACAAGACATCCCTTAAAGTCAGTCAGTCTGGGCCCTAACAGCCTCCCTGTGCCCTAACCTAATTTCCCCATCTCACAGCACTCCAAAAGTAACAATGTCATGGGCGCCTGGGTGGCTCAGTTGGTTAAGCATCTGCCTTCGGCTCATATCGTGAACCCCGGGTCCTGGGGTCGAGTTTCACATTGAGTTCCCTGCTCAGCAGGGAGCCTGCTTCTCCCTCTGCCCCTTCCCCCATTCATACTCTCAATCTTTCTCTATCTCAAATAAATAAATAAAATCTTTATTAAAAATAAAAGGAAGGAAGGAAGGAAGGAAGGAAGGAAATAAAACTAACAATGTCATGTTCTCCCATCCTGCTATAGATCTAATATGATCCGCTTTGCTTGATCAACAAGGGCTTCTGGTGGTTTCTTTGAGAAGACCACCATCAACACAAAACAGACATGGCTAATAGTAATCTAGAATAAATTCAGCACATACAACATTTCTCACTTCGGCACTGGTCTGTTTTCTTTCTTTCTTTCTTTCTTTCTTTCTTTCTTTCTTTCTTTCTTTCTTTCTTTCTTTCTTTCTTTCTTTTTTAACTTTATTCACCTATGATGTGTCAACTGAATCAGTTTTAACCCACCCCTTCCCTCAACAGAGAAAACGTAGGGAACATTTAAGAAACGCATCAGGAAGTGTATCAATGAGCACACTTCATATCTGACATTCAAGGGAACAGCTGTTGCCTCACGCAGGGGAGGAAATAACAACGGTTATCAATGACTTCCTTACTCCTATAAGAGATCCTTATTGACCCTGCATTCTTTATTTTACTTAGAAAGTTATATACCTTGTCTGCATTTATTCAGTTGAGTAAGAATTCTCTTGGTGAGTTAATGGTTAACTTTTGGCTGGCCTTTCCAGGTTCTGAAGTAGTTGCCAAGTTTGTAATGCGTGCACTGAAGATATGAAGAACAATATGTAGTACACCTGGGCTGTTTGGGCCTTTAGAGGAAAGATCAAATTTTGATAGGAATGTCCCTTTTAATTAATTTAGATTTTGGCCTCTTTTCTTTTTAAGATTTTATTTATTTATTTGAGAGAGAGTGAGAGAGAGCATGAGAGGGGAGAAGGTCAGAGGGAGAAGCAGACTCCCCATGGAGCTGGGAGCCCGATGTGGGACTCGATCCCGGGAGTCCGGGATCATGACCTGAACTGAAGGCAGTTGCTCAACCAACTGAGCCACCCAGGCACCCCAAGACTTTGGCCTCTTTAAAAGGGTCCNGTGGGACTCGATCCCGGGAGTCCGGGATCATGACCTGAACTGAAGGCAGTTGCTCAACCAACCGAGCCACCCAGGCACCCCAAGACTTTGGCCTCTTTAAAAGGGTCCTCCCTGGGCGCCTGGGTGACTCAGTGGGTTAAAGCCTCTGCTTTCGGCTCAGGTCATGATCTCAGGGTCCTGGGATCGAGGCCCGCATCGGGCTCTCTGCTCAGCAGGAAGCCTGCTTCCCCCTCTCTCTCTCTGCCTGCCTCTCTGCCTCCTTGTGATCTCTCTCCCTCTGTGAAATAAATAAATAAAATCTTTAAAAAAATAATTTAAAAAAATTTAAAAAATGGGTCCTCCCTGTCCACATTGGTCATTTGAGAACCGTTGTGATTACTCCAGCAAATGGAGGAGATAAACCCATCAAGAGAAGTGCATATTTGTTGTTGTTACTCATAATGGTATTTTTAAATGTATTTTTATGGGTTTAAAAATATATTCATAATATAATGGGTGTTAAAAGAAGCAGACATAACTTTTCAGATAGACTGCTTATGTCTTAAATACAAATTCTATTCCCTGAGCAGCAGAGCCTCCCCTAAAGTTCAGTGTAAATCAAGGGTTCACCAATTTGGTTCTTTTCCTGTTGGTTTCCATTTTAATTTCCTGTCTCGTCATCATTTCTAATAAGAAACATGTCCTGAGCAGTTACTGTGCATTATTCCCTGACTCTTCCAGTCTAGTGACCCGGTCATAGCTCAGCACACAAGGGAAGGTAATTGTAGTTCCAAAGAGTAGGTGATAAGGCCAAATGAGAGGGCGGTCAACAAGGGTCATGGCAGTGGTTGCTAACCTAGTTTCGAATTTCTGCCTCCTCCCTACGGACCCAAGATTTTCTGCCTACCAATTTCTCTGTAAATCAATTCTCAAATACACTCAGGGTGTTCCTATTATTAAAGCATTTTTTTTATCATATTACTCCCTTGATCAAAACATTCCATGGCCTACTGATAAAAGTCCAAAGTCCTCAGGCTGAAATTTCAGGTTTTCTAAAATCAGATCCCTTCTTATTCTTCTAGGTTTATTTTCTACTATTCGCTTCCACAATCCAGAGTCCTCCACCAAGCTGACCTAGTCATATTCCCAGCATATCTGGACATTTTTTCCACCTTGCCCTCTCCTCTCTGGACTCTGCTTATCTCTTTGATCATTTCAGGACCCCAGAGGCTCAGCCAGGTGTAACGTTCAGGAGGAACCCACCTGAAGTGAGGCAACCATAGAGAAAGGGGTGGGCCCTGCACTTCCGGGGGGGTGGGATAGTAACATAAGAATGCATCACCCTTGAGATCTCCTTGGTGCCCTGTCTCATCTTTCTGCCTTCTTACCCCTTTCTATTAACATCTTTGTATCACGATTTTAACAGTGGTCATTTAAGCAAGCCTTAAAAACTGTTTAAACATACTCTTGGAGAATTGACTGCTCCTCTTGTTTCCCAATACTAGACACCATATAGCTGTGTTCACTCTGCTCTATATTTGCCCACTGATAGCTCCCTTCCTCCAGCCTCAACTCCTCCCCTCCCCACCCCTCCACTGGATTCCCCTGGGCTTTCTTTGAGGGCTGGAATTCTGCCTCCTAGGCATCTTTGTACCCACACTTCCTAACAGAGGGCTTTGCCTATAGCACATTGCATTGAATCCATCACGGAAAAGCGACAAAAGAGCAAAACACTTTTGCAATCCAAAGAATACATTTGTAATGAGAACCCTCAACCACAGTTGTCTGCAGTGGGTGTCAGAGTCTGTTGAAGCTGGGCCCCATGTGTGCACCACCAGCTTGCATTCCTGTCTGCTCACACCCTCTTAATTCTTGCCTAAAGTTGGAAGAAGGTAAGCGTCGCCTTTGGGCCCATTTCATCTACGGAGCAGTAAAAGTGGTCTGTAGTTCATGCGATACGTTGCTTTGTCTTCGTGATGCCAAACAATTGCTTGGACTTGGTTTTTTTAATCATCATTACTGAGCAAGCCAACAGTCTGGGTATCTCAAAACAGCCTGAATAGACCAAAGAGAAAGACTCAGAGAAAAGCAAGGGACTGTCATGTAGCACATGGGGTTTTCTCTTTGAGCAGGAAGGTGTCCAAGGTTTCAAGGCAAAAGCACTAAAGCGTAGGTATAGAAAAATTCTTATCTTTATTTTAATCTTGAAGTTCTTGGACCTTTGTAAAAGGAGTTCTTTGTTGAGCTGCTTTTCTGAGAAGGCAGTTGCTAGCAGGTCACCTTCTTGTGACTTCTTTGCCCTCAAAAGGATGCTTTAGTAGGCCACATGATGATCAAATCTTCCCAAAGAACAGGCCATGACAACATGAAATGGTTTATTTGTTTCCTGCACCTGTTTTTGTTACTTTCCAAGTCCCTGGTGAACCAAAGGCAGCCTTTCTGCTGCTCTGAGAAATTATTCTGTCTAGAATATTTGATCACACACCAAACAGGTGCCAAATGGAAAATAATATGCCCGATGTCCACCCAGGCAGAAGGGAAGTTGGCCAGAATGTGGCATCTCCTAATTTAAAAGACCCAAAACCTCACATTCATCCTGAACTGGTCTTCTTAGAGATCCCAGCTGTTCGCAGAGCCTACAATCCCAGAGGGCTGAGCCAACTTAGAAATCCCACAGTTCATTACACTCATTTTTCACACTGAGATTCAGACTGTCTGAGACTCAGACAGGTTGAATGATATCCCCATTAATAAATCGCTAACTAGTGGCAGATCCAGTTCTAGAAGGAACCCAGGTGAATCCAGGTGTCCTACCTGCAAATTAACAAGGAAAACTGACCCCTATTCCTTTTTTAAATTTTTTAAGTAAGCACTAAACCTAACATAGGACTTGAACTCACAACCTTGAGACCAAGGGTTGCACGCTCTACTAACTGATCCAGCCAGGCACTCTGACCCCTATTCATTTTAATACTCCGATTAAATCAATCATAGAGAAATTTAAGTACACGAAAGGTGAGGGTTGGGATCCTCATTAAGTCAGACTCTGAATTTTTCAGACCAAGAAGTTAGTTGAGGATAGTCACATTTTTGATAGTCACCCATCCATCCCAGAACTATTAAAATAACACTTAAAGCCTACTTGGTGATTTTTAAGGGGGTTAATTATATGAGCAGTCTCCACGATCTGTTGTATTGTTCCCCCTGAATGCATTTGTAAGCAAGGAACTTGGACCTCAGTGTGCCTTTTGCCATAAGAAAAGTATCAACTAGAGAAGGGAGATCTCTGAGCTGGCCCACAGAGGTCTATTTGACCACAAGATCAGAGAACTCTGGTCCTTCCAGACCTGACCTGAGTCCTGTCTGAACACCAGGAGGTCAGCACCGCAGGAGTGGGGAAGAGGTCAGTGACCATAAGGAAAATGGCATCAGAGAAAGGGCCTGGAGATTTCAATTCCTCCTCTGGCCCTTGCCAGCCCTTTGAACCTTGGCTGCTCTCCTGTAGAGTGGAGCCAACGGCTAACCCACGGGGCTCTTGGGAGGAGATGAGCTGAATGTCCCAGCTCTGTGCTGACATTGAACAGATACCAACAAGCTATTCTCCCTAACCTCTCACCATCCAAGGTGTAGTCACCCCCGAAGGTCCGAATACATTCCCTGGATTAGCATGTTTCTTTCTCCAAGCCCCCACTTCACTAGTGGTGCCCCAAGCCCTTCACCCCAAGAAGCCCTGTTATCCCTGGTCCTCAGTCAAATCCCTTTCCCCAAGTTCAGCTAGGTCTTCGAAAGGAAAAGTATCTGATTAAAGGGGGTCACACTCAAAAGCCATCAGTTTCAGAATCCTCTGGGAAGTAGGTATATTTTTGAACAAAGTTGTTCAATAACCAAAGAATCTCAAGTCCACTATCAGGCATGAAAACAAAATCAAAAGAAACTTTGAGACAGTGTTAAGAGGAGCGGTCATGACCGGCAGATCCAGCCCTACCTCAGAGCCTACTCTAAATCATCAGCCAGAGTATTTTTGCTTTTCACATTTAACACTCCTGTGAACACTACCTCTTCCACTCAATTTTGGTTACCGGGACCCAGGAGTGTGGCTCTGGCATAGATAATGAGAGGGTGGTTTGTTGCTAAGTCCTTGATGGTAGGGGTCATCTGTAATTCCTGCATTTGCATCAGCCCTTCCTCTGGACAATCCTTCTCCATCTTTTAGGAGAGAGGGTTCCAAATGACATAATCATTTAAGTGTGGGTGGTCAGTGCCTCCAACCTCACCTTTGCCAGCCTGAAATGTGGTATCTCCTGATTTTGAGGACAAGTGTACTTTATATGAGCCTATATCCTCCACAGGGCCTAGAATTGGATTTAGTACAGGCTCATTAGATGAGTGAATGAATGAATGAGTGGACAAATGAATGAAATTCTAAAATCTGATAGACATTATTGCTCATTTCCAAGTCTTGTCTCCCCCAAGTGCATGAAAAACTATGGGTCAAACTTCCCTGCCATCAAATGGGGTCACGAGACTGCAAGTAGGAGTGACATGTGTCACTTCTGATCTGAACCACAGATGGGAGCTCTCCATGCAAGATTTCCCTCATAGGCCACCAGCCACATTAGAGACGGTAAAACCTCTGTTAGCCTGAGTTCCTGAGTCACTATGTGGAACAGATCACTCCTCCACACGTACTGACCTGTGTTGGACATATAACATGAACAAGAAATATATCTTTGTTGAAGGATTTTTGTTCTGCAACATAACCTAGCCTATCCTGACTAATACAGCCAATGGCCACTTAAAGGTGAAAGCGAAGAGGCTGTATATTTTGTCAAATTCATAAATGCCCCGAGAATATTCTCTTGTCCAAAGTTTGTTGTATGGCATCAGTCTTATTAGGCAGGACCTCAAGGGTAAGAGCCACCGGAGGACGGCTGCTCAGCCTGCAGTTTCACTAGCGTGAGAGAAGGAAAGCACGCTGTGCTTCAGTTACAATGAGTCGGGTCCCCTGGTGCCCTGCAGGTCAGAACAAGGTAGATCGTCGGGGGAATATGCAGGACACAGTATGAAAACAGTTTCATGCATCAAAGTCACATCCATGGAACCATATTCTCGATTGATCTGTGCATAAATGTTTAAAATGCACTTTATTTCATTTTTAGGTTTTGAAATGAGGGGTTGACATTTGCAGGAATGAGCACCATATGTGCCTTGTCAAGCCTGCGGCATGCTCAGTGGGGCAAACGCAGCTCCCCCGCATGGCGTCATCCGCTTCGCAACCTCCTGGGATACCTTGTTTTTCATCTATGGGCAGCATTTGGCCAGAGGCTACAGGCAGCAGGGACAGGGACAGGAAGAGTCCACTTTTTGGCAGTGTCTCCAAATTCACCTCACCAAAAATTCCTATTGTTGTTGGTTCCCATGTTGGCAGTGAATTTCACTAGGATGGGTACCATATGTTCTAGCATTTCTAAAACCAGCTCAGTTTTGGAATATATTCCTTGTCTCTGTAATCCATCAAAATGCCCCAGAAATTCCAATATTTTAGTATACAAACTACATCTATCAGACAACCTCTTGCACGAGGATGCAATACAAAAATTAATTTTGAAAGCCTGTCCCTCAGTTTCTGGGTGAAACTCATTCACTTCACCCTCATATACCTGCAAACTGTATGAGGATAAGGTTTATGTTGATCCCAGGGAGTTCCGGCCAAAAAGGCGTCATATCAAATCACCTTAATCTAGAGAGTTTGTTTCAGAACGGGATCCTCCTGGGTCACTTAGTCGTGTGGGTCTGCTTTGCTGACTGTAAATTAGCATATTCCAGGGGTTTTGTGAGTTGAACATCTCAATCGTGGAAATGTCACTTTGCCTCTGAGAAGTTTGGTCAGAAATGTGTGCTGCCTCTCCATTTCCGACGACCGACTGGTCAGGTTCAGTCTTTCAGGTTGATTATTCCCTCCACCCCAGCACTGTTTCAGGCCAGGGAGAGGGCACAGTGCAGTCCTCAGTAGGATCTAAGCTGCGTAGTGGAGGTCAACCACCCCATCACTGCCATTCAGGGTTCCATTCCAAGTGTCTGAAACACGGCTAGGACACATCCTTGGGTTGCAAGCTCAAACCCTGTTAAACAGGTGCCCCAGAGAGGCCCACACATTAAATTATGGACTACTAAGCCGTTGGCAGGAGCATGTTAGGAACTCCTTTCCAAATGGCATCTGCAGAGAGTGAGGCCTAGAAAGAATGGAGATGGGCCAACACAGATGAGTGTTCTAAGCAGAGTGTAGCAGAAGGACAGACTTTGTGGGGTACAGAGGGTGGACCCAAGTGGAGAGGGTGTGGCCATGAAATGTGAAAGATGAAGGGGGTTGATCTTCAATTGAGCCTTTATTCTATGCCAGGCATTATACAAAATGTTTTCTGTGTGTTTACTCCCCTCAGTGACCCTGGAGAGTAAAGCATATGCTCACTTCACAGATGTGGAAACCACTAGTTAAGGCAGTTGATGATTTCCCCAGGATCACACAGCTGGGATGGGACGAAGCCACCCCCTGAACCCCAGTCTCCTTCTAAAGCACTTACTGCCCCATTTTCTAAATTGGCCTGGACCCCAACACCAGTTATTCTAAAACAATAAACATTTATTTGTTTTTAGTTTCAGAGGCTGAGAAGTTCAGGATTAAAGTGTCGGCAGAGTCCGTGTCTGGCGAGCGCCCTCCTCCTGGTTGGCAGACGGAAGCCAATTCTAATACCAACCTAATAACCCCATGGCCAAATCTTGTTGCTGCAGACTCTGAGATGGCAGGCTTTAAAAATTAGGAGGGAGGAAGACAGTTTGGCAATTTCCCCCCAGATTAAATGTAGTCTATCATATGATCCTGCAAGTCTACCCCTAGGTATATACCTAAAACATTTGAAAGCAGAGACTCGAACAGATGTTTGAGTCCACCAGTGTTCATAAGAAGATTATTCACCAAAGCCAAAAGTAGAAACAACCCAAGGGCCCATTAAAGGATGGCTGGATAAACAAAATTGTTACATCCATACTACCATGGAATATTACTCAGGCAAAAAAAAAAAAAGGAAATCCTGACACATGCTATAACAAGGGTGAAATTTGAGGGTGTTATGCTAAGTGATTAAGCCAGTCAAAAAAGGACAAATATTATATGATTTCACTTATCTGAGGTATTTTGAGTAGTTAAATGCATAGAGGCAGAAAGTAAAATGGCGTTTGTCAGGGGCAATGGAGAAGAGGGAATGCCAAGTGATTTAATGGGGACAGAGTTTCTGTTTGGGATGATGAAAAAGTTCTGTGGATGATTGGTGAGGTTGGTTGCATAGGACTGTGAATATACTCAGTTCCACTGAGCTGTACACTTAAAGATGTTTAAAATGGAAAGTTCCTCGGTATGTATATTTTACCACAATTTAAAAAAAAACTCACAAGGAAAGGAATTTAGAATTTGACCTTAAATATCTTCTTTTATTCATGAGCACAGAGCATTTTCCCCACATTATGCTATTCTGCTATATGGTCATGAGATGGTAGAAGCTGGTAGAAGCAGCCAGCCTAACGAGATAAATATAAAGTTTCTGATGGTGAATCAACTGGTCCTCACAACTAGTTTTGAAGAAGGGTAAACTGAGAGCTCAGATGACTTACCTGAGACCATGCAACAAGGGAAGTCAGCCTTCAGAGGCCAACGGGCACCTAAAGCCTTGGGCTGCCTGGCCAGCCTTTCTCCTCTAGAGCCAACTTAAGAAATGCAGAGAATGAAGCAGATGGATTGGTGTGCTCACTTGCACGCTTACTTGTCCAAAGGTGAAGGCATGGAAATGACGTGGATGTGATATTCTAGTACAATTAAATTATTTAAACCACTTTACTTTGCCAAAAGATTCCAAAACCAAATGCTTATTTCTTCCCTCAGTTACTGCACCTTGACCTTTTTCATCGCCGTGTATGCACAAGGAAAGAGTCCATGTCCTAGCTATGAACTGTCAAACAAATTCCTGCTGAACAGGCAGGAAAAAGATTCAATGGAAATAAAACTCATTCCATTTTTCATGAATCAAGTATTTCCTGAGCACCTATTTTATGCCAGAGACTATGTTATCTCAGGGAATGTAGCCAAGAACAAGCCACGTTTCTTCCCTGCCCTCCCTCATGAAGTACTGGCCTCAGGGAAGGGCATGTGATGCCACCCTAAGGGAAGCCTGAATAGCTCGGTGACACCTGAAGGATGGCAAGAAGTGACAGCCCAGTGTTGTAAAGGCTATGACATGAAGTCTGGAGAGCGAAGGAGTGGTTGGCATGGTCTATCAGGGTTCAGAGGAGCGGAACCGCTAAGATATAGACAAAGACACAGGCGGTCCCCTCTAAATTCATATGCTGAAACCCACCCGCAACAAAACTGGACCAGTGCCCTTATAAAAGAGAGCCCGGAGGGTTCCCTCTCTTGTCCGCCTTGTGAGGACATGGTGAGAAGATGGCCATCAATGATGAAGCGGGTCCTCAGCATACACCAAATCTGCCAGATCCTTGATCTTGGACTTCCCAGCCTCCAGAACCATGAGAATAAATTTCCGTTGTTTATAAGCTACCCAGCCTGTGGTATTTTGTTATAGCAGCCTGATCTAAGATAGGTGGGTAGTTAAGTAAATAAGTAAATAGATAGATACATAGATGATTGTAGATGATAGATAGATAGATAGATAGATAGATAGATAGATAGATAGATAGATAGATAATAGATAGATTTGTTATAGGGACTGACCTCATGCAATTGTGGTCATGAGATGGCAATTACATGACCTGGGGTCATCATGAGATGACTTCATGCAATTGTGGTCATGAGTGGGATAAGTGCCTTCCATCCGGCTGTTGTATTCACATCTGAGGCTGGAGACTGAAGCCAACAGATAAGGAAACTGGGGAAAGAAAGATGGATGTAGAGTGGGGGGAGGTAAAGAAGCCCTCTCATTGCCTCCCAGACACCCCTTCTGTCATGGACAAAGGCATACATCTGGTCCAGGAGTGAGAGAAGCTGGAAGGGAGAAGGACTCGGGGCCAGCCCTTGCCTCCGGCCAATTAAGTGAGCCAGCAGGTACGAGACCACATTGTCAGCTCCAGAAGGGCTGCTGCCTCATCTCCACCCTCCTCACCTCCTACAAGAATCTCTTTTGTGGCTCATGATGACTGGACACTTACAGGGAAGGGAGCTCTGAGAGACACGGTTGCCCTCATCAAGCTGACAAATTTTAAAGCCACCACAGATGACAACCTACCCTAGACTGGGGCCTGGAGGAAGTTTCCAAGAGGAAGTGACATGAATGCTGAGACCCAAAGGATGGCAGATGGTGGCCACACAGAGTGAGGAGAGAGTTCCATGGGTATCGGAACCACAATAAGAAACAGACCCTGTCTGAGAAAGTTGGCATCTTTAAAAGGAAATGGAAACCAAAAGGAGAAAGATGTGCTCCCAAAGGACAAACCTGTTCAAAACCAAGAATATAGCACATTTTTCTAGCAGCTATAATAGTGAATTGAAGCCAATAAAACAGTGGAGAAGTGGCTTTCCCAACCTGTGGGCTGATTCACAACTCTACTTCCTGTTCGTCCATCTTCCCTACTCCCTTTCAGCCCCTTTCCAGTCCTCCTCACTATCAAGGCAATCATGGGTGGGAGCCCAACCACACAGATAACCTTTGTTTATTTCTTGTAGATCTTACCCAGGAGTGAGATCTGTCACAGGATAGAAACCCCACAGCTTGGAGTCCTTAAGTGAAACCCACTGTGCTGGAAGAAAGGCAGGCTTCCTGTCTTTCCAATCCAGCACAACACCTTTTGGAAAGATGATCACTCTAACCACCTTAACAGGGCTTCTCTCAAGACTTGCGGCATCCAGCCTGAAGTGGGGACCACAGTGGTGAGCTAGGCCTGGGGTAGGGGGTTGGGGGAATTCACATGGTTCCAAGCAGTAACGTAGCCTCCCTGGTGCCAGGTCTTGCTCCCAGTCATGAGGCAGCAGATCCTTGGTTCCCCCACTAGATCAGGGGGTCCCCAATACCACCCTCAGATTCTGGGACTCACTAGAAGGATTCACAGAAATCAGAAAAGCTGATCTACCTATGGTTATGGCTTATTTCAGTGAAAGGATGTAGATTAAAATCAGCCTGGGTGACTCAGTTGGTTAAGTCATGATCCTAGGGTTCTGGGATCAAGTCCCACGTTGGGCTCTCTGCTGAGCAGAGAGTCTGTTTCTCCCTCTCCCTCTGCCCCTCCCTTAGCTGATTCTCTCTTCTTCTCTCTCTCAAATAAATAAAATCTTTAAAAAATAAATAAATACATAAAATAAAATCAGCCAAGGGTAAAGTCTCAGAGGCATAGGAGAGTTCCAGGAGTAAGATTCCTGCCCTCTGTCCCCACCATAGCCCTGTGAACAGCACTTCCTTCTCCCAGGAACAAGGTGTGAGAATATGTGCCAAATATTGCCAGTCAGGGACACTTACATGAGCCTTGGTGCCCAGGGATTTTATTGGGCTCATTCACATAGGCATGGGGTACCCTCATGACTGACCTTAGCTATTCAGATTCCAGCATCTCCAAACTGGCATAACATGGCCACGCTCCCCCATCATAAATCACAGATTACCTGGCATGGCCCAGTGCTCCAGGTAAACAAAGACCCTCTTGTCAAGCAGGATATTCCATGGGCTTAATTTCTCTCTCAGGAACCAGTCAAGAGCTAGACCTTTCAGAACGTGCTGAGTTTGGACAATCCAACCCTACTGGGTCAACCCTGTACTGTTCATCCACACATTGTGTTCACATTTTGTTCTGAGAGGGAAGTATCATGGTCTGGAGTGGGCAACACTAGTCAGGAGGCTTCCTGTCACTAACCCACGAGTGACCGGGTTAAGACCTACAGACTCTCCTTGTCTTTGTTTCCTCGACTGTGAGGTGATAGCAGTAACATCCACTCCAAGTTTCCTGAAAGGTGCTATAAGAGTCAAATGACCCAGTGGATGAGGTAAGTATTAAGCCTCCCGTACTCGATAATGTCAGGGCTAACAAGGTGTCCAAGTCAAATGGCGCTCTAGGGATTTCTGTCTATTTTGCAGCCATTTTGTTTTCCCCCCTAACAGTTATAAAGTGCTTACTATGTGCCAGGTACTAGGCCAAGTGCTTATGGGGATTATCTTATTTAATCCTCAAATAATTCTCTGAGGATAGTTCTATTATTATCCTCATCTGAGAGGACTGAGTTTCGGTAAAGTTACCTGAGGGCACATCTCCTCTTAAGTAGCAGAGACAGCTTTGAAACTGAACAAAGATAACCAGAGTCAGAAAAACCAAGCTAAGTTGGTTGCTTGCCAGACAAGGGAGAGCGGCTTCGCTCACCCAAAGGTGTGTCCAGTGAGGTTCTCTCGGTTAAAAGGGAAGAGACTGATCAGGATACAAAGAAAAGGCTTTGGCTCTGAGAAGGTGGGATTCTGAAGGGTGTCATTTGATGGTTAGAGGCGAAAACCCTGAAATATTTGGAACTGTTCCTCGCTCTGGTTTTTACAACAGAAGCACCATTGTCTGACAGGTCCAAATGGGTTGTGCAATTAAGACTGAACAGGCTCAGGTCACAGCCAGTGAGTTCGTGGGCACCTAAGAATTGGGGACACCCTTCTCCTCAGAACGGAGGCTGTCTGTCTCCAGGGCTGGAGATTGGACATCCCCTTCTCTGGCCAACCTTTGATCCGTGTCTGCTGTCTCCCCGCCAGCTCCCAGCTGCCCCCAGCCAAATGTATCAGGGACCTTGGACTGCCTGGAGAATGCTCATTTCATCAGTTTTTAACAGGATCCTTGTTTTTAAGGAAAACCTCATTTTTATTAGAGAACTGCAGAAGTAAATACTCCTGAATTTCTTCTTCTACCATAGGCTCATCTGCTGTTCCTTGTCCTCTGAGATAAATCTAGACGAGGAGACAGCTGTTCAGTTGCTACAAATCATAGGAACACTCTGGTGCAGAAATCTCCATAAAAGACTTCAGAGAAGATTTATGTCTTCAGGCAGAATTTAGAGGAAAGGCAAAAAAAAAATCTTGGCAAGAAGCAGCAGAAGGCTTTTACACAGAGGCACATCTGAAACTCCGAAGAGAAAGAGAAAAGGATACCACCCTGGGGAGAAGAGCGGGCATCCAGTGTGGCCCCGTGCTGACCCAGACCGAGGCCTGTGGACGGGGAGAGCCGGGCCAAGGCCTCTAAATGGAGCCTGGACCAGAAAACCCACACAACGAGGACTATTTGGAAGGCGTCCAGGACGTGGAGATTGCCATTAGAGGAAGAATTTGCTTTGGAGATGAGAGAGCTTAGAAGGGCCCCAAATGTCCAGGAAAAGGAAGGGTGGTTCAAAATAGCCAGTTTTCAAAAAGCCACTTTGGAGATTACCTGAAATGTTTAGTTGAGTAGTAGTAGTAGTAGTAGCAGTAATAGTAATAGCAGCACTATTTTAATTCCAGAAAGAATTAACGTGTCCTCAGAATAAGTTAAGCATCTCACGAAGACACCCTCTTTCATAGCCCAGAGAAGATCTACATGCTGAGGAACTTGAGTTTCTGACTGCACACAATCTATTTTTCCTGCCCCCGTGACCTAGAACCTGGACTTCAGGGAGGTGTTTATTTTTCTGGGACAGGCAATGCCTGATCCAACGAGAACAGTGTGTAACACGCCGTTCACTTCTGCCTCTCACCTCCCTGGATTAGCACAGACTCCACAGGTGAAGGGCACACGTTGCCTTACGTCAGACACCAGCTGCTAGTTTGGGGGTCCCCAGGCCACCTGTACTTCTGACAAACTGGCTATGAATTTGGAGTTCCTGGGAACTCCTCAGGTTTAATAATTCACTAGAATGATTCCTAGAACTCAGAAAGTACTATATTTATGATTACAGTTTTACTATAACAGGTACAAACCAGGGGGTGCCTGGTGGCTCAGTCAGTTAAGCATCTACTCTTGTACTGATCAGGTATTGATCCGAGGGTCTCAGAGTTCAAGTCCCACTCTGGGTTCCACACCAGGAGCTTTTATTTTTAATTTTTTATTTATTTATTTATTTATTTGACACAGAGAGAGAGAGAGTTCACAAGTAGGCAGAGAGGCAGGAAGAGAAGAGAGGAGGAAACAGGCTCCCCGCTGAGCAGAGAGTCCGATGCGGGACTCGATCCCAGGATCCTGAGATCATGACCTGAGCCGAAGGCAGAGGCTTTAACCCACTGAGCCACCCAGGCGCCCCCCACACCAGGAGATTTTAAAAAAAGAAGTAAGATACAGATCGGGAATAGCCACATGAAGAGATCCGTAGGGCGAGGTTTGGAACAGTCCTCAATGAACTGCTTCCATGCACTCTCCCTGTGGAATCAAGGTGTGTCACTCTCCCGATATAGAAGTACGCTCACCAAGCTTGGGTAGCTTGGGGTATCCAGGGTTTCACTGGGATTTTGTTATAGAGGCACGATTGACCGAATCATCGGTTATGTGATTGAACTCAAACTCTGTCTCCCCTCCCCAGAGGTGTGGAGGTCAGGCTGTTACCGTAACCGGCCCCATCCTGAGTTACCTCGTTAGCGTTAACTCAGGTGTCGTCCATGGGTTCCTAGCACTCAGGAAATTCCAGGAGTCTAGAACCTGAGACAAAGGACAGACAAGTGCTTTATTACACAGCACAATGACAACAACTAACGTTCAATGAGGGTTTTCTGGGTGCTGGGCTCTGTGCTGAGTACTTGACATACATCTCCCTTGATCTTTAAAACAATCCTCTGTGCCGGATTTATTATAATCCTAATTTTACAGATCACAAACTGAGGCACAGAGGCAGGAAGTAACTTGCTTGAATTCACAGAGCTGGTGAGTGATAGAGCAGGGTTTGGACTCATGTTTGTCACATGGGCCACGGTGTCCCTCTAGGGCTCATTATAAAAAGGGAGAAGATAAGGGGGCAGGCGTTGTCACTAGAGAAGACCTTAGATATAACTAACACAAGGACCTAGACTGACTTCAAAATCTTGGAGGAAAACAATCTAGATTTCCCACTTGAAAGAATTCAGTCTTTAGAGTCAGAAAAGCTGCTTTAAATTCCAGCTCTACCAACTGAGGGAAAAAAAGCACTAAACTCTCTGGTCTGCAATCCCTTCCTCAATTAAATGGAAATTCTAAAATGTCTCCCTACGAGTTTGGTCTGAGGAATAAAGCGGGTCATTTATTTGAAAGTGAAGAACAGGAGACCCGTGGAAGGCTTTCTTTTTCCTTTTCCGCTCAGTCTGTCCCTGGTCTTTCACCCACAGAATTTGTCTTCTCTCCACACGCTATTTATTCCTTGTGCCTCACATGATACCCTTCAGCCTCTCTCATTGCCTTAGATTATATTTTGGTTCTCTTAGCTTAATTATTTTTACACTGCTCACATGGACTATTACTTTAGCTGCAGAGAACACCAGCCTTAAAAACATGTTTTAATCACCTAATTATACATGGCATAACACTTGAAACTTAGCCAACAGGGGTCCAGGTCTGGTGATACAGTGGGAAAGGCTGGGGCACGTCCTCCGAAGACTTGGGTCTGGTCCCACATCTGCCTCCTCCCACCTCGTTGCCTTGAAAAAGACACTTAGCCTCTATGAGTGTCAAACTACTCGTTTATAAAATATCAGCAGTAATTATACCTGTCTTGCTAACCTCACGGGCCAGGGGGCAGGGGGGAAGGTTGGATGAGAAAAAGTATGTGGAATCTTGGGAAACCAACAAACCTTTATGTGAATAGAGAGAATAATTATGTAAGACAGCAACTAAAGCAGACATTGAAGCCCACATAAAAAGAGCTACGAAAATCCTAGAACATTCCCATATAAGGAGTGTACAGAAAAAAATGGCACAAGACAGACACACAAATAAGCATGTGTTCAAGTCAAAGTTGGGTTCATTTTTGGAAGGCAGTTGGCAGGGAGGGCTGGAGAAGAGGTTGAGGAATGTGTCAGTGTTTACAAATGCTACTGTCTTGGAGTAGAAACGCATGGGAAGCTGGTAGTCAGATGGAAAAATCTAATAACGAAAAACATGAATACCCGTTAAGTGTGTCTTGAACATTACACTGATGAGATTCCCGAGGTAGGACTAATGCAACCCACACTGGCGTTCAAGGAGCTCAACTCTTATGATGAATATGGATTTCTGTGGCGACCAACAACTAAACACACCTCTGTCAGGTGAATAGAAAGAAACCCAAAGCTGCCCAGGGAGTCGGTTCAGATGAAAGTCACAGGGCTTGCTTCATCTACATAAAAATTCCAAACACTATTTCCTCACAGGACACAAAAGAGATGAATTATCTATATTAAAACAAAACAAAAAGGACAGCTTTGGGTGATACCTAAGTTGGGTGCTAAAGTTGGGGTAAAACACTTCATTAGAAATCTTGCTTTAGCTACTTTTATCCATTCATTAAAAAAAAAAAGTTTATTTAGGGTGCCTGGGTGGCTCAGTCAGTCAAGCATCCGACTCTCGGTTTCAGCTCAGGTCATGATCTCAGGGTGGTGAGATCCCAACGCTACCTCGGGCTCCATACTCAGCTGGGAGAATGCTGGGATTCTCTCTCCCTCTCCCTCTGCCCAGCCCTTTACTCACCCCACCCCATGCAAGCACTCTCTCTATCAAAGAAATGAAGTAATTAAATCTTCTTAAACAGATGTTTATTCAGTGTCATTGGGAAGCAGGTACCCTTCTAGGCCACCGGGATCCCCCAGTGAATGTAACTGACAAAATCCCCTCCCTTCGTAGGGCAGGTGGACTCCCGTGGGGGGCTGGGAAAGAGACAGGGAGACAGACCATATGCGATAGACCCAACAATGAGGAAGCTACAGAAGAATTGAGGACTTGATCCCCACCACAGAGAAAATGAAAGAACCCGAAGGGGATTAGAAAGGCCAGGTGGGCAGTTGCCATTTCCAATCCTGGGGCCAACTTGAGCATGTGGCTTAGCCTTCCCAGGCCTCCCTGCCTTTCCCACGAAGTGGGACTACTGTGGGCCCCTAGGCTCACAGCCGCGGTGCAACGGGGTAGTGCTGCTCACATACTTGGGACACGGGAGCACCCACAAAGTCATCATGGACGTCAATCACTTGAGTTTTGCACACGGTAAGGAGGAACTAGTACACACAGGAAGAGGAAGTTAGCGACTGGGTGATGCATGAGCTTATGTTTTCTTTCCCCCTCACACCACTAAGCCTAGATCTACTTCAAGTAGAAGCAAGGGCATTTTGATCCAAGGTAATAGAAAAGGTTTTGAAAGTAGATACCCTTGAGGTGGAAAACATAGAGACCAAACTCCGTTCTTGGACTCCCGTGCCATGGAAAAGGGGAAATGAGGAGGGATGAAGAGAGCACAGAACCCCGAAGGGAAGGAACCGAGAATACCGAGAGCAGATGGAAGGGTGGGAGGCACCGGGCCCTGAGTATTAGTGGGCTTCCGGACTTTATTTCCAAGTGCTCTGCCCAAAGAGATGCTCAGCAATGTTTGTTTCATGAAATGACAAGTCTCCCCCCAAAACGGACACTCTGTTCCTGCATGTTCAGATCCATAAACCCAGGGTCTGCAGGCATTGCCCATGGAGACGGACCCTATAGCGGAAGGGAGAGGTTTATAAACCTCGAGGTTTCAAGGGTGCCTGGGTGGCTCAGTCAGTTAAGTGTCTGCCTTCAGCTCAGGTCATGATCCCAGGGTGCTGGGTTCAAGCACCGCATCGGGCTCTTTGCTCAGCGGGGAGCCTGCTTCTCCCTCTCCCACTCCCCCTGCTTGTGCGTGCTCTCTCTCTCTCTCTCTCTCTCTCTCTCTCTCTCTCTCTCTCTCTGTCAAATAAATAAACTCTTAAAAGCAAACAAACAGCGGGGCTTGAGACTTTGTGCTGTCCGGAAGGTTCTCCTCCACCTTCAGTGGCCTTCGCCATGGGGCTCATTTCCTGTTCTCACTACAAATATGGGAGGCATGAAGGAACACCTGTCCCTGCTCATGAGCTTACCCCAGCCACGGAGCCAGAGCTTGGTCACCTCCTGCAGGCCGACTCTTTACAGGTGGGTGGCAGGCTCAGCTCTGGAGAGACAGGGTCATTAATGAGAAACGCAGGGTTCCATCATCAGGATCTAGGCCCCTGTTGGTATCTGACCAAGTTTCTGAGACGTCTGCTGAGGAAAAAGGAGTATTCTGCTGAGAAGGGACAAAATAATCAGGAGAACCATTTCCCTTTCCGCCTCCCTCACTGTCCGTGCCGGGAGCTTTCATGCTGTCAGTCCTTGGGACCCAAGCCTGAACATCATCCCAAATCCAGCAGAGCCCCAGTGACGGGGATGAAAGCGGGAGGGGTGCATTTCTGGACTTGTCTATCTCATTTTATTATTATTATTTGGCCAAAATCCCTTTCGAAAACCCCAAAAACTCCTTTACTTACTAGCTGTTTGGCCCTGCAAACCCCTGAACCCCTTTTTCCTTTTCTCGTTAGTTTGAGACACGGTGTTTTATTATCTATTTTTGTATTGAAGTGTAATTAACATACAATATTATATTAGTTTCAAATGTACAATATATTAATGCATAGATTCTATTCATTACTCAGTAAGTGTAGTCACCATCCGTCAGCATACAACGATATGACAATTTTATTGACTACATTCCCTATGCTGTACTTTTTGTCTCTGTGATTTATTCATAGTGTATCTGGAAGTCTGTGCCTCTGTGTCTACTTCACCCAGCCCTCTCGCCCCCTTCTGTCTGGAAACCACCCCTTGAATCTCTTTATTTCTCAATGTCTTCACCTATAAAATGGTAGTTATAGCAGCACCCACTTTGGGGGTTGTTAAGGCAAATAAGCTTACAAGGAACTTGGGGTATAATTTTAGTGTGACTTGGGACTACAGGTTAACAAGCTTGATTCCAAATACAGCATGTAGTAGACCCTCGATAAGGGTTAATTCAATGAATTAAGATCAATAACAAAATCTTCAGGAGAGGTAGCCAGAAATAAACGTTCACAGCTGACGTGCAAGGGGAGTTTTGCATAATTTGTGAGTTGAAATGGCACTGTGGCTTAAATAGAGGGAAATTTTCAGAAAAGAATTAAATACATGATTCTGTGGAAATGACCTTGGCATCAACATATCTGACTTCTATTCCTGATTGCGTTATTAATTCTCTTTGTGGCATTGAAAAAAACTGCTTCATATTCAAGGTGTTTTGGTAAGCTGAAGAAATCGGACCAGATTATGTCTAAGGTTCATGGCTACTCAGTGGATGGTTCAGTAATAGTCTCTGGTACTTCTGCCAGAAAAGCTAATTAGCTTAAGTGAAGCAAGTCAAAAGTGCTTTTTTAAGGGGGAAGAAGAGATCTCTGTTTTATTGAGATATATACCTAATTCTCACCAGGATGAAAGTCACCATGACTGTGAGTCAGGATGGTCATCGCCATTATCACTTCCATCACATACTGTTCACTGAGGGCCAGACACTACACTAGGAGCATGGCACACATATCATTTCATTCAATCCTCTCAATATTTCTTAGCACCTCACCAGATCCATTCAAAAAGGAGAGATCTATGTTCCCTAAAAAACAATGGGATAATTACCGATTATGGAACTAAAAGCTATCGTTAAATTAGTGGTCTCCCACATGCCGGGTGCTTTGCACATCTCTTCCCTAATCCCCACAACAACCCTGTAAAGTAGGTAATGTGAGTTCTGAGTTCATTTCTATTGCTGAGGAACAAATTACCATAAATTTCGAGGCTTAAATGGACACGCTTCCATGAATGAAGAGCCCAGCGTGGCTTTGCGTGTCCTCTGCTTGGGGCCTCACAAGGCTGCAGTCAAGATGTCAGCTGGGCTGTGCTCTCATCTCATCAAGCCCATGCTTGTGGTCCTCCAAGATGGCCTTCCCTGAAATGAGAGCCAACATTCCCTATAGTGGCTGCACACAGTCCCTACCTTTTTGTTGACTTTCTGTTGGGGTCATCCTCTGGCATGTGGCGTTCTCTACAACCTAGCAGTCTGCTTCTTCAGGGCCATCAGGAAAATCCTCCTGACTTTAGTCTCTGACCTCTCGACCCTTTTTTCAAGAGTATGCCTGATTAGGTCAGGCCCACCCTGGATAATCTCCCTTTTAGTAACTCAACATTAACCGACGTGGTACCTCGATCGCTTCAGCAAAATCCCTTCACCTTTGCCATACCATGTAAGAGAATCATAGGCATGATATCCCACCATATTCAAAGGTATCACCACATTTGGGGGAGGGGATTATCCAGGATGTGCATCCCAGGAACAGGAATTTGGGGAACCACTCTGGAACTCTGCAACAATCTCTGTCTTAGAAGTCATCAGGTGCATGTCTAACAATCCATGAGTAGTAAGGAGCAAAATTGGAGTCGCAGGCAAGTGTGAGAGTCCTGAACCCAAACCCCTTCTTGCACATCACACCCCCATTCTAACAACAAACTTCCCATCCCCAAAATAAACCTTTTCTGAGGTCACCCAGGGCACCTGCAGTTCACAAAGTACTTTATGACATGTAAAATTCAGCACGATTAAATCAAGTTCAAGATTTCCCCCAGGAGCCCCTCTCAGTACACCTGTCAATCAAATCCAGGCTGAGCCATCAAACCCAATTACCCAGAAACCAGCTGACATAAGCTATTAATAAAGCCACGTGAAGCAGGGGAACAGATGTCCTCACTCTGCGGCTCACTGTCTCTGCCCAGGTGTCACACCAGTGCTCCCGGAGCTTCTGCACTTGGCCAGATTCCTGCCTCATCTTGTCTTGATCTTGCCTTCCCTGACACCCTGCCCCACATGGATGGAGCACTCAAGACATGTCTGTTGGACTAAACTCTTCTCCTTGCCTTGTAATAAGCATATTTCAGACTATCTTGATTTCCTCCCCTCCGATTTCAAGTGTTTTGGAGCATTCAAATTAACTGATGTTCCCTGCCTGTGCCCATAAAGACAATGCCTTTTGTGCAGTGGCCATGTCCCCAGCCAAGCACGTGGAGTATGTGGCTCCACACTTCCCTCCTTTCTCTTCCTCCCAGAGAACGGAGGCTCAGGAATTAACACCTGCTGATCACCTACTGAATACTGCATACTGCATACGTACAGTTACGCATTACCTTTTAGAGCTATAGAACCTTTGGCTCCAAGGGGTTAAATAGCTCATCTGAGCTCATGCCACGGATCGTGCTGCAACTCAGAGCCGAACCCAGGCTCTAGGACAGCACAGTCATCCCCTGTCCAGACTTCACTGTTGAGCTGGGGCTTTTCTCCTCAAACTGAGGGTAGTCCCCAAAACTTTGAAGGGTATTTAGACAGGTATGAGTTTTAAAGTCACCTTCAGTGTTCAAATGAAAATGAAACCTCATCTTTTTTTTTTTTGGAAACCTCATCTTGATAGATATGCATTTCTCAGACTAACAGATTAATGCCACATTTAAGACTCAGTACCTACATCTATAGCGTTTTCCATACATTTCTGCTCCTTGGTACCTACGCAGGCCTGAGACATATTAGTCTTTCGGGAAATATTTGGAGAGAGAAGGCAGGAAGGGATGAGAGGATGGGCACATGGGGTGTTTGGTGTGGGAGTGGGGATGGATGATCCATATAGGTGAGCAAAGTGGGGCCCAGGGCTGGCCTGTTGGTTGCACAGCAAACGCTGCATGCGAACATTCTCCCTGTTTTTGCGTGCTTCCATCGCCCCCTAGCCATCATGGGGAGAAATACCCATCTCGGGGAAAATCCGTCATTCCTCCAGAATGTCACTTGTGAATACTTTAAGCCCTTTGAGTTGACAGTCTTTGCTACAGTGTACACCTATGTGCTTTGTCTTTTTCATTAGCAGCTTTCTTTAGTAGCTATTATTTAAAAAAGGTATCACTAAGGGTTGGCATCACTTATCTTCTCAGTCCAAAAGAATGGGATTTGTTGGTTCTTTAGAAGCCCTTTGCTCATAAGAACCATGCCTTGTTTGTCTCTGAGTCCCTGACTCTACCATGAACACTCCAGGGCTTCTGTCCACATGTTTCCTGGCCTCAGAGCCAGGCCAGGTGCTGTCTCCATGAAGCTCATACGGCGATAGCTTCTGCTAATTCCCCATTGACCGTGTGCAAGGGGCCTGATGAGCACTGTCTCAAGTAATTCTCCTGACGGCCCTATGAGGGAGTACGATTATGCCCATCTCACAGCTGGGGAAACTGAGGCACACACCTTGGCAAAGCCACAACTCAAACACAGCTGCCTCCTCCTCAGGCCTAGGACCGTCCTCTCAGTGTGGGTCCCGGGAGTCCCCCAGCCAGACTGGTGTCTCCATCTCCTGCCGCCATTCCTTTCTGACTCCTACGTGTCATTTTTCACTCCCTCTCCCTGCAAGTTGTATTTCTTCTTTCTCTAAACCAGAAACTCAAACCGCACGAAGGACGTTGTCCCCCAACGTGTCATCTTTGTGCACACTAAATCTCACATGTAGTGGATACTCAGGAAAGGCGTGTGGCCATCCACATAACTTACAAAATTGCAGCTCCTTCAATGACTACCAGGTTGTTAGCTCTGAGTTCAGGTTTCCCAAGGAGAGACCTGAGGATGCCTGGCATCAGAATGACTCCGAGATCGTTAGCTGGTTGTCTGCTTACAACCACGATCTCCAGGATCTCGTGGGAAGGAGGAGAGTGAGTGGGGTATCGCCCAGGACAAACGCGAAGTAGGGTTTTTAATTGAGAGGCAACAGAAGAGAATGGAAAACTAAAGACTGTCTGAAAGCAGTCTCATCTGGGAACAGTGAGGCTTGGTTTCTATTTTTTGGGGGGGGAACTGATTAGAAGGCAGGAAGCAAAGAGGTCAGTCTGGAGGCTCTACCCTTGAGCTGGCTGAATAGAGGCATCCAAGAAAACAATTCCCAAAAACCTGGGGAGTCTGGCTGTGGTGTAAGTGACAGGCTGCCTGTGTCATGTGTCCAGAGTCCTCCTCCTTTCCTGATCAGATTCCTCTGGGGGAGGTGAGCACTGTCCAATCATCGCCTGCCAGGACAGAAGCAGAGGAAGGTGAGCTGTTCTTCAGCACGGGAAAGGAGAACCAGCCCAGGGTTCTGGAAGAAAGGACACTGGCCTGTAGGTTGTTTGAGAGAACATAGAATAACGGGGTGGCCCAAAGCATAATTTGGGGTTATAGGTAGGAAATTAAGTGTCGGGGGGAGAAAGAAAAAGAAAGAACAGGTGCACTCATGGTTTTAGTTCACAACATTGAACAACCGCGCAGGGTAGATGCAGGCCAGTGTGCAGACAGTGTTGAACTTCTGAAGGACATGCCATGCCGGGCATGAGCCCTTCACCCCTCAGACTCTGGGGAGGGCCAGAGGGGCCCTGGAGAGCTGGCCGGTGGTAAGTTTGGGGCTCCGGCACTGGCTGCGGACCAGGACAAAGAAATACAGTATTTTAGCCACCACTGCTCTCATCAGGTATATGCTGATTGACTCTCTGCACTGAAACGAGAGAAGAGGAAGGAGAACGTGACTCTCTGGGATCATTAACGCACGTGGAAGCCAATGACAATGGGAAACTGGCAGCCGCGTGGAGGGGCTGCTCTTCCGGTCAGAGCAGCTTCCCTGTTGCCCATCACGGCGGCCCCCGCGGTCATAGCTGTTGACCCTCCACAGCCGGGGCGGCAGCCCTGGCAGGAGCACACATCCAGCTGGCTGAGCGGCAGCCCGAATTTCCAAGGCAGGGAAACCGGCCGGTCAGTTGGGCCAAAGCCCGGAGTGATGCTGATCTCGGCAGGCTCTCGCGCCGTCTCCTCGCTGCCCACCGCCCACAGGTGGCTCTTCTCCACATGCCCAAGTCAAACACAAAATCCCTCCGCTGAGAAGCAGCAACAGAGCTGTTTGCCTCTGGGCTTCACGAAATGTTCAATTCGGATCGCACTCCCCTCCATAGATGTTCTGTTAGAAGATTCAGAATTTCTGACTTTCCAGGAAGGAGCCCAGCACCCATGCCTATGTGAAAAAAATAATAGGAATGAGTATTTTCAGAGTATTATCAAAGCAGTTTTTTAAAAAAAAAGGAGTTTTATCAAAGTAGTTTCAGCTCCTCGACGTCCACTGTTCCAAGAGGTTGCAAGACCGTAATCATCTCCCTCCACAATCGCCGGCTGTTCCCACAGCGCCCTGAATACATTTTTGTGGCTATTTCTAATTACCCCCTGCACTTGGGGTGTTCGTTTTGCATCACAGTTTTGCTTTGGGCCATCGAAAACTATTTCTATCTTCCCATATGTGTTTGGCTACCACTAATTGGGGAAAGATATTTTTAGCATTTCCTCATCTTTCCATCTTTGCAGATCTGCCCTATTTAGGGAAAAAAGTCTAGAAAAGAGTAATTTTCTCCCCCTAAGGAATACCAGAGATGCTTTTAAAGTCCTACAAGCAACTTTTTTCACGTTCAGTGCAGAAGGCAGTAAAGGGGAGCAAGAATCCCAAATCCTGGATTCTCTCCTCTACCGTGTGTGCTGGCATAGAAAGAAAACCAAGGATTATTTTCCTCCTTCAAAACCCTGGTTGGTTTCATCGCCCCAGTAGATCCTATGGCTCCCCCAGCCCACTCCTGCTTAGGGCAGATCCACCGTCCCCAGAATTCAACCACCACGCTGGAACAATACCTTGCTCTACTTTTTTATATTTCAGGTACTACTTGCACCCCCAAAGAATTCTGTCAAATTTAAGGTGTCTTTTAAAAAACTGAAGGATTTTGAGCTACTTTTACCTAATCTGTGCCAAAACACCTTCTTTTTGTTAATTAGGACTTTGACAAGCAGCTTTAGAATTTAAAATAATCGCAGCATAAAAATAATTGTGTATTGCTGCCAAAATAAGAAATGATATTTTCTTATCATTTGGTTTAGTATTTTGTTTTTCACTATCACTTATCAAACATAACAAAAAAGCAGTTTTTGATCCACACAGAAACACGAACCTTTGACTGATTTTGGTCAAAGATAGACCCAGCGGTGTTACTCAGAAATGGGTCCTACTGAAACAGTTTCATTTCTTCTGTTCTTCATTACTCAAAGATTCATGATTAGGACTCCTTTCAAATATGTGAGCTGAGAGCTTCATAAAAATTAATTTGAAATTAATTTACCTACCACACAGGTATTAGAATGGCTCAGATCCAGGCCACTAACAAGGGCAAATGTTGGTGAGGATGTAGAGCAACTGGAACTCTCCTTCAGGGCTGGCGGGAACACAAAATGACACAGCCACTTTAGAAAACAGTTTGGGATTTCTTACAAAACTAAACAGACTCTTTCCCTATGATTCAGCAACAGTACTCCTTGGTGTCTACTCAAGGAGTTGAAAACTTATGTCTACACCAAAACCTATACATGGATGTTTATAGCAACTTAATTCATAATTACCCAGACTTGGTAACTTTCTGCCTGCTATTATGTTATGAATATTTCTCCCAGTTGGCCCACAGGTCTATAGTTATCTTTGTGTGGTGGACATGGAGATGCAGTGCCTACAACCCCTTCAAGGAAAGACTTGTGCCAGCTGTTGAAGGACAATCTCCAGCGGCTTCTTGCCTCAGTGGCAGAGAGCTGACTTGCCCAAGAACATGTTCTTCCTGGGGGACCCATAACCATTGCCTGGTTGTGGTAGGAGACAAAGGCCCAGGCATTTCAGCCCAACATGGGGCCACTCTGACAGGCTACTTCTGCTCCAGAACCCTCCGAAGGGTTCCTATTGTTGGCCTGCTTTGTAATTGGATCTTTCCCCTGAAGAAATCCCACTTCCTTCACCTCCTTTCCACAGATGATCTCCAATATGCACCATACACAGCAAACTCCATCTTGGTGTCTACTTCGGGGGGGGAAAAAGTGGCAATTTGGAAGTTAATTGTTTAATTAATAGCTAACATAACATACACCTTTACATATAAATACACTATCTTAGAAAATAGTGTGGGTTTTTTTTATTCATAGAAGAAACTGGTTCTTTTATAGAATGATTATAGGAATGAAAGATTAAAAGTTGAGCACCACACCTGAAACTAATATGACACTCTATGTTAATCATACTGGATTCTTTTTTAAAGATCTTAATTAGCTTACATGAGAAAAACTAGAGTGATACAGTTGAGACAGTGATTATATTGCTTTTCAAACCTTGGTCCTAGTCATGAAATCAGAATAGCATTTCATCTTTGAGTTTTAATGATCTCAAATAGGATAACAGTACATTATAACTTGACTTATAAGCCTACTTTTGGAAGGATATATAAATTACCTTTGTGGAGTGGTGTAGGACCAAAATGTAATAAATGATGTAAGTCAATTAAAAAAAAAACACTTGAGTATCAAAAAACACGGTATTTTTCTAACAGCTATTATGCAAATCTGTTATTTAGATTATATTCCTCTAAATAAAAATCACCCCTTTATTTGGGGATATAGTCCCTTTTATTTGCTGCCCCCTTTATCTTGCTTTATTTTTCTTTATAGCACTTTTTTAAGTGTCTTTTATATCAATATCTGTCTCCCCAGCACCTAGAATGAAGCATGACATACAATAAGTGTTCAATAATTATGGGCTGGATAGATAATAAATAAATGAATAAATGGTAACAAGGAAATGGATAAATGACTCAGGGCCAAAGGCAGATAAAACATATCCAGACCAATAATATATTTGGCCTCCCTCTTCAGGAAAATGAAGCACAGTATTAACTTGCTTTATATAAAATTGCCCAAAGTACTCATTATATATGCACAGACGTATCCAGGCGTTTTTCTTTGCTCCCTTCTTCCTCCCAGCCCCACCCCTTTGATGCAGGCTGCCTGATTGCATAGCTTCAGGGGAGCTCACGAGAAGGCTGTATTCAGAGGATCAAGAATGGTAACAGATGGCTGGATGCCCTCATTCTGCAGATGCTTCTGTATCTGTGCTGCTTAAAAGCATTTTAACTAGTATAGGGTGAGACAGGTATTATCTGGTTGCAGCCCAAGTTTCTAGAATCCCAGATTAGTGCCCAGTCCCCTCAGCCTCATAGCTGCTAATCCTCTGTGACAGCCTTCATGCACCTGTGGATGTTGTGTGCTTTCAGACTCCAGTGAATTCTGCTTCATTATATCTTGTTTGGGGTTGGATTTTCCCCAACATAAGCTCTTTGGCTAATGTAGCTGGCTCATATTTTTGTTAGACTATTTAAAGACAAGTGAGTAAAGTTGGAGAGGGTAAGGAAAGGTGATACAGGGGAGCTGAGATTGAGCTAGGACTTTGGCCATCTATCCTAGTCATCAAAAACCATCATTAACCTTACTGTTGTTCTGACAAGATGGCAGAGAAGCACAGGTCGATTTAGAGATTCCGTCCAGGGAGAACACCGACTCTCACATTCTTTCGTGGAAAGAGCTGACCAAACAATATAACAGAGGTGCACAGAACCTCATGAAAGCACAGTCAGTGTTCATGGTTAAGTTCACCTACAGCATTTTTGACACTTCTGGCTACAATTAGAAGGACTCTAACGCCATAATCTTCCAATAGCTTTCCATGTTACTGCAGTGGATGTTTGTTATGCTAAGTCTGTAAGCAGTAGAATCTTTCTTAGTTTCTAAATGAACCTTTTCCAGTTTAAGTAATTTGCACCGAGGAAAATGTCGTCTTTTCCTCTTTTCTTCCTCAGCGGGAACTGATTAGAACAAATGCAGGAGACCCCAAATGTTGAAATCAGCAGACCTTTAAATTGCATGGAATCAGATTTCTTAAAACGCAATTCTACCCGGGTTGCTGAAAATGGAGCTAAGAAATCCATTATCTCTTGGCCCTTTTCCCATTTTTGTAATTATTGTTATATCTTCCTCTGTTGTGAAGTGTCTATTATGTAAATCCCATTGGGAGTGGCTTTCTGTCATGATCAGTTCCTTGCTGCTGTCAGTACAGAGCCCCCTAGGGACTTCACTGAGAGTCTACCCAGAAAAGAAAGGAAATGTGAGTTTGAGGAGTTTTGTTAGCATGAGATGGTGCAGTCTCCATTGTAGCCATGCTTTGCGAAAACATTTCAGGATGCTTTTAGCCTATGAAATCACCTCAGAGAAAACATACAGGGTTTGGTGTATTTTCCCTCCTTTTTGGGGGAAACATGACCAGACACATTTTTATTGTCACAGAGGGAATAAAATCCTTTCCTCTGGTGGCAATTATTTTTGTTGGGTTTGTAATCACTTAAATTTGGGGGGTGAGGGAGGTGTCCGTTTCCCATAGAAGGCAAGTAGAGTGAAGAACCTGAGAGATCTTCTCAAAGAGGAGGGTTAGATAAAATGTAAAATTATAATCATGAAGAATGTGACCATCCATCCATCAGTAATCTTTTATAAGCTCAGATTTAAAGATGTCTCTCAATTAGGAAAACAAGGTAGTATGGTAAAATATAGAGAACATAAGCTTTGAAATTAAAGAACTGTTACTGGCCATTAAAGGGAACTAATGAAGACAGGCCTTGCAGAATTATCATTTTGGGTCAATGTAGTAGACTGGGTGGACATGGAAGAGAGTCACTGCCCTCTCCCACCATCTTTCTCTAAACGTATATAACGTATACATGAACAGACTTAAGTGGGTAGCCGAGCTTAGAAGATGTAGGAAACTGGTCCAATATACAAAGGACACCAAAGCCAGAGTGGTAATAAAGAGCAGAAGCAGCATGGCCTGGGGTATCATACCTAAATAAAGGTCTTATCAGCTGGGAGTTGAGGTTTTAACCTACTTACTGAAACAGGAGAGTTAGTTCCCGAACCCTGGGGAAAGGCTGGCCGTGAATAATGTCAGGATTTTCCTTCATGAACTTATGAGTAGAAAATCTCTTCCTGTGTGCCTGGAGAAGAAACAAGAAGATAGCCACCTACTCTGATCCTTGGACCAAAAGAGCCACCTACGACATCTCAAAATAGAGGTGTGAGGTTCTGAATTTACAATTTGGATATGGTGAGACAACCCTCATGCTAAGGAATTAATATAAAAATTCTGAAATGGGTGAAACCACTAGAAACACAGAGGACGCCCTGTAAATTCGTTCTTAGAGACATTTCTTTACCCCTTGTAACGAACTGAATTATACACCCCACAATTCATACATTGAAGCTTGAGCCCCTGGTGTGATTGTAATTAAGACAGGGCCTTGAAAGAGGTAATAAGAGTTCAATGAGGTCATGAAGGTGGAGCCCTGATCCACCTCCTCCTCTCAGAGGACAGGTGTCTCTCTGAGAGGAGGAAGAGACACAGGATATACACAGAGGAAAGACCATGTGAAGCTGGAATGAAAAGGGCGAGCTTTGAGACAAGGCCAGAGGCTTTGGGAGACACCAAACCTGCGGGCAACAACTTGATCTTGGACTTCTAGCCTCCAGAACTGTGAGAAAATAAATTTCTGTGTGAAAGCCGCTCAGGCTGACTAAGACGCTCCTGGTTACATGGCCATCTGGATACATTCACTGAAGATAAATTCACAAGAAAAATGTATAGACCTCACAAAGAGAGGAAGTCACAAGGAACATCGAACAGGGGAATTTACACTCCCCAAAACTAAAGGTAATAGGTTAAGCTGAACAAGATTATAAAATAAGTTTGTTTAAAATATTTAGAGGTAAAAGAAATTATACAAACTCTAAGTCAAGTACAAGGTAATATGGGAAGATCATTTTTTTGAAAGGAAACTATATATACACTGTAGAAATAAAAGTATGATTATTGAGGGGCGCCTGGGTGACTCAGTCAGTTGAGCATCAGACTCTTGATCTCAGCTCAGGTCTTGATCTCAGGGTCATGGGTTTGGGACCCACGTTGGGCTCCGTGCTGGGCGTTGAGCCTACTTAAAAAAGAGGGGGTATAATTATTGAAATTAAATGTGTAGTACAGGGGTGCCTGGCTGCCTCAGTCAATAGAACATCCCATTCTTGATCTTCTAATCATGAGTTAGAGCCCCAGACTGGCTGTAGAGATCACTTTTTTTTTTTCAATTGTCGTAGGTGGGAAAATAGCATATTAGACCCAGGCAAATAGAAAATTAGTGAATTGAAATATAAATCTTAAAAAAAAAACCCTTGTGGCATAGGATGAAAATAGAAAAGAGAGTTGAGACACCTGGGTGGCTCAGTCAGTTAATCATCTGCCTTCAGCTCAGGTCATGATCCCAGGGTCGTGGGATCAAGTCCCGAATCGGGCTCCCTACTCAGTGGGGAGCCTGCTTCTCCCTCTGCCTGCAGCTCCCCCTACTTATGCTCTTTCTGTCTCTGACAAATAAATAAATAAAATCTTCAAAAGAAAAGAGAGGCTAAGATACATAAAGGACAGAATGAGAAATCCCAAAATATGTCTGGTAAAAATTACCAAAAAAATCAACAGGAAAAAAAATAGAGGAGATGGTGGTATTTGAAAAGTTAAAGGCTGAAAATTCCCTGAATTAAAAAAGGAATCTGTCTTTGGTTGAAAGGAACATATCAGTGATGTGGGAAAAAAGGCAAAATGTAGCTTAAATTAAAATCTCTTTATAGCTCACAGCCCACTGATAGATACCTAAACATGCAGGGCATGACCTTCCTCAAGGAAATGGCTGCCTTAGGCCTTAACACTTAAAAGGGCACCTGGGTGGCTCACTTATTAAGCATCTGCCTTCCGCTCATGTCATGATCCCAGAGTCCTGGGATCGAGCCCCAGAGCTGGACTCCCTGCTCAGCAGGAAGCCTGCTTCTCCCTCTCCCACTCCCCCTGCTGGTGTTCTCTCTCTTGCTGTGTCTCCCCCTGTCAAATAAATAAACAAAATTTTAAATAAATAAATAAATAAATAAATAAATAAATAAATAAATAAATAAGAACCTTATCTTGGCAGTCGCTGGTCCCTCAAGGTCCTAAAAACGTTGCTTCCTTGGAGACTTGTGCTATGTCTAACCCCCACTAATCAAAAGTATGCAGTCACCCCTCATAACTCCACTATAGCCCTTTCTGCCCACAGGTCCTGTCCTGTGAGAGGGAAGGGGTTAAGGTGTAGGCAAGAGAGATAAGAGGCCCCTGACTGGGCTTGGAAACTACTCCTAGCAGGTGGAGATGCTAAGACAGAGAAGAACAAGAGATAAAGGAACAAACCAAGTAGGCACAAAAATCCCAAGGCCACAAGCTTCCCAGTCAGTTCTTAATAAAAGACTTCCACGAAAAGTCCTCAGTGGCAATCCATTCGGGACCCCTCTCACTCTGGGGAGCTTTCTTCTTTTCTTTGTGCTCTCACCTTCACTTAATAAACTTGCACTTCACTCTTTTGTGTCCATGAGATTCATTCCTTGACTCCATGAGACAAGAACCCCGCGAGCCTGCAACATCGGGACCTAAGCAGGAAAAATGAAAACATAATCCCAACTCAACACATTGTAATGAAATAGTAAATATCAAAACAAAGGAAAAAAAAAAGCCACCAGATTGGAGCATCTGGGTGACTCTGTCGGTTAAACGTTTGCCTTTGGCTCAGGTCATAATCCCAGGGTCCTGGGATTCAGTCCCGCCTCGGGCTCCCTGCTCAGTGTAAGCCTACTTCTCCCTCTCCCTGCTTCTCCCCCTGCTTGTGCTCTCACTCTCCCCGTGCCAAATAAATAAATAAAATCTTTAAAAAAAAAAAAAAGAGCCACCAGATTATGTATCAAAGAATGGCAACCATACTGGAGGAGACTTAACAACAGAAGTCAAATGACAGTGGAGTGATATTTCAAAGTTCTGATAAGGAAAAATGCTGTCTCCCCAGAATTCTATCCCAGTGACACCATCACTCAAAACAGAGCAAAATAAAGATGCTTTCAGACAAGCAAATGTACTACTTACAGACTTGCCTGAAATAACTGGTTAAAATGTACTATAGGAAGAATGGATTTGAGTGGTACGCAAGAAGCAATGGTAAATACATTGGTTATCTTCATCAGCATTTACTGTAAATAATAATGATAGCACTAAGACTGACAAATGAGGTGGAGGTCAGGAAGAGAGGAGAAACCACAGTAAATGGAAAACACAGAATAAGATAAAAGAAAAAAAATCCAATGTATCAGTACACAACATAAATGTAAATAGATCACATTTGTCTATTAGATTCTGACTCCATTTACAAAACCCAGCTGGATGTTGCTCTAGTCTTTGTGGCTTGCATTCTTACTAATGAAAAGTGAGTCCGCTGTCATTCTTATCTTTGTTACTCTGTAATATATCCTTCCTTTCTGGCGGCTTATGAGATTTTTTTTTAAATTGTTGGTTTTAAGTTATTTGATCTTGATATTACAATGGCACTGATCCTCAAATTGATCTATAGAGTTAGCAAAATCATAACAAGCTTTTTATAAGAATTTTTAGGGGTAGAGATTGATAAGTTTACTGCAAAATTTATAAGAATATGAAAAGGATCTAAAATAGCCAAAATAACTTTTAAAAAAGGGTTGGAGGATTTACAGTACCTGATTTATACTACTTGATCTCAACTCTTATTATAAATCAGTAATAATCAAGACGGTATAATCAAGACAAACAGATCAATGGAACAGAACAGAGTCCAGAAAAAAAATCCACGTATATATGGTAGATTGATTTTTTGACAAAAGCACAAAGGCAATTCAGTAGACCAAAACTTGTCTTTTCAACAAATGGTGTGAAACAGCTGCATATAGATTCCTTTAAAAAAAAAAAAAAAAAAAAGAACTAAAATCTATACCTTACAATCTATACCTTACAGCATAGGCATAAATTAAATGGATCAGAGACCCAAATGAAAGAACTAAAATGACAAAACTCTAGCAAAAAAACACAGGATGAAAATTTTAGCAGCCTTGGTTTGGCAAAGATTTCTCAAATAAGTCACAGCAGCACAAACTATAAAAGCAATCCCCCACTCCCCCCTCCACATCCCTCTACCTGTTTCAGAGAACCACTAATCTGCTGTTTATGCAAGAGTTTCATTTTTTTTTTTTTAGAAATTTTATATAAATGGAAACATAAATAGATAGTCTCCTGTGTCTGGGTTCTTTTGTTTAGAATGTTTTGTTTAAAGATTTATTTGTTTGAGAGAAAGAGAGAGAGAGAGCATGTGGGCACACACGCGATGAGTAGAGGGAGGGGCAGAGGGAGAGAATCTTCAAGCAGACTCCCTGCAGAGCACAAAGCCTGCTTCGGGGCTCGATCTCACAACTGGTGAGACCAGGACCTGAGCTGAAACCAATAGTCAGACACTTAACCAACTGAGCCACGCAGGCACCCCTGTGGAATGTTTTGAACTTCATTCTTGTTGCATGTATCATTAGCTTTGTTTGTTTGTTTAATCCCAACTATTATTCCATTGTAGGGATATGTTCCACGTTCTGTTTATCCATTCCCCAGCTAATGGACTTTTGGGTTGTTTCCACTTTGAGGCCAGTATGAATAATGCTACCATGAATAGTCACAAGTGAAAGAGTACAAGTCTTTGTGTGCACATTAGGTTTTCATGATTCTTGGAGTTTTTCGCTTCCCGAGGAATAGAATTGCGAGATCCCGTGGTAAGCATATCTTTATTTAATCAGCTTCAAAAATGATTTATAAGGTGGTTGCTATTACTTTACATTCCACCAGAAATGTAATAGTGTTTCAGTTTCTCCATATCCTCCTTAACACTTGTTATCGTCTGTTTTATAGAGGAGAGCCAGGATAGTGGGTGTAGAGTATTTTGGTTTTAATTTTAATTTATTTTGATTTGTAGATTATTTTGATTTTAATTGCATTTCCCTAATGATGTTGAATATCTTTTTATGTACTTATAAACATTCACATATCATTTTTGCTGACTATTCAAATATTTTGTCCTTTTAAAAAATTGGGTTTCTTGTGTTAGTACTGATATGAGTTCTTTCTATATTCTGCATATGGGTCCTTTGTCTGATAAATAATTTGCAAAAATTGGGCACCTGGGTGGCTCAGTGGGTTAAAGCCTCTGCCTTCGGCTCAGGTCATGATCTCAGGGTCCTGGGATCGAGCCCCGCATCAGGCTCTCTGCTCAGCAGGGAGCCTGCTTCCTCCTCTCTCTCTGCCTGCCTCTCTGCCTACTTGTGATCTGATCTCTCTCTGTGTGTCAAATAAATAAATAAAATCTTTAAATAATAATAATAATAATAATAATTTGCAAAAATTAACACCTAGTCTATGCTTTGGGTTTTTTTTCCCATTTTTAAGGTGTCTTTTGAAGAACAAAAGTAGTTTGATTTTGATAAATTTTTGTGTACCAATTTTTTCTTTAATATGTCATACTTTTGGTGTCATATGTAATGAATCTTTTTCTAAGAAGACTATATAAAATTTCTCCTATATTTCTTTCTGGAAGTTTTATAGCTTTAGTTCTTACATTTAGATCTTTGATACATATTGAATTTTTTGTATGTGTATTGACTGAGGGTTTTCTGTTTATTTGTTTTTGAGCCCATGTATAGTCAATTGTTTCTGCACTAGATGTTGGACAACAAACACAGCAAAGAAGACCAAATAGAGAGAGATGGGGGGAGGAGAGATGATATTTATTTATAAGACAGATTGAACAGTCATATATAAACATAATTACAGTCTGGAAGATTTTATACTGTCTCAGGACGTTTTGTAAAAAAGGGGAAGCATTTTTTGCTCCATCTCACATGGTTAAAGTCTTGGCCTTTGGGTGCTAAACCCTCAGGCTTTCACGTTGGATATATGTGGACGCTGAACATTTCTGAGTTCTACACCATGGGGTCAACAGGGAAGTCCCAGGACAGGAAGCAAGAGACTACAGCCTGTGCCTGAAGCAAGACGTTTGCCGGCTGCTCCCCCGTGAAACTAATTAAAGCCGAGAGAACTGGTCACAGTGGCTGGAATGAAAGTCAACTAAACCAAGCGATCTTGCAGTGACACACAAGAAGCATCTAATACCGTGTCTTCTCTCTCCAAAAAAGAGTATTTGTAGCTGCAGGAATATTTTTCTGGACCACAAAGTGACAGAATGCAAGGGTGCTATGGTTGCAATCCAATTACACAGCAACAATCGTGTGATGCAAATTCTCTGTGTCATAGCAAGGGAGACAGCTGCATTAGCTCGGGGAAGTAGAGATTAACCTCAACAAGGGAGGCTAGGGGGAGATTAGGGACAAGACCGAAGGGCAGTATCAGCAGCAATGACGCTTCTGAGTCCCATGGCACAAATCAAGGTCTGCCCAAGGATCCCTCGTGAGCACCATGGGAACCAGCAACAGTTGGGTCAAGTACAGAGCAGGAAGGTCATGGGGAACTAAGGTGGCAAAATCTCTACTTTCAAGACCACTGTGGATTAAGGGGCATTTAGGTATTTCATTACTTAAACACATCAGGCAGGCAGGCAGTATCTCTCATCTCAGGTGTTGCAGGAATGAGAATGACCCGCACTTGCGGAAAAGTGCCTTGGGGAGGAGGTTACAGTGGAAGCAGGAACAGGGCTTCCTGGCACTGGGGAGGCTAGATGGTGTCTCCTCCATCAGACCTGGGGGAATCAGAGAGACCTGAATCCTCCAAGGGAAGAGTGAAACTGAGGTTGGGGGATGAGAACGTGTGTGACAATAATTGTCTGATCCCAGGGCTATACTCAAAATACTTAACCTCAGGCATGGCGTGGGCACTAATTAGTGAGAACAGATGCTAGCCATAAACAATCAGTGGGTCATAAAGCTGATGAACACTGGCCCTGACCCAGGCCTCATCTTGCGTCAGCTAATGCAGCTTACAGGAAGGGTAACGTTAGGTGACAGATTTCCTCCTGTGTGCCAACCTTGATCTATTCATAGTTACTGTTTAGAGTGCTGTGTGGAGATAAATTCTAGTGGTTATATCCCAGCTTTGTGGGAAAGATCACTGTGATCAGTGACCAACTAGTGATGTCTGCTACAGTCACAGGGCTGGGAATGTCAGCAGGTGGGCTGTGTGATACACTAATTGCCCTTGGGTTAAATGTTTACATTCAATTCATCTTACAAATATTTATTGGTCATATACCATGTGGTGGCCCCTTGTAAAATACAAAGTTGATACAAACATGAAAAAGTCCCAATTCCTATGCTAGGGATGATCTCAATCAAGTTAGGAAGATAGATATGTAAACAGAATTTTCACACAAATGATCATTACATCACTAGAGACACACAAGTTTTCATTATAAAAACATAAAGGAACACAATGTTAATAGAACTGTCCAGATATGTTAATTGAGACAGGGTCATAAATGATTAAAATTGTAGAGTTCATACAAAAAAAAAGAGAAGAATCAGGGCAGAAAATACCCACTTTCTTAACTTGCCTCCAGGGAGCCCGGGTGGCTCAGTCGGTTAGGTGTCTTCATTCAGCTCAGGTCATGATCCGCAGTTTTGGAGTGGAGTCTTTTGCGTTTTCCATATAAACTATCATATCATCTGCAAAGAATGAGAGTTTGACTTCTTCTTTGCCGATTCAGATGCCTTTTATTTCTTTTTGTTGTCTGATTGCTGAGGCTAGGACTTCTAGTACTATGTTGAATAGCAGTGGTGATAGTGGACAGCCCTGCCATGTTCCTGACCTTAGCGGAAAAGCTCTCAGTTTTTCTCCATTGAGAATGATATTTACTGTGGGTTTTTCGTAGATGGCTTTAATGATACTGAGTTATGTACCCTCTATCCCTACACTGTGAAGTGTTTTGATTATTAGCCCTTATTTTGTGGCAGGAACTATTCTAAGTTCTTAAATGTATTAATTCTTTTAATCCTCATAAAAATACCTGTGAGGTTGGAGCTATTACTATAGTCCATATTTTGTAGATGTGGAAACTGAAGCCCATAGAGCTTAAGTAACTTTCCCAAAGTCACCAAAGGGACCTAGGATCAAGTCCTGCATCAGACTCTCTGTTCAGCGGGGAGCCAGCTTCTCCCTCTCCCTCTTCAACTCCCCCTGCTCATGCTTTCTCTCGCGCCCTCTCTCTCAAATGAATAAAATCTTTAAAGTAAATAAATAAAATCAAAATTTATTCAAATAAATTAAATAAAGAAACTTCCTTGCATAAAGTACAGAAGGCATGGGAAATGAACACTTGGAGCTGTCTCCATCTTCATCATCCAAGCCTGTCTACATTCTGGGGTACCTATAGCTTAGGTCTAGGGCAAGCTGGTAGCCAAGTAGTAAGCTTCCTGTTATTATCCAAGTACCTTTTCTGCAAGTTGGTCCACTCATTACCAAGGTGTTGTGGATTCTGGGGCAGAGGGCACTGCCATTACACTGCTGTGCAAACCTCCATGGGGGCTGTCTGTCATAGGGGAGGAGAGAGAGCTGGGGACCAGAAGAACAGGCTTAATAAAACTTCTTTAATTCTCAACTCCCTTAAAAAGAGAAATACAGAGATGGAAAGATATCACTAAATCTACTTCCTCTTTCAGGGAAGGCCTTAGAAAGCAGCATTTTTTTTAAAGCGCATGCGATCAGAACCAAAGACAGTAAATTCCACCAAATGGATGGAGAAAAAAAATGCATGGTCTCTTCAGTAAGGCCAAATGTGACTACATTCAGTTATCCCATCTTTTCCACTCTGGGTATGGAGAGGAGCCAAGGGTTCTGACACTGCTTTTCCTGGCACATCCCAGCTGAACAACAGGCTCCATGAACCATCTGCGCCAAACTTCACCTTGAGCTGAATGAAGGCAGAACCGAGAAGGAACTGACGCCGGGAGAGGTCAATTGACTTGCCCCAAATCTTTCATTCATTCATTCATTTCGCAGATACTTGTGAGCATCCCTCCGTGCGGGGTTGTGTACAATCCCAGCAGGACCCCATTACAGAGGCAAATTCCAGAACGAATCTATAATCTTAAATACTGAGATCAGGGTTTTCTTCCAGCACCTCGCTCTGCCCTGGCAGTTCTATCTATGGGTATTGAAGGCAAAGGAGAATTTGATTCCAGGACACCTGGGCTTTCAAGGCTTCGGGACAGAAATAAGCAGCAGTCTCTGTCCCAGGTGAGGGAGAGGCTCTGACGATGCTTGGAGACTGAAGAGAACAGCAGTGAGCATAGCTTTGAACATTCTCGTAGTTTTGGAAGGGAGTGAAGAGTGAGCCCAGAAGGACAGGGACCTCTTGCATTTCAGAGCCCCATAAGGGGGCAGGAACCTCAGGGGCATGGGCTGAATGGTACCCCAGAAGGTGTTGTGCCTGGAGTCCTCGGGTCCCAGCCTCCGCAGGCCTGTTCTGGGCTGGCTCGTCATGGAAGTCCTGGGCTCACCCAGTCTTTAAGGGCTATAAGAGCTCACACCCAAGACCAGAAGGCCCTCCCCCAACACTGGCCTGCATAAGACTGGACGACCTTGCAGGACCCTAAGAAGGTCGGGCAAAAGAACCACAGTCATGACCAAGATTAATTTTTAACAATAGCTAGAGAATGGGAGCTTGAGAATTTGCTTTTAAAAAATTAAATAACCCATTGTCTCTTGGTCTGAGACATGAGACATATTTATAGAAAAAGGTATTTATTTAAACCAGTATTTTTCTTTTTTTTTCTTTTTTTTTTAAAGATTTTATTTCTTTATTTGACACAGAGAGAGAGAGATCACAAGTAGGCAGAGAGGCAGAGAGAGAGGAGGAAGCAGGCTCCCTGCCGAGCAGAGAGCCCGATATGGGCCTCGATCCCAGGACCCTGAGATCATGACCTGAGCCGAAAGCAGAGGCTTTAACCCACTGAGCCACCCAGGTGCCCTAGACCAGTATTTTTCAAGCTCTATGGTGAGGCCCACTAATAGGTCATGAAACCAATTTAGTGACTCTTGACCAGTCATTTTTCATTAACTGGAAGAGAAAGGAAAAGAAAATATCCCGGTCCTGGTTCAGGATTTTTTTTTCCAGTTACAGATCAATATGTTTATATAGGGTAGCAAGGTAAATGTATTTCATATTCTGGGTCACGGTCAAAAAGTTTAAGAGGCATTAAAGTAGATCACATCACTATGAGTGGATAACTCCCTGCCAGCCAGCCACTCATATTCTCTCTCCTGTTTCTACAGGAGGAAATAGGCTAAGGCTTCCCGATCCCAGATCCTTAAGTACTGGGGATATTACAAGGTATTTTCAGTAATCATAACCAGCATTCATGAAACATATCCTGGACAAGGGGCACCCATGACACTTCATCTCCATTTTCTAGTTAAGATCACTCATACCTAGGTACTCACTTGAAGAGCTGAGTCTTAAACCCAGGTTCTTCCGACTCCAAAAAAAATGCCTTTTCCAATATTCTACACTGCATTCCCCAACCTTCAAACATTCATAAAGCTTATTGAAATACAAAAGAGCCTACAATAAGGCTGCAGCCCAAACATAACAGGCTTGAGGATATTTTTTCAAGTTGGTGGATTCATGTAAAAAGTCAAGTAACAGAGCACGCGTGTGAAGAATTCTATAAATTGCACTGCAAAATTAAGACAGCAGGTGGTATCAAGGTCAGACAAGACTGTTCTGGCGTCTTTCCCTCGGAGCTCTCAGAAGCAGTAAGGCATTCACAACCGTAACAGGCCACTTTGGATTGGCCCAAGTATGCCTACCGGTGGCTTCTTTCTGGAAATTTCCATGGGCACGGGAGCCTACATTTTGCCATCTCCTGCTTCATCCTGTCCTGCAGCAGCTCCCTCCACCAGCTCTCCACCAGTGCCCCATCTCCTCACATCAGAACGCCTTCCTTTTCCCCTGAGCGTCTGTCCCTCTCACTCTGGACACGGGCTTATCAACTTATCAGGTTTATCTCTTCTGGCAGAGAAAGAAGAGCTAACGGTCAAATTTATGGCCCGTCAGAGTGCATTTCTGTATCAACCTCAGGCTCCATTTCCCACTTTATCCTTGTTTTTGTTTTTATTTTTGCTCTCCTGCTTCAGGGGTACGTCTTCTTGCTGTAGTCTTTGTATCTCTGGAAGCCACCTTAAAGCCTTTTGGGAACAAGATAAGGATAGAAATAAATTTCTAAAACCTACAAATAGAGATAGTTTCGTGTCCCAGTTTTTCCAATTCAGTAATGCCTTTCTTCCTGTGTTTCATGTGGGTTTGGCGGAACGGGTCTCTGGCACGGAAAATTACTGAGTCACCTCGTCTTATCTACAGTCTTGGATCCATTAGGAATCTGTTCTATTTTGACAACTTGGCATCTTTTTCCCTCTGGACCAGAACAGTTGTGTTCAGGATTGCCCAAGCATTGAAGACACACTCCCAGCCCGAGAGCTAACGCTCACCTGCTTGATTCCCAAACAACTTCATCATCGGGTTTTGTCATTGTTGATCATTTTAATAAGGTACCTTCGAAAGTACACCAATGAGACTGGTCATAGTGTTTTTGTCCTTAGCTTCGAGCCAGAGGATGTTTATTAAAGGAAGAAGGAAATCCACAGCACGATTAAAAAGGAGAAGGCACCAGGAGCACAGTTCTAAGAGTCTACTAACTGTAGACTCACGGTACCCTCAGCGGGGGGTAAATCTAACCTCCTGCACATGTGTCTTCCACACAAACTCCTCAGAGCTGCCCCAGTGTGTTGCTGGTGTGCTCACACAGCCCCGAGCCATCTAGTAAGTAACCAGCGTTTACCGAGTTCCTGCCATGTGCTAGAAAAAACAGTGCTGAAGTTCATATTTCTAAGCCGGGGAATCTTTAAAAATTGAAACATCACACTTAATTTCGATATTTAAAGTGGAGCTTGTTGGAGCGAAGTGAGGGAAATGATGGGGGTCGATAGTGGGTGGGAAAGAGAAAGCATTTCTGTGACTGGACTCTTCCATTCATTCACTTACTCACTCGTTCGTTCATATGGCATTTCTTCCCACTTGGAGAGTCTCCCTCCAGAATCCTTCGGGAAACTTGTGTTCAGTGTCAACAAATCAACATTCCCGTGTAAAGTGTGAAAAGACTTTATAAAGGCCTTCCTGCCTGCTCTTGACCTGGGCCCATGAGACCAGTTCAAGACCAGGGACAGTTACACGTGGTGTGTATTGCACAAGCACCTTTCATGGGTTTATTTATCATGACATTCTTCGGGCAGATGGAAGTACAGAACTTTTACTAACAAAATTAAATGTAACATCCCAGTTTCCCCCAACAAATAGAAATACATTTGCTTGAGGAAGATGTACCTTTTCCCTTTAGCATAAAGGCACTGTGCCCCTCCCAGCTGGCGTGCCTCCCCCGATTTGCTAATCCTGACCCCTGGGTCTCAACTCCTTGCTCCAGGAACAGCCACAGTTCCCTCACCACCGCCCAGCATTGCCTCCTGCCTCGCCTCTCTTGGCCAGCGGAGGCCACCGTAACATCCACCGTGGGTAAGGGCCACAGCCTCAGCATCCCGCCCGGCATAAGCCAGACTCCAGAGACTCTGTCTTGGTGGCTGCCCACAGGGGCTGGGTAACACACACACAAACACGGGAAGTTAAGGCCCCATGGGGTGAGCTTTGGCAATGAGAGCCGATAGAAGCAGCTGACAGATAAATTGCTGACTCTTGTTCCCACTGCAATGGTGGTCCGCGGTCCCCAGAGCAATGATGTCTTGCAGCCTCTACAGAACGTCCTGTGTGCAACTGCTCTCTTCCTTGTGAGGCCGGGGCTGACTCTGAATCGCACCACCTTTTGTTTGTTTTCCTTCCCTCCCCAATCCTTGCCCTGCACCCCCAAACCTTGGGATTCCCCACCTGCCCCTCCATACAGTAGGGTGGCGCTGTTGTCTCGGGAACCTGGGTGGCGGCTGGCACTCCCAGTCTAGTAGCCTCCCTGGACCAGTCTGCACTTAAAAATATATGTAGAGACACACATCAGATTCCAACACACTGAAAAGCAGTTTGGATCTTCACAGAAGTGTTTTTAAAGATACTTAAAGAGAAGGGAATTTGCACCATATTCCACATGGGAACTTTCCACAAAGTCCCATTTCAATACCATTTTTTCCCCCAAAGTCCCATTTCAGCTGCTCAAATTTCCGTGTAGTATCTCCAGCCCCTTAAACCCTGTCAGCCTCTCTCCCACTGAGTTAGAAATCTTCTCTTAACTTTCCTCTCCTTTGTCTCACCAAACCTGTATTATACCAATTTCTCATTTGATATTATCCCCTTCCCCACGGGCCACCAAGAAACACCTGATATATAACCTAATCAGGAAGGCTTCTCTGTAGGAAGATAACAGAGGGCTATGATTGATAACAGTTATAATCCAGGTGTAAATCACTTAATACTATTATTACTTTTATTATTACTCTCCATCCACATTTGACCTTGAGACCAGTGGCATGTGTAGGGAAGAGGGCTGGCAAGGTCTAAGGGAGCAATGTGTGGTGGTGACAGTGTACAGCCAGCTAGCACACACGAGGGGTAAATCAAGGCAGACCTAGTGCTCCAGGCAGCCCAGCCTCTGAGCCCAAGGGATCCTGCTCCCAGTCCAGGGCCCCTCACCTGCACACAGGGATTTCTGGTCCCCTCCACCCCCATCTCTTGGGGTCACCTAAAGCCCAGAGAGGAAGGAAGTGACTGGAGCAACCCTTGGATATGAGACAGTGTCCCCACCCCAATGACGGACACAGCCAGGAAGCAGCCAGCCCCCGTCCTGCTGAGCTGGCCATGACTCAGCCAGAGGAAGCAGGCCCCTTGCTGAAACCCTTTAAGTTTCCCCCTGGGCTGATTTGTTACTCAGCAGAGGATTGCCCTACTTGTTATCTGCGGAAGACAGGGCCGTCTCCTGTTAGACTGCCCCTTTGGAACAATAAGCAATCTTCCCCCTCCAAGTGCAGTTTCCTTCTGATGCAACCAAAGATAAAAGCAAAGAGGCGCTTCTGCCTGGGGAGGGGGGTGAGTGGGAGGCCCTGGGGCGCCCAGCATGACTGCGTCTTGTCTCTGTCTCCAGGCAAGGATCAGCCAGGAAGGGAGAAAAACCTTCCGGATCAGCACAGCGCCGTACAATGAAACTGGGACTCCAGGGTTTTTTCCCCACCTGCCGGCTCTCTCGGGTTCCCTCGGAACTGAAATGTGAGCCCCTGAGCAGGACGTGCTCCAGCATCGTCTGGAGTCTGGAGCTCGTTGCCTTGACAGGTGGTCCCCGGCGGAAGTTTTCTCTTCTTGGTTTGGTGAGTCAGGGCTGGCTCGTGCACAAACACCAAGCAGCAGCCCCAGGGACAGGAGGAGCCATCCGTCCCCGCTCCTTCCCGTCTCCGTGGGGCCCACAGCCCCTGCCGCCTGCGTCAGTGTGCTTGGTTTCACAGTGGGACAGGAGGCTTTAAAGGCACACTGTCTCACGGAGGTGAACGCACAAGCACATACCGAGAACTGGCTTCCACTTGCCATAAAATCCGTGAGACAAGACACAACCGCGCCCTTGGAGAACGAGGCCCCAGGCTGGCCCAGAACTAGCCTTTTCCCTGCATTGTTTCTTGCCATTTCACTAGAAAGAATTAACCAAAGACAGATTTCGCAGCTTGCAGTATATGGAATGTAAGTGAATGCATCCCATTCTGATTTTATCGAGTCCGTTCAGCCACTTTAGAAGAATTATGCTGCTATCTCCATAAAGTCCAGAATTTGCAGAAGTCTAGGTACCTAGCAGGGGATACCTGAAGATCAGCAGGCCCTACTTTTTAAAACAGTTATTATTAATGTTATTTTGAGTAGATAATACATTCGTGCATTCAGATACCAAATTCATATAAAGTAATACACATTAAGAATTCTTCCACCCTGGGACGCCTGGGTGGCTCAATCTGTTAAGCGTGGACTCTTGATTTCAGCTCAGGTCATGATCGATCTCAGGGTCATGGGATCGGGGCCCGCATCTGGCTCTGTGCTCAGCAAGGAGTCTGCTCCAGATTCTGTCTCTCCCCTCCGCCCCTCCCCTTGCTCTCTCTCTGTCTCTCTCTCTCTCTCGAATAAATAAATAAAATCTTTAAAAAAAAAATTCTTCCACCCTGACCACACTCCTCACTGCCCCCATAAGTCGCCATTTTAATTACTTTTTTATCTATCCATTCAATATGACTGGGGTTTCTTTATGCAAATACAAACAAAAATAAATATATGAACATGATAGATTAATGGCTGCCCAAAGATGTCCTGGAACTTCTGGAATCTGTGACTCTGCTACTTTTTGTGGCAAAAGGAGCTTTGAAGATGTGATGTAGTGAAGGATCTTTAGATGTGGAATTATCCAGGTGGACCCAATGTCATCCTTGCAGGAGGAAGGCAGGAGGACCAGAAATAAGAAGAGACAACAGAGACACAGGAAAGTACTACACTGCTGGCAATGAAGATGGAGGAAGGGGTTGTGAGCTAAGGAATTCAGGCAGCCTCCAGAAGCTGGAGAAGGCGAGGACACAGATTCTCCCCCTGGAGCCTCCAGAAGAAATGCAGCCCTGTCGATCCATTTTACTTTATTTTTTACTTAAAGATTTTATTTATTTATTTATTTATTTATTTATTTATTTATTTATTTATTTATTTGTCCGAGAGAGAAAGAGAGCACAAGCACAAGCAGGGGAAGCTTCAGGCACAGAGAGAAGCAGTCTCTCCACTAGCAAGGAGTCCTATCTAGGGCTCGATCTCAGGACCCTGGTATCATGACCTGAGCTGAAGGCAGCTGCTTAACCAACTAAGCCACCCAAGCGTCCCCTGCCAATCCATTTTAGACCTCTGACCTCCAGAACTAGCAGAAAATAAGTTTATGGTAATCTGCTACAGAAACAACAGGAAACGGACACAACATAGCTTCGCCCTCTTCTTAAAAAAAATTTAGCGCATCCTCGGTTGGGCATCCCAAAGTCTTGGTGCAATTTTAGGCTTTAGTAGCTTCAGAAGTACAAATACTATAAACTTGCAAACAACGTCATTTGCAAGTTTATTATTTGAATCTTTTACTCTTGTTTAGTTATGTGAATTTTATATAATACATATTTTTAAATTTTGTTTCAAAATCTCTGATTGAAGATAACAAACACTGACTGAAACAAAAGCGTTAATATTAAAATTTATTATTCCAAATTCACAGGACTAAATAAGTGAATAAGAGATGTATACAATTAAGGGGCACCTGGGTGGCCCAGTGGGCTAAGCATCTATCTTCGGCACAGGTCACAATCCTGGGGTCCTGGGATTGAGTCCCACATTGGGCTCCCTGCTCAGCTGAGAATCTGCTTCTCCCTTTGCCCCTCCCCCTCCTGCTCATGCTCTCTCTCTCAAATAACTAAATAAATAAAATCTTTTAAAAAAAGGTATACAACTAAGTTTCCAAGTCATATCTTTTCAAGTTTACAGCATTTATACTTCTGACATTAGTAAGGTTTAAAACTGCACTGGGACTTTTGGGACACGGTGTACATTCTTAGGCACTTTGATTTTGTTAATCAGCAATATATCCTAGAGAGCTTTCTGTCTAACATAAGAGTTTCATAATTCCTCTTACAGTTGCACAGTGTCCTGTCCTGTTGGTGGATTAGTCTCCTGTTAACAGATAGTTAGTTTGTTTCTAATCACAAAGGGTGCTGCTGTAAATAATCTTGTACATATATCATCTTATATGTATGCAGGTAGATCTGTTGGGCACATGAACAGAAATGGGAATGTGGGGTCAAACCCCACTTTTTCATAAGAGTAGGGTGTGACAGATTGTTGGCAAAGAGGGGTCTAGTAATCCCTCCCATCTCTGTGCGCACACCCATTGACAATGTAACTTTGCTGCTCCTTTCATCAAGAGGTTGTTTAGTTCCCCAGCCCTGGTCTAACCTGGCTTGTGACTCTCTCTGGCTAACAGAATGTGGAGAAAGTGATATTGTAGAATTTCCAAGCCTAAGTTTGCAGCAACTTCTCTCTCTCTCTCTCTCTCCCTCTCAGAACCACGAGTCTTCTACATGGAGAAACTTGAGCTAGCCTCCATGAAGCAGAGGGACCAGTGGAAAGATGCACCACCAACTGCCAGCACATGCGAGAAGAGTCCCAATGGCACCAATGAAGGATTGCAGACACACGCATGACCTCGGGAGAGACAGCAGGAATGCCAAGCTAAGCCAGCCAGATCACCAGCCCAAGGATCTGCTGTTGTATAAAGCTACTCATTTTTTAGGTGACTTATTATGCAACTATAGACAACTGATGCCTCAGGAAAGTAGTTTTTCTTATCAAGACTGATTTTGAAATGTACAAGATGTTAGCCACAGAACCAATAACCAACTTCTAGAGCAGTGTGTGGACTCTCAGAAGTTTTCTGAGCAAGTCCTATTCAGCTAGTCTTTTTTTTTTTCTTTAAGATTTATTTATTTTAGAGAGCGAGAGAGAGTAGGGAGGAGGGGAAGCACAAGAGGGAGAGAGAAACTCAAGCAGACACCCCATTGAGTGCAGAGCCTGACATGGAGTGCGATCTCAAGGCCCAAGATCAGACCTGAGCCAAAACCAAGAGTCAGACACTGAACTGACTGTGTCACCCAGGTGTTCCCCACCCCCCATGCAGCTAGTCTTGTGATTAGCTGTAGGTGTGGTAACTATTCAGATACACCCCAACCCTGAGCATGCCAAAAAAAACTGGCTAGTCCACCAAACTATCTCACTTCCAGAGATAATAAGGGTTTAGTGTGTGTCCAAGCAGTGGCTACAGTAAGGGGTTCCTCTCCACGAGGCATTACATTTCATGATGGGACAATTTCTATTGTTAAAGGGAAAAACTCCAAACCTACCCCTACTGGCACATCCTAAGGCTTTTCTCAGTTCAAGAAAGGAAAATAAAGACTCTGAAAGTGCCCTGGTTAGCTTAATCTGGCTCAAAGGAAATAGTACATTTGATTTCAATTTATGAACTAGCACACCAATATTTTTCAATGTCAAGAAAGTCAATGTGATGTGTTGCAACCAGCATTTTTAAATCATATATTTATACCCATGTTCATGATAACATTATTCACAATAACCAAAATGTGGAATCAACCCAAATATCCATCAGCAGATGAAGAGCTAAGCAAAATGTGATATACACATACAATGGAATATTATTCTGCCTTGAAAGGGAAGGAAATTCTGACACATGCTACAGTACAGGTGAATCTTAAGGACATTCTGCCAAGTGAAATAAGCCAATCACAAAAGAAAAAAGGCTGAATGATTCCATTTTTGTGAAGTATCTAGAGTAGTCAAATTCATAGATACAGTTACTGGGGGGTGGGAGGGTAGGGATAGGGTGGCTGGGTTATGGACATTGGGGAGGGTTTGTGTTATGGTGAGTGCTGTGAAAGGTGTAAGCCTGATGATTCACAGACCTGTACCCCTGGGACAAATAATAATAAAAAAATTCATAGATACAAAAGGTAGATACTAAAAGTACTTGTCAGACGCTAGAGGGAGATGGGGAATGGGAGAACATGGTTTAATGGGCACACAGTTTCATTTTGGGATGATGAAAAATGTCTAGAGATGGATGGTGGTGATGGGTACACAACAACGTGAGCACACTTAATGCCACAGAACTGTATGCTTAAAAATTGTTAAAATTGTAAATTGCCTATTATGCATATTTTACTATAATAAAAAATAATTACAATAAAATGAAATAGAATAGAATAAAACCTAGGTTATTTAGATGTATTCGCTGTGAAAATTCATCAAGCTCTTCACTTACCATCATGTAAGTTTATATGTATTTGCTATGCTTCAATAAAAGAACTATTAAAAACTAGAATAAAATAGAAAATGTCAGAGTGCATTGTCCTTAATGAGGATAAGTGTTGTTTTGTGAAATTTTTGTTATAGTTACAGGGTGTGTGTGTGTAGTGAATCATGATGTACAATGTATTTCTGATAGTGGTTTTAAAAAATTCTGAAAAAAACATTATGCTCGGGGCCAGTCTCCATTTTCTCTTGTTGTGGCTCCTTCCTTTTTGGATTTGATATGCTTTTCCCAGTGGAAGTGATTTAATTTTATTTATTCAAGCAGAAAGATCCTTTCCCTAGGGTCTTCTCTTCATCTTCTCTTCATCATGATCATTTTTCTCCATCTGACTGCTCATGGTAACTAGATTTCATATGGTAGATTAGCCAGTAAAGTCATGTACAGACATTCTATCATCTTGCTCCATGGACTGTTCACAGAAGCATTAGCATCCATTGTGATGAGAGATGATGATGTGGGTTTTATGCTTCAACTCAGAAAAACTAGAGTTTCCTTAAGTCATAGAGTGTTTGATTTGAAGAGCCCTTGGTGGTTATGGCTTCTAATCCCCTTCCACTGATAGGCATGCTTTCTATAAAATCCAAAACAGTGGGTCGTTCATCTTATTGTCTAAACACTTCCAATTACAATAAGGCACCTCAATTCATTATAAAGTAGCTTCCATGGAAGAAAGTGTGTAAGAGCAGTTTCCTGGCAGAATTGGGTAGTAAATCTCTCTGGAGTCTGTAGAAACATCTCCAATCATCTAACAAGCAGGTTCTTACACCTGTTTAGTCCACGCATTTCAAAGGCATCCTTCATGGAGAGTTTGTACCGGCTTACAAGTGTACTTTATTATTTTGCTGTGTCCGTGTAGTTATTCCAACACCATTTATTGAAGAAACCATCTTTTTCCCCTTGCATGTCCTTGTTTCCCTTGTTATAAATCAATTGATCATACATGCATGGGTTTATTTCTGGGCTCTCTATTCTGTTTCATTGATCTGTGTGTCTGGCATTCTGTTTGCTTGTTTGTGTGTGTGTTTGTTTGTTTCGAGTAGGCTCCACACTCAGGGTGGAGCCCAGCATGGGCCTTGAACTCACAATCCTGAGATCAAGACCTGAGTTGAGATCAAGAGTTAGATGCGTAACTGACTAAGCCAGCCAAGCGCCCCCTTTTCAAAATTTTTAATTAATCTCCACACCCAGTGACGGGCTCGAACTCACAACCATGAGATCCAGATTTGCATGCTCCACTGACTCAGCCATCCAGACACTCCTACCTATGTATCTGTTTTTATGCTGGTTTCATACTCTTTTGATTATTATAGTTTTATAATATAGTTTGAAATCAGGAAGTGTATTGCCTCCAGCTTTGCTCTTCTTTCTCAAGATTCTACCTCATATCCCACCACAACCGTAGAATTTTACAAACAGCACCAATAATACCCCAACTCTCAAATTTACTAATCATGGTCCAGACGTGTAGTATTTGACTGCCCAAATTTTCTCTCCTTGAACATTTTTAATCTCTTTATAGGCACCATGTTTTAAGTATATTTCCGTATCATTCCCTGGGTGGGAGTCTACTATGGTGAATGCATATACATTTCCAGCTTTGGATATCTGGGTAAAACTCAGACTCTAAATAAAGAAATGATGACCACGACCACAGTACCAGACTTCTGTTTTTATGAAGTCAACATACAAGCACAAATGGGAAATTCTGAGACATTTTAAGGTTTGTTGGTTTTTTTGTTTTTGTTTTTGCTTTTTTCCTAATTCTTTAGGACCAAGAACTGTTTCTTGAATACTTTGAACTCTGCTAAAGGAAAATCATGGCCAGTTCCCATTTTATACAAATCAGTACTTTCTGTTTCTTGGTAACATATTAATTTTCAATGAAGTGATTAAAAATCTTAATGACATTATTTCTCATGTGGGGCAAAGAGCAGTGACAGGTATATTAGATCTAATTGAAGAACTCATTTGCCTTGCATAAATGAAAATCTCTATAATACCCTCTAATGGACACTAGATTTTAAAACACATGTGTACCAGTCATTCAGCTGTGTTAAGTCCTAAGTGCTCTAAGTACACTGAACTACTTTGGGAAAGTGGAGACTTTGGAGTAGTGGACCTGTTATCTTTTCCCCCAACTTCAGGATAGCAAAAGGGAGTGTCAACCTATGAATCAGGATACAAAGCAACAGTAGGTATGGACCACTTAGGGCAGTGTGAAAAGACAATAGTGAAGGCTTCCCATTGGCCTTCACAAGGGACATAGGAAATTGTTACTGAAAGAAGCAATTCAGGCCAGGAGTAGCAATCAGGAGTGGTGGGAACCACTTGGCACTTTGGTAGTTGATTCTAATGTATAAACTGAGGCTGATATTGAGGCTGGATCTGAGGAATGGATGGAAACAGAAGACGGAAGTGTCATGCTGTACTCCCCCTAATAGCACATCACTAGAAAAGTCTGGACAAAGATTGGATTACCTAGTGTGAGTCCACAGGTGGCCTCGACATTACTTTCATCCTTCTCACCCCTATTTCAGGAGTAGACAGTTTTTGCTGAATTGGAAACCACTTTGTTTGAGCCTGAAAGTGAGTTTCAATAGTGAAATTGGAGACCTGACAACTTGACACAAATATGGAGATTTTTGACTTATCTCTGCCCTTAGGGCATGAACTCTGAGGGAGATGAGACTTCATGAAAAAGAAGACATGATAGATCGAGAGTATCAAGAATATTTATGTAATCATAATACAGAAAACTAACAAAGAAACCAGGAGACAAAATATTGACCTCCAACGTATGAAGACAAAATTGATTTTTCAGTGATGCCCTATATATACTTTAATAAGATTTCTGAGGAGATGATTCACACCACTCTAGACACTCCTGTTGGCCAGTATTCACTGGAGTTTTAGGTTTACCAATATTCCGAGAAATCAAAACACTTAAATGTAGATGTAGTTTGAGAAAGAAGTTCAAGACCAGTATGAGACAGAAGTTAGTCACATTTGGGATTACTCACCTATCACTGCGAATGTAAAATGTAGACAGAAAGAAAACATGATCTCTACCATCTGTTTCATACATTTCAAATGGTCACCCCTATCCGTGAATCCATGGGACTGCTACCACCTGATACTCCTCTGTTAGGGAGACAATGTTAGATTTGCATTACCCCCAAATTTCTGTTTTTTGCTCCTGCAGCTTGTGCAGATAACACACATTTGTTATAAATCCAAGTTGATGTGCCATGCAGGTGACCTTTGGCAATACTAGTGGCAAAGATAACCTGGCACAGTATTACCTACCAGAGAGATGCCAGCTTCTTCCACATTATTATGTGTGGGAGCTTTAATTCCATCCTTGTTCTCTACTTCATCATTTCATAAAGGAATGAAAATTGAATTGTGAAAACCTTGTTATAAGAAATGTATCTGGCCAGGAACAGTCCATAGATACAAAGAATTTTACCTGTTCTGACTTATCACTCAAACCTAGGCACCTCAGAGACCTGTGGTTATGAAGTAGAGCAAGCATTAAAAGTAGAAAAGATAGGTGTGGGGCACCTGGGTGGCTCAGTCATCTTCTGTACTATAGGTACAGCTTTCGGCTCAGGTCATGATCTCAGGTTCCCGGGATTGAGCCCCACATGGGACTCCCTGCTCAGCAGAGGGAGTCTACTTCTCCTTCTCCCTCTGCCCCTCCCCCCTTGTGCTCTCTCCTGCTCCTCTCTCTGTCAAATAAATAATAAAATCTTTAAAAGTAATTTTTTTTATCTTATTAGGAAAACTGTCTTTGGAATTCAGAGGCAGCTATGATTGTGTTTGAAGCGTAAGCTGTTCTGCCTTGAAAATGTGAGGAAATAATGGTGAAAAACTGGAAAGTTTTCCCTCCTAAGATTAGGAACAAGATAGGGATACCTGCTTTGCTACTTCTACTTAACATTATATTGGAAATGATAGTCAGTGCAGTGAGGCAAGAAAGAGAAATAAAAGGCATCCAGATTGGTAAGGAAGAAGCAAGCCAATTGTACAACCAAGTCTCTTTGCTGTACACAAATATTTGCTGCCCTTGGTCACAACACATCTTAGCGTATTCTGCTTTAGGTTGCACTGACAGAACTTTCTCAACTTCAAAAACATTATTATCTATAGATGTTCCGTGCAGACTATTCAAGAGCTAATTCTTCATGTATTTTACTGGGTTTTTTTTATTTCTTATTTTATTTTATTTTTTTAAGTAGACTCTATGCCCAATGTGGGGCTGGAACTCACGACCCCAAGATCAAAAGTTGCCTGCTCAGGGTGCTTGGGTGGCTCAGTTAGTTAAGTGTCCGACTCGATTTCAGCTCAGGTCATGATCTCAGGCTCCTGGGATGGAGCCCCACACAGGGCTCCTTGTTCAGTGGGGAGCCTGCTTAAAGATTCTCTCTCCCTCTACCTCTGCCCCTTCCCCTGCCTGCACTCTCTCTAATAAATAAATAAATCTTAAAAAAAAAAAAAGTTGTGTGCTCTATTGACTGAGCCAGCCAGGCACCCCTCTTCAGTCACTTTAAATTTGCCATTAACTCCTCAAACAGACAACAAGAACTGAACATTTTTAATCCTATCTGTCGTCAAGGAAAACCACTTGGAATCATTTTCCTTTTTTATTTTTATTTTTTATTTATTTTTTTAAAGATTTTATTTATTTATTTGACAGAGAGATTGAGATTATAAGCAGGCAGAGAGAGAAGAGGAAGCAGGCTCTCTGCTGAGCAGAGAGTCTGATGCGGGACTCGATCCCAGGACCCTGGGACCATGACCTGAGCAAAAGGCAGAGGCTTTAACCTACTGAGCCACCCAGGCAGGCGCCCCATCATTTTCCTTTTTTAAAAAATTAATGTTTTTCCCAATATCCTCTGTTCCTTAAGCAAATGCTCACACCAAAAGGATTATAATCCTAAACAGGTTTATTTTCTCTGTACTCATTTTGGCTGCTACAATCAATCATGATTTCATTAACTCACCACCAGTCAATGGCTTTCCTTGCTTGGTTAACAAATGAATCACTCAGAAACTTACTTTGACTATAGCCTCATTTCCATTTTTATTTTTTTGAAGAAATTCATCTGTGATGAGATATCCCATTTAAAGTTTTCTAATTTTTCTGACTGTTACTTTCCTGTGAGTTGGGACTATTGTGATGAGTGTTTATTTTGGTGATGTTGATGTATGCTGTATTTTTTTAAGCAGAGGCTATAGTGTTGTATAATAAACATGAACCTAACTATCATCAGTTCCATAAAAGTTTTTTCAGAAATAGATTAATATCCTGATTTGCACTACTATCCAGTAGTTTGATGACTTAGGGGTGGTAAGATTTTATTGCAATTTTTGACTTTAGGATGAAGATTGAAATTTTTCTGAATCAGAAGAACCACCTTCAACCACTATTATCAAGCACTGAATGGCTTTAGAGATTAGCTTTGCTGCAGATTTTTCCGCATTATGGAAATAGGTTCTCTGTCTTCTTACGTAAGTATTATATAATATCCTCAGTTTTTCCTCTTTGTCTGGAAAGCTAAAATACTTACTATCCAGCCCTTTACAGAAAATTTTTTGATCCCCGATTAAAGACGTTGGAATAAAAGAATTCTGTGTATTTTTACCGAGCAGTATTTCACATTTAATTACAAATGTTTTAATGATTTTTTAAAGAGTGCTTCATCTTAAACAGGAAATCAGTGGACTTAGTTTATAATCTTGAATTTCAAATTTTTTGGACCAAAGCATTTATTTAATGCAGTGATTTTTTAAAAGTAAATAAATCAGCTGAAAACCCTAAAGAAAGCATGTGGGCAGTATATGCACGGTAAGAGATATATATGGTACAAATGGAAACAATTAAGTACTTAAAAATCTTTAGTATATCACTTTATGGTGTTTTATTTACCCTATTAGTTAGAGTTCCAGGAATTTTTCATATTTCTCTTTAATAACTTTGTAGCATTTTATTATGACTGTTCAAAGTAAATGAGCAGATACAGTTGTTATCAAATTATAATTATAGACAGTATCATTATCCCTTTTTTTTTCATTATCCCTTTTTGATGTTAGGAAATGACAAAAGAAAATGCATTCAATTTATCATTTTTGTTTTGGAGGATTAGCAAATAACTTAATAAATGTATTACTGCTTTAAAAAACTAGTGTCCCTGAAAACCTATATAAAAATTTAATTTTGTGCCCTCCCAAAATTTTGGTTTTAGGTCTTGCTCATATGCTTCCTTTTGAGTTAATATATAAACCTGCACTCCATTTTAGCTCTTTATCTTATAGAATGGTCCATTATTTTGTCTTTTAGAGGCCTAAGAGCCAAAGTAACATTTCTCACAGATTCTTTTTTTTTTTAATTTATTTATTTGACAGAGAGAGAGAGAGAGAGAGAGAGAGATCACAAGTAGGCAGAGAGGCAGGCAGAGAGAGAGGAGGAAGCAGGCTCCCTGCTGAGCAGAGAGCCCGATATGGGACTCGATCCCAGGATCCTGACATCATGACCTGAGCCAAAGGCAGAGGCTTAACCCACTGAGCCACCCAGGCGCCCCTTCTCACATATTCTTAAAACTGCAATTGAAAGACTTTATTGTCTTTAACTTAACTCTTTTGATAAGAGTTTCTAGCAGTCCTGATCTTTATCTGTAAAAGCAATAAGATCTGTTTAATAACCTTAAAATATTGAAAGAGGCATTAGAGATTGTGTAGTTCAAATCTATCATTTCACAAATGAAAACATTTCTTTATCCCAAAAGGGTCATTTAAAAATATTCTTTTAATTTAAAAAATCCCACCTTTTAATTTGAAGATCGAAGTCCACTTTCCAGACCAAGTACCAACATAGAAACTTTCAGTACATAGAATATAGTCTAATATATATTGCCATGTTCATGAAACAGATTTAGTATTTATTAGGAAGCCAATTCTCCCTCAAATTGGTCTATGTATTCAACATAATTCCAATAAAAATCCCAGTAGTTATTTCTAAGAAACTGACAAGCGGATTCTAGAATTTTTAGGGAAATCCATAATATCTCTAATAACCAGAATATTTTTAAAATGTAACACAAAGGTAGAGGACTTACCTTACCTGATTTCAAGACTTGAAACTTCAGTAATTAAGACAGTATGGTATTATTATCACTGGAGAGAAATAAGGATCAATGGACAGACATAGAGATCAATGTCTATACAACTATACAACCCAGAAATAGACCCACATATATAAGGTCAATCATGTTTTTAAAAAGATATCAAGGTAATCCAAAGGGAAAAGGATAAATTTTTCAACAAATGTTGCTGGATATCCATTCAGCTAAAAATTAACCTTGACCCTTACCTCATATACATTAAAGTGAACTCAAAATGGTTGATAGACCTAAATCTAAAATTCAAACCTATAATACTTCCAGAAAAAAAAAAAAAAAAAAAAAACCTTGGGCAGGCAGAGATTTCTTAAGACACCAAAAACATAGGTCACAAAAGAAAAAGGTGATAAATTTGACTTCAAAATTAAATTTTTCCGCTCTGCAGAAAACACAAATAAGAAAATGCAAAGACAAGCCACAGACTGGGAGGGAATATTTACAAGATCTGACAAAGGACTTGTACTCAGAATATGTAAATAATTTTTACAACTCAGTAATAAGACAAATAATCCATTTTAAACTAGGTAAGGGATTTAAATGAACCCTTCACCAAAGAAGATACACAGATGTCAAGTGAGCACAGGAAGTGGTGCTCAAGGTCATTAGTCCTCAGGGAATGCAAACTGAAACCACAGGAGCACCTCTACACACCCACAGGTATGTCTTAATTGGAAGCTTAAAAATTCCAAGTGTTGAGGAGGTCATGGGGCAACTAGAACTCTCATACATTGCTGGTGAATATGTAAAATAGTATAACCTTTGTAAAACAGCTTGGCAATTTTTTTATAAAGTCAAACATACCATTACCATATGACCCAGCTATTCTACTTCAGAGCATATTCTCCAAGAGAAATGAAAACCTATGTCCAAAGACATTACAGTAGTATTCATAGCATCTTTACCTGTACTAATCCTAAATAGAATACAACTCAAATGTTCACCAACACCTAAATAAACATATCGTGTACATCCATGCAATAGAACATAAATCAGAAATTTAAAAAAAAAACAAATTCCAGGGCACCTGGGTGGCTCAGTGGGTTAAAGCCTCTGCTTTCCGCTCAGGTCATGATCTCAGGGTCCTGGGATCGAGGCCCGCATCAGGCTCCCTGCTCAGCGGGGAGCCTGCTTCCCCCTCTCTCTCTGCCTGTCTCTCTGCCTCCTTGTGATCTCTCTCCCTCTGTGAAATAAATAAATAAAATCTTTAAAAAAAAAAAACCAAATTCCTGATGCATAGATGAATCTCAAAAAATATGCTATGCAAAAGAATCCACAAAAAAGTACATTAATTTTAATTTCATATTAATCCTATTAATATGAAACTCTAGAAGAGACAAGCCTAATCTTCAGTGACCAAAAGCAGATAGGGCAAAAGAGAACTTTTGGGAGTGATGGCAATGTTGTATTAAACGTGGTCACACTGGTAGTTATAGGGCCACATATGATTGCAAAGACCCATTAAACAAGACACTTACAATGGATGCATTGTAGTATATTTAAAGGATATTTCAATAAAGTTTATTTAAAGATAAACTCTTTTCTCTGGATTTCCCTTCTTCCCAAATCAGCCGACTTAAGTTTCCTCCCTTAGTAACCTGTCTCCTCTTATACCCGATTCCTTTTTGAGGAATATTATATTTGTTTCTTTCAGACATAAATTGATTTTGATGGCCCTCAGCAACACCAGCTTTTCAAAGCCCCACCCTTTGGCTGATTTGTACAACCAAAACTGGTCGTGGTGAATAAAGGACCCTTCCTCCTTGCAAGGTAAGGGCTGAAAACTACAGATGTTTTTAAGTTGTTATTTTCTTCTCAGCTATATTTAAATAAGTTGCCCAATGGCAGTCATAGAGTCATAACTACAACCCATATTGCCCTATTTACCCAGCTTAGTGTCTTTCTACTGCATATATAAGCTGCCTCAGTCAAAACAAATTGCATGGCTGCCAAAGAAGGAATATTGTGGAACAGAGAAATTGCAAGGGTAAAATAGAAGAGCAATTTCTGTTAGAATGAACATGTTTCTAGTGCCAGCTGCAGCTTAGCATGCAAAAATCCCCTTTTTGTCCTCTAGTTTAACACACAGTATTTCAATAAACATCAGATAAATCCCGTATTTTCTCCAGCAGTAGAAGATGGGGAGCTTGGGGAATGTTATTTGCAATCATGGCAGATGTCATGTCACCCAGGCATACTGCTTTACAGAGAAACCTAGGTAGTTATCACAAGCAAATAGGACACACAAATCAAAGGTCATTTGAGCTGAAGTTATCTGATTTAGGAATTTGGTGATGTTCTTTGTTGTTGCTGTTGCTTTTTTCTCTTGTTAAAAAAAAAAAAAGGCAACCAAATGAACAAATTTAAGATGTTTTAAGTGTGCCTGGGTGGTTCAATCAGTTAAGAGGCCAACTCTTGATTTTGGTTCAGGTCATGATCTCAGAGTCCTGGGACCAAGCCCCACAAGGGGCTCCCCGCTCAACACAGAGTCTGCTTGTCTCCCTCTCCCTCTACCCCTCCACCTGCTTGCACTCTCTCTCTCTCAAAAAAATAAATAAGTCTTTTTTTAAAAAGATATTTGGGGGCCCCTGGGTGGCTCAATTGGTTAAGCATCTGCCTTCAGCTCAGGTCATGATCCCAAGGTCCTGAGATCAAGTCCCACATCGGGCTCTCCACTCAGCAGGGAGCTTACTTCTCCCTGTACCTCTGCATGCTGCTCCCCCGGCTTATGCTCTCTCTGTCAAATAAGTAAATAAAGTCTTTAAAAAAATTAAAAAATATATTTTAATCAGAAGTTTTCTGAAGAACAACCCACTTACTGTATTTCTAGAATTGCAGGCTACATTCATTTCTCTCCTACATCTTGTCCCCATGGCAACAGTACTCAGGTGCCATTTCTGCAGGTTTTACTTAGTAAATCTCAGCATCAATATAATTTTTGCATTGTTGCTGTTATTGTTTATACAAAATTAGAAAGGTTAATAATAAAATATTACAGACAGAAAACAGGAGCAAAATTTACATACATCCAAGTGTTCTTGGCTTTTTGTTCCAAATTACATAGGAAAAATCTCAGTAACAAATTTTGAGTAGGAAAACACTCAGAATAAATCAAGTATATAAATAAATTAATTAATTAATTCTATGTAGGAGCTAAATCTGATGGGATAGCTACTGGTGATAGTAATAAAATTGGATAGTGCATGGTCATAAACATTTTTCCAATAGGCATTTTTTTCCTTTTAAACATTGGCAGGGTTGAGGACACGCCATCCCCCAAAATGGTATCTTGACATATTTAATATCTCAAGCTGAAGGGATTTGAGAAATAACAGGTACAGAAAGACTTTCTGACCTTCCCTTGAAGCAGGCCAAAGATCTTCATGTGGAAGTGCCTTCCCTGGGACACCTGGGTGGCTCAGTAGGTTAAACATCTGCCTTTGACTCAGGTCATGATCCCAGGGTCCTGGGATTGAGTCTCGCCTCAGGCTCCTTGCTCAGAGGGGAGACTGCTTCTCCCTCTGCCTGCTGCTCCCCCTGCTTGTGCTTTCTTGGTCTCTCTTTCCAACAAATAAATAAATAAAATCTTTTTTAAAAAAAGAAAAGAAAGCACCTTCCCTATTCCCAGAGGAGAGGAGCATTCTCACCTCCCAAGACAGAGGGACTCTGAAAGAAATCTAAAGGAATGCCTTGCCAGGTTTCCCCCAGTTTACTACCCTTAGCTCAGATCCTCTACCCTATCATATTTTCCCATGGTGTCCCCCTCTTCATCAAACCAGCATAAAAATTCTCAAGTCCAACGGTTTCATTGAGGTCTTCATTTCCTTCTGAAGATTTCTAGGTCTCAGAAACTTATATTAAATAAATCTGTAAGCTTTTCTCTTGTTAATCTGTCTTTTGTTACAGAAACCCAGTTGAAAACTTAAACTGGGAAGAGGAAAGATCTTTTCCCTTCCCTCTATTACAAACTAAGTTAGATTTTAGACTCCCACAGTTTGGATATTTAATCACTGTTTCACTGTCTGGAGGCTTTGTGTTCAAATATTCTATTCAATTTAAAAATTATTCTAAAGATCAGGACTAATGAACAGATCCTAGCAAACTCTCCCCAGCCCTTCTGAGCTACAAGATTAAAAAAGAAAACAACTCAAACCTAATTGTCTCTGAAAATAGGACTGGATAACCTTTTTTTTTAAATCAAGAACTATTAAATCCACAGGAAAAAAGAATCAGATATAAGTCGCCTCATTTTGTTTTTCTGGTTTTTTTAAAGTAATTTTATTTTTAAGAGAAAGATATAAAATCTCCAAGTTATCTGCTTTGTATATAAATAAGAAGAGCTATAAATCTTGTATGTGAGTTAAATTATATTTTGTTTTTCTATTAAGCCAGTTACAGCAGAGAAATAAGAGCAGGGGAGGAAAGTAAGACAAGAAGAGAAAGAGGCAAGGATTCACAAGGACCACATGGAGAGAAAACACGATCTAAAACACAGCAGGGAGTTTAGACTTTCATGGAGCCATAGTCCTTTTCCCCCCACAACCCCTCCCCAATCTCAATATTTCCCTGAGGACTTCCAAAATCCTTGTTTTAGTACAGACCTCAGCATAAATATCAATATCCCCAGGATCCAAAAACACTTGGGTGTGAATGTGGCTCTGCTCACTGGAACTATGAAATGTCCATCTATAAAACTGCTCACTCCACCTCCGCCAAGGACTTTACTAAATTATCTTTAAACCTCGCCTTTCAGGATTCGGTAAATGAGGAAGTCCCAAAGCAGCCAAGACTCCAGACCAAGTCCTAGGAAGCACTGTAAGGGGGACAAGGAAAGTCTTGGGCCCTTTCTTCTGTGGTTTTTGACGCATGACTAGGAGCAATGGAGAGTCCAGCACTTTCCACTGCTAGTTAGACAGCCAAGAAAAATAAGAAGAACTTGTACGTGAGTGTTTAGAACAGCACTATTCATTATGGTCAAAAGGTGCAAACACCCCAAATGTCCAACCAAATGTCCAAGTGTGGATGAAACAAAGGTTGAATATACACATTATTTGGCATAAAAAGGAAAGAGATCCTGACACATGCTACAACATGGATGAACCTTGAAGACATCATGCTAAGTGGAGGAAGCCAGTCAGAAAAGACCACTTATTATATAATTCCATTTATGTGAAATGTCCAGATCAGGCAAATCTATGGAGATACAAAGGAGATTTGTGGTTGCTTCCAGCTGAGGGTAGATGGATCGATAGAAGGGTGATAGCTAAAAGGTAAGAGATTTCTTTTTGAGGTGATGAAAGTGTTCAAAATGGACTTTGGTGATGGTTGCCACATCTCCGAATATGCTAAAAAATCATTTGATTGTACACTGTAAATGAATGAATTGTATGGATGTGAGTCTATAGTCCAATACAGCTATGAAGAGGAAGAAGAAGGAGAAGGAGGAGGAGGAGGGGGAAGAGGAGAACGAGAAGAAGAAACAGGCCTTTGAAGATCCAGAGCAAGTCACTCAAAACATTATCTCAAGATCTGGTTGTATCACCAAAGCCTCATGCATTGTAGGTGCTGATAAATGCTTAACTACAGTTGCTTAAAGCTCCATTTCAGAGAAATAAGCTTCTGGCACAGCTATGTTAAGAAAGAAAGAAAGAAAGAAAAAGAAAGAAAGAAAAAGAAAGAAAGAAAGAAAGAAAGAAAGAAAGGAAGGAAGAAAGAAAGAAAGAAAGGCATCAATCTGAATCCTAAACATGTTCTTTCTCTTCAAAGATTTGTTGCTTAAAATGTCACACATCTGTAGGTTAACTGCTCACCAGAGAAGCTGAACCTAAACCCAGCATGGATAGCAAAGTAGATAGATATTGTATTACATAAACTTTTCACATCACCCCCACAAAGACATTATATACACCAAATTTGCATCTGTAAAACGAGGTCCTAACACCTATTTCATAAAGTTAACTTGAGAGTTAAATAAAATTATGCATCAAAGTGCTTAGCTAAGTACCTGGAACAGAGTAAGTGCTCAGTGAATGGTAATTATAACTATTATTACCCCCTACAAGAAAACTTTTCAAAACATCCTTATTCATGAACCTGCCTATCCAAACAAGAAACCAGATTTCAAATTGTACTAATTTCAATTTCTTCCACTTTCTGATTAAAGTGATTTATTTAAGCAAAGAACTTAACAAAAATTCACTTATTTAAAATTGGCTAATGATAAAAGGAGAAATAAGACATGTAACACTTTAATACACAAATCACTTTCTGGGTGTCTGGGTGGCTCAGTTAGTTAAGCCTCTGCCTTCGGCTCAGGTCATGATCTCAGGGTCCTGGGATCGAGGCCCACATCAGGCTCCCTGCTCGGTGGGGAGCTTGCTTCTCCCTCTCCCTCTGCTATTCCCCCTGCTTGCACTCTCTCTCACTCACTCTGTCTCAAATAAATAAATAAATATTTTTTAAGATTTTGTTTATTTATTTGAGAGAGCACAAGTAGAGAGAGAGCAGGCAGAGGGAGAGGGAGAAGCAGGCTCCCCACTGAGCAGGGAGCCGGATGCACACCTGGATCCCAGGACCCTGAGATCATGACCTGAGCCAAAGGCAGATGCTAACCGACTGAGCCAGCCAGGCACCCAATAAATAAAAATCNCCACTGAGCAGGGAGCCGGATGCACACCTGGATCCCAGGACCCTGAGATCATGACCTGAGCCGAAGGCAGACGCTAACCAACTGAGCCAGCCAGGCACCCAATAAATAAAAATCTTTTTTTTTAATATTTTATTTATTTATTTCACAGAGGGAGAGAGATCACAAGGAGGCAGAGAGGCAGGCAGAGAGAGAGAGAGAGAGAGGGAAGCAGGCTCCCCGCTGAGCAGGGAGCCCGATGCGGGCCTTGATCCCAGGACCCTGAGATCATGACCTGAGCCGAAAGCAGAGGCTTTAAACCACTGAGCCACCCAGGTGCCCCAAAAATCTTTTTTTTTTAAGATTTTATTTATTTATTTGACAGAGAGATAGAGAGCACAAGTAGGCAGAGCGACAGGCAGAGGGAGAGAGAGAAGCAGGCTCTCCGCCGAGCAGGGAGCCTGATGTGGGACTCGATCCCAGGACCCTAGCATCATGACCTGAGCCAAAGGCAGCAGCTTAACCTACTGAGCCACCCAGGTGCCCCCAATAAATAAAATCTTAAAAAAAAATATATATATATATATATATATACTTTCTTTGGATTGAAGTACAAGAAGAAATCCAACTCTACAATTTATCTAGACAGCTAAGGAGCTATTGGGTATCTGTGGCATAGTCATGTCCACCTCATCCTGTGGCCACAGCTACTCGAAAACCTCTTTCAAAAATTCTATGGAAGGGTGCCTGGCTGGCTCAGTTGGAAGAATATGCAACTCTTGATCTCAAGGTTATGAATTCAAGCCCCATGTTGGGTGTAGAGATTACTTAAATAAATAAACTTTAATATACATACATATATACATACATAAAATTCTACACAAATTGCAAGTAGTAAAGTATTGGTTTTATATACACAGGAAGGATACAAGAAGGAAAGAACTTTGCCTCACTGCATACCAAAGGAAGGCCACCAGCCCTGAATATTTTACTTCAAAAGCATATTAAAAAAAAAAAAGAATGAAAGTCAGAGAAGTATTTTTTATGTGGAGTCTGCAGTAGAGTATTACTATTGCTACTATAGCAACCGGATCACTAGATAGTTTTGCAAAGGAAGTGTCTCCCCAGAGCCGCTGCCAACATGAAGGATAACAACTGCATTGCTACTCTGTTCTCTTTGCACTTCCCTCACTTAAGTTTTTCCAAAATGTTTCCAGAACATTGATTTCAATTTCTTAGAACCTCAGTTAGGACCCTCTCACTGTTCCTTTCTATCTCACAATCAACTCTCCTACTCAACAAAATTCACCTTAGCTCCGTTCTTCGCCTCCCCACCCTGCATTGTAGAAGGTAGTGATTGATCATGTGATAAACCAAAGACTGCCATTGAACTTGGAGGCAGCCCTTTTGTACTTTAAAATACAATCCTAGCCTGAAACCCCTTCCCATTTTTATTTATTTTTTAAGATTTTATCTATTTGAGAGAGAGAGAGAGAGAGAGAGAGAGAGAGAGAGAGAGAGAGAGAGAGAACAGTGGGAGGAGAGGCAGAGGGAGAAATAGACTCCCTGCGGAGCAGGTACCCTAACAGAGGACTCCATCCCAGGACCCAGGTGTGATCCATTCTTATTCTTAGTTTTAAGGCACTCCTCACAATGATTGAAACTAAAGCCAGTTCTTGGAGAACAGAAGCAGTGAAGAATAGTGGTTAGGGGCTTAGCCACTGTAGTTATATACACTTGATGCTGAAGGTCAAGTATCCCCTGCCCCACCTCTCCTCCCTCCTACCCTCCAAAGCAAAACACTCTGGGCCAGAGATGTGTGTGCAGGGCTTTACTGGGGAACACCACCTGTAAGAGGAAAGGGGAAGCAGGATGGGGCAGAGGGAGAAGTTCAATTCCAATTCATTCCCAACAGAGGCCTCAGCTGACCCTGCAGGGAGCCGTGGAATTGTTAGGGCCCCTGAAGGTCCACCTCCCTTTGCCTCTCTTTGCCAGAAATTTGAATTGGCAAAAACAGACACTTGCAGCTCAAAGGAGGTCATTTGGATTGTAGGACCTCAGAGGCCCCCCAGGGTTTCCTAGCACCTTTAAAACAAATTCTGCCTGGTGGCTGCTGATAATTGCAACTTATATGAATATGCAGTAACACTGAAAATCACCTATCTCAAACGGTGTCTGGGTGTTCTGGGTTCCCTGCAAGCAGTTCCAGAACTAATTCCAGACTTTTGTCAAGCATTTCAGACTTTAATGCTAAAGCTGTAAAAAATTACTTAAAGGTATTCTAGGGCGCCTGGGTGGCTCAGTGGGTTAAAGCCTCTGCTTTCGGCTCAGGTCATGATCTCAGCGTCCTGGGATCGAGGCCCGCATCGGGCTCTCTGCTCAGCGGGGAGCCTGCTTCCTCCTCTCCCTGTCTCTCTGCCTGCCTCTCTGCCTACTTGTGATCTCTCTCTCTGTGTCAAATAAATAAATAAAAAATCTTTAAAAAAAAAAAAAAGGTATTCTAGAGAGTAAACCCCTAAGGCCTGGATCTCCCTGTGTCTACTGCATGATTGGAAATTCCAAATAATAAATAAAGATGTGATTTTTATAAGCCACTCACACTGGACTTTTTAACATTGCTTCCTGCAATATTTGTGTTGGGGTTTTTGGGGGGTTTGTTGTTGTTGTTGTTGTTTTGCAAAAACTGGTAGAATTCTCCCTAAAAACAAGTAAGTGATAAAAAGGGAAGTTGCTTGTGTGCTGACTCAGATTGTTCTGTATACAAATACTGTTAAAAATATAGCAAAGTTACCCTAGTACCTGGTTTTTTTTAAAGCGTTAAGCCAAATCCTTTATGAAGATCATAACAGTGAAAAACAGTGCACTTTTTGAAAAAATACTGCTTATAAAATGTTTGAGAAATTTAATTTTATTTTACATGTGCAGACACAAAATTTGGGTGAATACAGCAATCAGAACTAATTTTTATAGATACCCATTACATTTCTTTACTCTGTTTTAATGCCAGTGTACATTCTACAAAAGAAAATGGTTTCATAAGTTAGTTGACTTAAAACTAAGTGCCAACATTTTTATTTTAAAAATTAATTTTACATAATGAAATCTTTAAAAAAATGTTGCTGGACAGCTTCTAATGCAGCAAGTTGGTCTGGACCCCCTTGAAGAATGTTAATTTTCGGGTTCTTTTTCCATTGCTGTGGAACAAATTACCACCAACCCAGTGGCTTAAAATAATACCCATTTATTAGCTCACTGTTCCAAAGATGGCTAAGTCCTTTGATTAGGGTTTCACATGGCTGATGTCAAGATGACAGTCAGGCTAGACTCTCATCTGGAGTTTTGTTCAGTTGTAGGATAGAAGTCTTCATTTGCTTGCTAGCTGTTGGCTAGGGGTCGCTGTCTGTCCTGGAGCCAATCTCCAACCCTTGTACATGGCCCTCTTCCATTTTCAAGGCCAGCAAATGGCGCTGAATCCTTCCCCCGCTTGTTTTCTTTCTGACTTCCTTTTCTGCTACCAACTGATGAAAACTCGGGGCTTTAAAGGGCTTATGTGAGGTGACCATCTCCCAGAGTTAAATGCAACTGACTGTTAACCTTCATTAGATGCAGAAGTTTTGCCATGTAACCTAACATAATGGCGGCAGTAAAACCAGTAGAAGGTCGTGGGCCATCGTAAAACTCTGTCTGCCACAGCCAAAGGAGCAAACAGACGGCCACAGTACTCACATGTGCTGTCTGCAGCACACCTGCTCCTTTTTGGTGCCTGAGGCCCCACAGATAGCAACGTTTCCTTGATCATTGGAAGGATCGATCACAGTGCTTCTACTCACATAGTCCCAAGAGAGCTTTGTGGGGGAAGCAGAATGTAATTGGGGTTTATCAGGCACTCCTGCAGAGAGAGGTGTGATAACACGGAAGTCTGGGTCACCGAGACTGAGACCGCTGACTTGTCACAACAGGATATCATCTCTTTAGTGAACATCAGAGGGTAGAGGCACTTAGAGTAAATCCTGACTCACTCACTAGTGTCAAATGGCAGGGAATTTTGCCTCACCAGCACTTCTTCCCCAATGGCTCGTCCAGATCAGGAGGATCCCCTATGGTACTTATGGATAGGGAGGTACAAGTCTACAACACATCAGCTCCTCCTATACATTCAAATGCACCTGTAACAACAGTGTGCTGACTTGCCTCCAAGTCCCACCCACAAGTTCACGTTAGCTTCCTTTTCCTGGTGAGATCCCTCCCCCAGATCCCATCAGTCAAATCTGAGTGCCCTTCTCCCTAAAGATATGATGGTCACTTGTGTGTCTATATTCAAGAGAGCCCTAGGAGTTTGAGGCCCGCTCCACTCCATCACCAAAGTTCCCCAGAATACTTGGATGACTGTATATGACCTCTGTTCTCCTTGGAGACACAGAGAACTTAGCCCTTCTTGTAATCATTTCTTTTCCTTAAAGCAACTGAAAGCCAGGAAGAGGAAGAGGAAGGGATCAGAGGGTACAAGAGAAGAGACTTGCCCTAACCAGTAAGCAAGGCACATTTCTTTTCATTTTCTTCCCTTTTTTTTTAAGATTTTATTTATTTACTTATTTGAGAGAGAGAGAGCATGAGAAGGGGAAGGGTCAGAGGGAGAAGGAGACTCCCCGCTGAACAGGGAACCCTATGAGGGACTCGATCTCAGGGCTCCAGGATCATGACGTGAGCCGAAGGCAGTCGCTTAACCAACTGAGCCACCCAGGCACCGCCTCTTTTCATTTTCGATGGCTGCCTGCCTGCTCAAGTTCAACTGAACAACTCTCGTTTTGGGCCCATCCAAACTTCTATGTCCTCATTGCTGACACTAATTACTTTAGTGCTAGGGACCCTTTGACCCATCAGCCAGCTGCTTTGCCTTTGGGCTAGGGTTACAGGGTATGATAATATTCCTGCCCCCACCTTACACCTGTCAGGGCAGTTACTACAAAAAGACAAAGAAAGACAATAAGTCTTGGTGAGGATGTGGAGAAACTGAAAGCCTTGTATGGTGTTGGTGGCAATGCAAAGTGGTGCAGCCACATGGAAAACAATAGGGAGGTTCCTCAAAAACTTAATATAGAAAGACCATCTGATCTGGCCATCTTATTTCTGGACCTGTGTTTAAAGGAATTGAAATCAGGAGCTTGAAAAGATATTAGCACTCTTGTGTTTACTGAAGCACTCTCCACAACAGTCGAGATGTATAAACAACTTAAACACCTCTCCACAGATGACTGGACAAAGAGAATGTAGTATAGTCATACCATGGAAGAGTGTTCAGCCTTAAAAAAATAAAGAAATTCTGGGCGCCTGGGTGGCTCAGTGGGTTAAAGCCTCTGCCTTCAGCTCAGGTCATGATCTCAGGGTCCTGGAATCAAGGCCCGCATCAGACTCCCTGCTCTGCAGGGAGCCTGCTTCCTCCTCTCTCTCTGCCTGCCTATCTGCCTACTTGTGATCTCTCTCTCTCTCTCTCTATCAAATAAATAAAATCTTTTAAAAAAATAAAAAATAAAAAAAATAAAGAAATTCTGCAGTGTGTGACAATATGATGAACCTTGAGGACATTATGCTAAGGAAAATAAGCCAGTCCCAGAAAGACAAATATTGCATGACTCCACTTATATGAGGGACCTAAAATTGTCAAATTCATAGAATCATTCAGAGTAAAATGGTGGTTTCCAGGGGCTAGAGAAAAGGGAAAATGGGGAGTTGTTAATCAATGGGCACAAAGTTTTGACAGAGCGAGATGAGTAAGTTCTAGAGATCTGCTATACAACATCGTACTTAGAGTTAACAGTACTGTATCACACAACTAAAAATTTGTGAAGAGGGTAGATTTCATCTTAAGTGTTCTTGCCACAGTGAAATAATATTTTTTTAAACAACAGAAGAAGAGGAAGAGGAGGGGAGGAAAAAGAGAAGAAGACTCCTTTCAAGGCACTAACCCTCTTCTTTTCAACCATGGTAAATAGAGATGTGGAATAGCATAATGATTATGACCTTAGATTCTAGAGACACACTTCCTGGGTTTGAATGCTAGGGTTTCCATCCTGTTAGCTGCGTGGCCTTACACAAGTTACTTAACAGCTCTGTAACTCCATTTCTCCAGCTATGAAATGGGGATGATAGTATCTCATCACGGGGGCAACGAGGATTAAAGGAGTCAATCCAAATAGACCCTTAGGAAGGTCCTGCACTCATCGCTTCTCGGCCTTTTGGCTAAGATCAAGTGTAGGAAGGTCCTGCACTCAATAAATGTTAGTTACAACCAAAGAAATTACTGAATGAATGATTTAAACAATAATTCCTACGGAATGTGGAAATCAATTAAGTATTTCTTCTCAAAGGAATAGAACATTTGTACAAGTATAGTTCTATTCTTTATTTTCTTTTACTGGCCAACTAACAATAATGATGGATATAAGTGAATGTTTTCTTAATAGGAAGAAAGAAGGTTTAGGTTGACTGACTACTGTTTGCCAGGCACAGGGTAGCTATTATATTAATTGTTTCACCTTATTCTCACAACGAGCCAGCAAATCAGGCATTCCATCACCATTTTCCATAGAATGAAACTTGCCCAAGGTTGAGTAACTCGTTCCCAGTCACAGTGCCTAGCAAGGTCTGTGAGTTCAGGTCTGGCCACAACACACAACCTATCAACACAGATATCCACAAATTTGCTCTGCATGTAGCCACCTGATTATCAATGAATAGGATGAGTTGAAATCATTATTTTTGAAGGAATTCAGCGCCAGTAGAGTTAAATTATTTATTGGCTATGCAAGACTGTATGGTTTCCTATTTAAATGCACCTAGTCTAGGTATAATACTCTAAATGACCAAATATTTGGTCTAATATTAAGAGGCATATCTTACAAGAAAGTAAAGAAAGAAAAAAATCACTGGGATTTGAAGGATAAGTTGATGCCTAAGAAAAGATGGGATGGGGTTAATAGGGCATTAATTTGGGGAAATATAACAACCAAGAAATGCACTATCACTATTACTGAATTTTATTTTAGTCAATATTCCCTTGGCACATATAGACGTGAACTACCAGCTACCAGTGAAATCTACCTCTTCTCTGTCATTTGGAAGGTACCTTGGAGGTTTCCTGGAGACAGTCAGTGCTTTAAATGTTCAGAAATAGAAGAAACTATCCAATGTCAGAAAAGTAAATCAAGTAAATAAAAGAGAATGTCTTATATTTTTGTTGCCATGGAATTGTCCTTAGCAGGTTATTAGTGTTGTACTAAAGAGCCTTAGGATATATTTCACTTATTTGCTTATGTAACTTTTACTCACTATTTTCACTTTGTGTTGAGTAAAGGAAAAAATGGAAGTAAGAACACGATGACCTTTCCATTTTGTCCTAACACAGAAAACAGGAAGAGTGAGCACTGCCATCTTTTGGTTACACAATATAATAATTGAAATCATTACATTTAACAGCCAGAAGAATGCTGTTAGTCATCACCAAGTGAATAGAAACACTTACTTACCCAGCATGAGTCAATTCTTTGGATGATTTCCTCATAACATCTTTCTTCTGGAAAGTAATCACAAAGGTTCCAAAACCTAAATTTTCTTTTAATAGTAGACACAGAAAGAAAGGGCTGGTGGGTTGTGTAGATTCTCTTAAAGACTACCGACAGTTCTAATTATATTGGATAATTCTAAAGCATTCAGAGTGGATGAAGAGAAGTGAAGAGCTCTTTCGTGTAATCCTTGAGGCCAATTTCACAATTGCCCCAGGCCCAAGAACTTGAATGAAAGACTAGACTTTCTTCGATGAGGAAATTCTGTGGCAGAGGCTTCCAGATAGATACCGCTCCATCATCATCAACAGCAAGCGAGATAAAAGGTATAGGAAGTCTGGATAGGCCACAGGCACATTCCAGGCATGTTTTATGTTGTAGGGAAACACTGTGCTACTCTGGAAGGAAGCTCTAAGAAGTTTATCAGAGGGTACTGTCTGGGACCAGCCCCTCAGATACTTGCCTTAGCAGCAGAAAAGCCATAAGACACTGTTGATAACATGGTGTGTGTTTTACTGACAGCAGTCTTGGAGAAAAGACGTGGAGCAGGCAAAGGGTATATATCTCGAAAAGGAAACTTCTGAATTTGAAGAAGAGATGAATCTGCAAAGGAAATGTAATCTCCTCAGATCATGTGTGGATCCAAAGAGGAAGATATCAAAATAAGTTTTTTAAAAGTCTTTTTAAAGGGTGCCATAAAATAGAATATAAAACCCAAATGAGGATTTTAGGAATACTGGGGATAGAAAGGGAAGATGGAAATATCAAAGCAGTTGAATGAAAGGAAGTGACCTGAACTTGAACTTTTCTTTAGATACCTTCAAGTCTATCCTGATATACTCTCCTTTTGCTGTAGAGACACGTATCACTTTTCCATGTATACAGACATATTTTTGGAGATAAAAGAGTGAAATTTACTTCTTGTTAAAAAACAAAATATTTCCATAGGGTACAAGAGGGTAGACTGGATAGGGGGACCTGGTTTCCAGTGTTATGTCTTCACTGCCCTGAAGTCACCTAGTCTCCCTGAGCCTTGGTTTCCTAAATCTATAAAATAAGTTTCTTGGGTTCTATCATTGTTTCTCAAGGGGGGTCTGCAGACTCCTTTGCAGCTACAGATTGCATTCAAAGATCCCTATTTTCTCTAGTTTGAGAAATATCAGATTCGATCATTTCTTAATGGCCTTAGCTCTAAAATACTGAGAGAGAGAAAAAAAATCTTTCTCCTGTACTAAATTCCTCAAGACCTAGAGGAGGAAGAAAAGCCAACACATTGTTTTTTTTCCCTCCGTGTTCCCTCTCCTTTTCAGACGTGGAGTTAATCTATTGTTCTAAATTTCTAGAACACTGCTTTCCCAAAGAAACACATCTAACTTAAAATTTATAGAGGTCACATTTTTAAATGAAAAAAGAGACAGGTGAAGTCAATCATATTCTATTTTATATAATCCAATATATCCAAAATATTATCACTTTGCCATGCCAACATTGTAAAAATTAATGCGATGTTTCAGGCTTTTTAATCATACGAAGCCTTCGAGATCTGGTGTGTCTTTCACATTTACAACAGCCCAATTCAAGCCCAATTCAAGCTGGCCACACTAAGAGTGCTTGGTAGTCACACGTGGCTAGTGTTGGAGGACCCTATGTTCCAAGAGTGGACAACAGGTGAATAGAGCCCTCCTGGTGGAAAGCTAATGTTCCACGGTCCATGATTTCATGTTTTCTGAAAAATAGTCCTGTCGGCCTACCCAATCCCAGAACCTGGAGTAGGTCTAGAACCCATAGAAAGGGCTCAGAATCTGAAAGAACACCTCTCTACTCAAAACTCCCCAGCCCAAATGCTTCCTTCTTCAGGCCATCGGTTCGTCCTTCCCAGAACACTTGAAAAGTGCTATTTTTTTCCTTTCTTACCCTAACGTTACTTCCCCACAACAAAACTGAAAGTGTTTTTCTCAACAGACCGTTCCCCAGGGAAGCAAGTAATTACCTCTCTATCTTCGGATTCGGGCAGCTAGTGATTATCCATAAAATCTCTGCTGTAGACACAATAAACATTTGTATTCGTGTTCTTCATTTTTTAAATGATGAGGAAACTTCCATTAATTCACCAACTCTATTGCAGGAGAACTAATTCTGAGACTGTTCGCAATTAATGTATTTTTTTATTGGATGACATGATGGCAAAAGAGGACGGAAATGACTAGAATCTAATTTGGACATCAGTGATCTCGATTTCAGTTTGAGACATGATGTCTGTCGTTTTATATAGAGACCCAGAATCCTGAGTAAAAGAAGTAAACAAGAAATTTTGCAAATTGAGATGAGGTAGACTATTTCACATGGGAGAAGATAAAGGGGTATTTTTTGCATTCGGCCAACATACTACGTAAAACAAAATTACCACATGTGTATAAGAGTCAGAGCTCCCTACTTTTATCAAAGTGGTTTCTGGCATCTCTAAATTCCATCATCTTCCCACTTTCTCATCTAGTTAGGATGACAACATGGTTCAGAAGGGCAAAGACAAGCAATAGATTCAAGTATTTCTTACTTTCTTAGGCAAAAACATGAGCTGACTAAGTAGATCAGCTTGAGCTTATTTATGTATCTTTTGTCACAATGTGCCTTTCTAATCCACTCCTTCAACCCTCTAAGAACAGCTTTAGTCCAGCCAGAAGGCTGGGGTAGCCAGAGAGGAACACTGGATAAACCAGTGAGGAAATCACTGGTGAGAATATGAAATTTCACTGTCCCTCACTCAAACCTATTGCTATAGTGATTGATTCATCTGTGTGCTCTTTGTGTTGATGGTTCCAGATGGTCTGATTCCAGACCATCCTAACTTCTCTCCCTTTTTCATCATTGATGTCAACTCTCAAAAGATGAGCCTCCATAGAAGGAAGATGGATTGCATTGCACGTGGTATAAAGATGAGATTTGTCATACTGAGTAAAGTTGGAACATTACTAAATTAGTACTGAATATTTCTGAAAAGCTGACACTTACAGAAATGATGCTCCCCTCTGCTGTTCCTTTAGACAATCAGTGACTCTTCTAGGTCTTTGTACCTGCTCCCCCACCCCAGCATATTTGCTATGGGTATCTGCTGCCTGGTTCAGTTCCAGAGGGGAGGGAGGTGGTCTCAATGAATGTGACTGGGGAAGATTCAGCATCCCAGGGACCTAGCCAGTCTTGATTTTCTTAAAAATAAATCCACATGGATTCTCTTTGTAAAAATGAAGTTGCTGCATTTTTTGTGGCCTGACTGCTCATCCATCCCCAGACACAAGTGGACCAGGATTTCCTTTCTTTTCAGCAGCCACGATCTGCTGCCTTTACCCTTAAAATGACCTTTCTACCTGTCCCCATCCTTTACCTAAACCTAAGGAATTGTAGAAATGACTCCCATTTACTATATGGCGAGTGAAGGAGTATAAACAGATTGAAAATTAGCCTAAGCCCTTCAACTCCATGTAATCAGTGTTCTTCATTCTTGTCCCATCAAGTACTTCACCCACAAGCACAGTGCACAGGAGGAAATAGAGTCCTTCCCCGAGCCTAGGTCATCTGCCCTTATCCTCTCTGTGTTTCACTCAAGTTACTTCTCCATCCCAGCATGGGCTTCAGACAACTCCTTTGAGGGAGAGGTGGTCCGTCAAGGAATGTGAATTGTCTGAAATTTTACCCAACTTATACACTAGCAAGTTACCCTGTTCCTGTTTGCTGGATGGTGGCCGAAGAGACTCCTGGGTCAGAGACAAAGGACTTCATTACTAACAACAGAGCAAGCAACACTAGCACCTTTGCTTTAGTTCCCTTGCCCAGAGGTAACACGGGGATTACACCATGGTCCCCCGTGACATCTGAATATACAGTGGGTTGCCCTGAAGGAGAAGAACACGGGGTCAAGGCCCCAGCCCTTACGCCAGCAAGAGACAAGCCATTCCCCTTCTGCTGTGATCTACTTAAATTCACTAACCAGAGAAACTGCTCTTTATCAGGACAAGCATCAGCCTAACAGGCGCACTCAGCAGGAGGACTTGGGGATGTTCAGATCCCAGGGCAAACTGCCTCTCCAGACAGAGCCCCACATACATTTTCAAATTCCAAACTTTCCTTCAGAACTATCTTAATCCAGAAACCCACAACATGGAGCACTAACAGCCCTGGACCAGCTGTTGAAGACTGCCTCAAATGTTGTATTCATCACTAAAGAACAATGGGGTTGTGGTTGTAAATCTGTCTCTCTCTCTTTTTTTTTTTTTAAGTATACTCTATGCCACACATGGAGCTCAAACTCACGACCTCAAGGTCAAGAGTCACTGTGCTCTTCCAACTGAGCCAGCCAGGCACCCCTGTCTCCTCCTATTTAAACAAAACCCCTCAAACCCTCCCCTTCTCTCCACCATGGTTTCAGTTCCTGCCAGACTATTATGAAAACTTTCAGTTCCTGATAGACTGTCATACTGAAAAAGAAACACCACCAGCTCTCCAGTTTGGATGCAGAATTCAACATAAAGAAGAAAGACATGCCTAAAAAGGAACTCAAACTTAATACACCCATAACCAACCCCCTGGGCTTCCCACACAGTGCACCTGCTCCCCTCGTGCCCCTAAACACCGCTCCGTCCTCCAGCCATGGAGACCAAAGGCCCTGGGATCGTGCTCGCCTCCTCTCACTCTCCCAATTCACAGCCAGCTCCATGAATCCAGAACCTGACATGAACACTCTCTCCACGGGGGAAGCTGCCGTGGTTTCTTGCCTGGATGGCTACAATAGCCTGCTCACTGTCTTTGCTACTTTAGCCTTCGAGTTCTCATGCTGATTCTCGGTCTAGCAGCGAGAAGGATCCTTTCAACTTGAAAAGTCAGATCATATCACTGCCTGCTCAAAACCTTCCATGGACTCCCAACTCATTCAGAATAGAAGGCCAGTTTCTTACAGTGACCTGCCAGGTCCTACCCACTCTGCAAGCCCCATTTAACCTCTCTAACCGAGATCTTTCTCTGCTCTAATCGCCTCACTCCAATCACTCTGCATCGCCCACCCACACCTGCTCCTGAAACATGCCCAGCCCTTTCAGGGCGGGGCACGTGCTCTGCTATTCCGTCTGCTGGTTTTCCTCCCCAAGATTCAAAGGCCTTGCCCCCGCACCTCCTACAGGTCTTTGCTCTAAGTCAACAAGTATTTACCATCTGCCTTTTCAGTCTGAGGGGGAGAGAAACAAATCAACAGGTTTCAGGCCACATCTGGAGAAATGCAGGGCATTACAGGCTCAAAAAGGATAGACTAGGGAGAGCCAGATGGAAATTCTTTTACAAATAAGGACTCTGTGGCACATGTCCCAGTAGTGTGGCATACCCAGCATTCTATCCCACCCAAGGAGTTCTTTTCTTTTTTTTTTTTTTAGATTTATTTATTTATTTTAATGGGGGGGAGGGGTAGAGAGAGAGTGAGAGAATTTCAAGCAGACTCCCCCACTGCATGTGGAGCCTGATGCAGGGCTCGATATCACGACTCTGACATCATGACCTGAGCCAAAATCAAGAGTTGGACACCTAACTGACTGAGTCACCCAAGCACCCCACCATCCAAGGAGTTCTCGTGTTTTTATTTTAATTGTGATTAAATATAAATGTGTCAGTTACTGCCTTGAAAGGTAACAGCAAAATGAGGGAGCATTTACTTATCAAAAGTGATAGCCCAGGAATCAACTGAAACCATGTTAAATCAATTAAAACAAATTTAAAGTAATTTTAAATTATTTTGTAGTATTTCATATACTTTTCATACTGAATTTAAGTATCTTTAGAACTTTACCAAACAATATATTCAAATTATGCCAGTTCTCTTCTAATTATTGTCAAGGTGGGTATAATGTTTCAAGAAATTGTAACTAGGTATATCTACATACTTTTAGAAATCTGTCCCTTTCCATGGACTGACCCTTTATTTGTGCTTACTCCTCCATGCCATGGCTGTGTGGCTTCCCCACTCGTCTTCATTCTTCCTGTTTTTCTCTTTTTGTCTGTGGAGTTTTCTCCCTTCAGACAGCTTTGGTTCAAATAAGCCATCACGTGGAATCTCTCCCTATAGGCCCAGGGTCTCAAAATCAGATTGTCTCACCAGTTTCCCTCAGTATCTTCCTCTTCCTCCTTCTTCCTCCTTTTGTCTTCAGTTCCTAGAGATTTGCTGTTTGTCAGTCTTTTTGTTGTTATTATTGTTTCTTTTTCTTTTTTGTTTTTTTACTGGGTATATAGACGACATAAACCAACTTACAGTTTATTTTCCCAAAGACAGCGGAGCTTCGTAGGTGCGCACTCTCCCGGCCCCACCCCCTCTGCAGCCCACCTTCCTCTCCCGCCAGGCCCACCACAGGAAGCAGGAATCCCCAAACAAAACCCCCCTTCAGATTCATAAAAAACAATAGCTAACAGCTAATATGTATTAAGTCCTGATGATGTCCCAAGCATTCGGCATATACTCTGTCACTTGGTCTTTGTAACACCACCAGGACACAGGCACAAATACAAAAACACCAGGCTCAGGGTGGGTAAATGTCCTGTGTGCTGTGACTGGTACTGAGTGATGGAACAATTTTTTTTTCCTCTCGAGGGTAAAAATTTTCTTTTTGCTCAAACATCTCTAAAGCATCCTCTTGTGGGATGCCTGGGTGGCTCAGTTGGTTACCCATCTGCCTTTGGCTAGGGTCATGATCCCGGGGTCCTGGGATGGAGCCCTGTTTCAGGCTTCCTGCTCAGCAGGGAGTCTGCTTCTCTCCCTCCCTCAGTCCTTCCCATCTGCTCATGCTCTCTGGTGCATCTCTCTCTCTCTCTCTCAAATAAATAAATAAAATCTTCAAAAAAAATTTTTTTAATTTCTTTTTAAGAAATATGATGCTGCACGTTTTCAAAGAAAGTCACATGAAAAAACAAAAATGGTATCATCTTTCATCCTAGAAATAAATAAGAAGGCATAAAATTTCCTTTTAAATTATGACACTTAGAAGTTTAGCACCAGCATCCAAAATGAACAGAAAAAGTATGTGGGGGGGGGGCCTTTTACTATGTGTTTTAGATTACTTGGGTTGGGATTCTTCCAATGTGTTAACCCATATTCCTTCTTTCAACTCGTATTACCCAAACAGTAAAAGGCAGGCAAAAAATATAAGCCTAGTGGCTGCTCTCCTGTCTTCCATGCAAACATTCCTGGGATCTCAGCTTGCTGGAAAAATCTGCTGACATTTTCCTTTTCTAGTTGTTTTTTCTTAAGGAATAATAGTAAATATTCAAATGTCCACATCTTTTTTTTTTAATTTTTTTAAAAATTTTATTTATTTATTTGACACAGAGAGAGAGAGATCACAAGTAGGCAGAGAGGCAGGCAGAGAGAGGAGGAAGCAGGCCCCCTGCTGAGCAGAGAGCCCGATGCGGGCCTCGATCCCAGGACCCTGAGATCATGATCAGAGCTAAAAGCAGAGGCTTTAACCCACTGAGCCACCCAGGCGCCCTCAAATGTCCACATCTTGGTGAGTCTTCCACTTTATTGCTTGGAATTTATTTATTTATTTATTTACTTTTGTATGCTGGTAAGGCAGTGGTCTGCTTTTGCCTTTGTTTTATTTTTTGAATGGTTGTTAATTTTTTAGGGCACCTGTTGCTGGTGAAGTTTTCTAGGGAGTCTGGTGTTACTAAAACCAAACTCCAGCCACTGTGCAACACTGGTCAGGGGAACTAATGGGGTCACAAAGCAGTAAGCAAAGTTACAGCCATCACAAAAATTCATTAGGAATTGTTGATTTACAGAATATTTGGCCCTTGTCTTTGAGGAAAGGTAGTAGGGTTACTTTCAGCATGGCTCCTTTCCCAGTCCCCTTGGTTTTGCTGTAGGGTAAACCCCATCCACTTTGGTTTGAGCAGAATGTTCTGTGAAGCTCCTCAGAGTTAGGTCCCAGGATGATTCAAGTCATGTCACTGATGAACACAAGGGCGAATTTCTCAGCAACATAAAGGAACTGCCTCCTTCTGCCAGCTCCCTTTCCGCCCCCATCTGCCCCCTGAATCAGGACCACGCTTCGTTTTGTCTGAGCAGCCAACTGAGGACAGCAGACCCTACAGGATTCTTCCCTGGTCTTTGGGCTTTCTACTTAAAAAAGCCCCTCCTCTATCTGGTCCCAAAATTTCCTTTCCTCAATTCACACTAACTTCGGCCTGAATTGTCTGGGATTTGTCCTCCTTTCCCTACAACAGCCCACCACAGAAGTCATTACTGCTCTGGCTTCTAGAAAACCAGAAGCTGCCCTTGCCTCTTGCTTCTATCCTTTTCAGTTCGTCGGAAATATCCACCACCAAGGCATTCTGGTTGGTTTGCCCTTCACTGAGTCTCAGTGCTCCTTTACTACACCATGTAGTTGGCATCTGGGTGACCACAGTGACAGGTGCCACTGTTGGGGAATCCATCTGTCTTACGTAGGCTCTTCCAATAGCAGCTGCTACTTCCTGTTTGAAAGCTCAGGCCCCAAGTAGACCTACTAGTAAGTCAGAGTTTCCAGACGGAGGGACTTTTCTAGTTCTCAGTTCATTTGCACATCAGATTAATCACTAAAAACCTCGGGTGCATGGGGCCCCCTCCCAGGCCACGCAACCAACTCTGCCAATCTCCTGATTCCTCCCTTGGCTCTCTCGGACAATTCAACGGTGGGTCACACACCTTCCCCATACGAGGATTGTCCTCTAGACTCCACCAAGACATTCTCCCAGTATTGACACCTCAGTCTTTCACATACTGTACTCATAGTTTTTGTCATGGTTGAGTATCATCTACACTATTGTCTTTCTTTGATCAACTCAGCTTATTTTTTTTTTTAAGATTTTATTTATAATTTGACAGAGAGAGACACAGCAAGAGAGGGAACACCAGCAGGGGGAGTGGGAGAGGGAGAAGCAGGCTTCCCGCTGAGCAGGGAGCCCAACGCTGGGCTCCATCCCAGGACTTTGGGATCATGACCTGAGCCAAAGGCAGACGCTTAACAACTGAGTCACCCAGGTGCCCCTCAACTCAGCTTTTTATCTTTAAACTTAATTTACTTCTGTGTTGTTCTAAATATTATCACTTTCAAGATCAATGGTTTGAGGTACCAATTATATATTATCAAATACACATTAACTCAACACACAATTATGAGATCTGAGTCCATCTGTGTCAACATAAAACAGCCATTTGTTCCAGGAAATCCTTGCCCAGGAAAATAAGATCGTACACCAATAAGTAACTTTGCTGTTTTCTTCAGGAAATTTCTGCAAATGACTTTATTTAGGAAAACGGTGTACCCACCTGAGAAAACGTGAAATAGCAGTTTACTCCTGCAGACCCTCACCTTGCTGTGTCTTCCCATCCCCAGCCAGCCCTGGTCTGTTCTCTGCCTCAACAGACCCATCTTTGACTGCTTGAGCCCAGACCTCAAAACCCTATAAATATTCTTCCTCGAGCTCTCTCTCCTGACTCACACCCAAACTGCCAGAGAGGTGCTCTCTTCTTTTGCACTAAATCTAATAAACACCTTTGCTTGCTCAACGTATGTTTCGATGATCTTTTGGGAGCTGACCATCAGCATGTCTGAAACTTTACAATGTCCACCTGTGTACCCCCTAAAGTCACCTCCTTCACTATAAAGAGCGCACAGGGTATGAGTTGACCAAGATTCCACCTAAAATTGATAAGAGGAGAGTGGTACCTCTAGCACTTGGTGCTTGGCCACTCACTGTTCTTCTCTTCCCTTCCCTACCTCCTCACCACCAGGGTCATTTCTGCCCCTAAAGCTCCCTGTTTTCTATGACTCTGAAGATAGGATTCAAATGAGGGGCAAACGCGACAACCCACAGATGAGCAGATTGTATGATAGGAAGAGATAAAAAGTAATAAGCAGCCTCTGCGTTTTGAAAAGACTGTTAATTTAAAACACAGTAACGGACGATTCGTGGAGTGAGTTATTACATTGGCCAGTCTGTAGCAAAATTTCAAGCAAATTGGAAAATCAGCACTCCCAATACAGAACAGGATCATGCCCGGTGGATGCCCACATGGTATGATTTCAGAGTTTCGAGAAGGTTCCTCTGTTCCGAATTCCTTTTTCCCCCATTTTCCACACAACTCATAGGTGTTATAAATTTTTAACTCTAACTTTTTAACTTTAAGGATGACTTTTCTGTGTCCTTCAAGGGCACAGACTCTGGGGAGACAGGACAATAACAAGCACTGATATTTACTGATCACTGTCTTAGTTCTAGCTCTGTAACAAACTGGAGGGCTTAACAACCACTGGTCCTCATAACTTTGGAGGCTTGAAGTCTAAGAGCAACGTGCTGCAGACCTGAGTCTGGTGAGGACTCTCTTCCTGGTTTGTTGATGGCCACCTTCTCCCCGTGTCCTCACTTGCTGGGGAGAGAGAGAGCAAGCTCCCGTGTCTGCTTATAAGGGCACTAACCCTATTCACAAGTGTTCTACCATTATGACTTCATCACCTCCACCTCCAAAGGCCACCACAGTAGGGATTAGGCTTCAATGTACGAACTTCAGGGAACATAAACATTCAGTCTGGAGCAATCATTTACTGTGGCTAAGACCTGTTTCAGGGTGTCTCTGTGCACTACCTGTTCTAAAAGAGTCCGGTGAATGTTCGGTGGGGGGGCCACTGTTTTCTATGATTTAGAGATGAGGAAACTGAGGCTTGACAGGCTGGACAACTTGCCCAAGGTCACACAGACCCAGGGACCTTTATCACGTTACGGCTTCGCTGACATTACCACGAGTGGATTCACAGTATAAAAACAACACTGACGTTGGTATAACCGCCATTGTTCTCACAGTTTGCACATTCCTTATTTCCTCACCAGGACCCCCTCTTAAGGAGGCACGGTAGGTGCTATTTTGAGCAGTAGTTTGTCAGTTCAGTTTCCTTTGGGATAAGGCTGCTGCAGGTTGCAGAAGGAAGGAGGAAGAAGCAGAAAGGGACTGTAGGGAAGGGGCACAAAATAGAGCTGACCTCACAGACAGAGAGAACGGATTGGTGGTTGCCAGAGGTGGAAGGTGGGGGTGGGCAAAGTGGGTGAAGGGGGTCAAAAGGTCCAAACTCCCAGTTATAAAATAAATAGGTTCTAGGGATTTAATGTACAGCATGGTGTCTCTGATTAACAATATTGTACATGTGAAAGTTGCTAAGAGAGTACATCTTAAAGAAAGTACATCATCCCAAGAAAAACAATGTAACTATGTGTGGTGATGGTTGTTAACTAGAATTATTGTGGTGATATGTTGCAATATATACAAATATTGAATTGTTACATTGTACTCCTGAAACTAAAATAATGTTATATGTTGATGATATCTCAGTAAAGGGAATGGAGCTGGGTCCTCTCTCTTCTCCCAGCACCTGCTCTGCTCACACATAACACCGTTGGTACGTTTGGGTAGGAAGGCCCCCAGGATGGCATCCCACTTTGAGAAGGAAAAACCATGGGAGATCCATGTTCTCTGTAAAATATAGAAGGCACTACAGAAACCCGGAATACACTTCCATTGAGATTTATAATAAATTAAACATCAGGGCGCCTGGGTGGCTCTGTTGTTAAGTGGCTGCCTTTGGCTCAGGTCATGACCCCAGGGTCGTGGGATCGAGCCTCCACATCGGGTTCCCTGCTCAGCGGGGAGCCTGCTTCTCCTTCTCCCACTCCCCCTGCTTGTGTTCCCTCTCTCGCTCTGTCTCTGTCAAATAAATAAATCTTTTTAAAAATTAATTAAACATAGTCATAAGCAGAATAGAAGAAGAAAAAAATCCTTAGTGGGGTTCCAGTTCTACCATAGGTTTTTTTTTTTTTTAAAGATTTTATTTATTTATTTGACAGAGAGATAGAGAGCACAAGTAGGCAGAGAGGCAGGCAGAGGGAGAGGGAGAAGCAGGCTCCCCGCTGAGCAGGGAGCGGGACATGGGACTCGATACCAGGACCCTGGGATCATGACCTGTCTGAGCCACCCAGGCGCCCACTACCATAGGTTTTAAATTGACTTAGGGATATTTGCAATTCTAAGATAGAGACATTCAGGGAAATAAAGGAAGTATTTAACATGTTCGTCAGTGAATTGATGACTCATTGTCCGCATCACCATTAGTTTCTCACAAGAGCTTCATGCGGTCAGAATCATTAGCTTCATCTTCAGGTTAGGACGCTGACACTCACAAAGGCTAACATGAAGCTAGAAAATTTCTGTAGCAGAACTCGAAACCAGCTTTGTCCTGCTTCAAAGGCTCTGCTCAGCACGATGAAGCTCCCAGATTGGTCATACCTTACATTTCCATGGAAGAGAAAGCATAGACTGAGTCAGCAGTTTATGTGCCTCTAAGTTATGCCATGTGCTGCCTCCAGGAATCTCAAACTGCCTTGTTTAGGAACAGAGAAGTGTGTTTACATACAAGGAAACCTAACTCACTTGAAACACATCAATTTTAGCTTAGTTTAATTTTATTTTTTTTGAGAACAATCAAGCAAAGGCTTTCGAACTTCTTTGAACTTGACCCACAGAATGAAAAGCCCTTTACACACAACCACACATGTGTGTCACAGAAGTTTCACAGAATAATACTCATGTATACATGTGAGAAGCACTCTGCGGGCGCCTGGGTGGCTAGTTGGTTAAGCCACTGCCTTCAGCTCAGGTCATGATCCCATGAGCCCCAGGATCCATCCCGCATCAGGCTCCCTGGTCAGCAGCGAGTCTGCTTCTCCCTCTGACCCTCCCCTATCTCGTGGTTTTTCACTCAATCTCTCTCAAACAAATAAATAAAGTGTTCTTAAAGATTAAAAGAGAGAGAGAGAGAGAAGCACTCTGACATGTTAGATTCTAGTCTTGTCCTTCTTTTCTCTCATTTTTTTCTTTTGTTCACGGTCTTCCCTAATGATTCCTTTGTTTTTTCAAATTATGATAGAAACATTTAACATGAGATCTACTGTCTAAACAAATTGCATAATATAGTGTTGTTAACTCTAGACACAATGTTGCTCAACCGATTACCAGATGTGTTCCTCTTGTGTAACTGAGACTTTATACTCCTTAAACACCTCCCCTCTTCTCTTTCCCCTCACAGCCCCTGCAACTATCATTCTACTCCTCCTTCTCTGAGTTTAACTATTTTATTTTTATTTTTATTTTTTAAGTGTATTCTAAGAGGTAACAATTTTTTTTTTAAGATTTTATTTATTTGGCAGAGAGAGAGAGAACAAGCAAGGGGAGCAGCATAGGGAGAGGGAGAAGCAGGCTCCTTGCTGAGCAGGGAGCCCGACATGGGGGTCAATCCCAGGACCCAGGGATCATGACCTGAGCCGAAGGCAGACACTTAACCAACTGAGCCACCCAGGCGCCCCCTGAGTTTAACTATTTTAGATACTCAGATAAATGGAGTCCTGCAGTGGAAAACAGTACAGACTCCTCAAAAAATGACAGATTTTCTTTTTAAGATTTCATTTATTTATTTGACACAGAGAGAGAGATCACAAGGAGGCTGAGAGGCAGGCAGAGAGAGGGAAGCATGCTCCCTGCTGAGCAGAGAGCCTGATGTGGGCCTCGATCCCAGGACCCTGAGATCATGACCTGAGCTGAAGGCAGAGGCCTTAACCCACTGAGCCACCCAGGCACCCGATCTTTTCTTTTTTTGATGCTGGTCATGACCCGTTATATTGATGTCAGGATCCACTAATGTGTTGCTACCCGTTTGTAATAAAATGCAAGAACACTTGAATTATTTTTTGTTTTATATTACACGGAAGACTTGTGCAGTTGGTAGGAAGAGGTGGGGGAGGAGAGTTAAAGAAGACTTTTTTAAAATTAATTATTGACAGCAACTTAATGGAAATATTGACACTTATGCATTTTTAATTCTTGAAAAGAGGAAGAGGTGGTGCTTATAAATGTTGATTATTGTTCCTCCAAGTTGACCAAAGATGATGAAATACCAGATTTGCTTCACTAAACAGACATTTTAAAGTATAAAGGAAACCAAAATTCAAAGGCTAGTTCATCTTCCGTGTATCCAATAATATTCACCAGCTAGCTTGTTAACTAGGGCAAGTCTCCCTCCCAAGCAGATACACCTAAGAGCATGGGTGCCACTATCCGCTAGATGGCGATATAGAACAGGCGTAGCCCCTTAGCGTTGTTGACACTGACGTGCAGGTTGATCTATGCTGCAAAAGAATTTAGAAACCCACGGTTACCCAGTAATTCACACGAATTTAGCCTGAAAGTTTACTCAACACTCCTGGCGTGTTTCTGCCTTTTCCTGGAACATCCCAGGAGGCTAGCCTCATTCTTGATGACAGGCTAGCATTTAAAACTTGCAACATCCTTGGTTGTTTCCTTGTGCAAGTACAGATGAACTGCTGCTATATAAAGTCGAAGTCATCGTATTGATAATCTGCAATGGCATATGCCATGAAACTTGCATTTTTTGCCTCTTCCATGTAACATTTAAGAAATACCATAGGTCTTCGGATCATTTGCCTTCCTAACAATTTCTATATCTCTTAGTTGTTCTATATATAGTAAAGTTACCGGAAATAGTTAATGGATATTTTAGTTCTTTTTCTTATTATCCAACTGAAAAGGATGGGCTCCTCTAGTACACATTTACCTTGAAAAAAACTAATAGCTGGTAAGTTGAAAATGTATCATAAACAAAAATGCAAGATAGAAGCAGTCTTTTGGAATAATCCCATGTGTGAGAGATTTTTTAAACTTTCATCAAGTGATGCCTGTTTATAAGACTTGTTCATATTTACTTGGCGGTCTTACTTATTTTTACCATCTTTTGGTGTAAGAGAAAATATTTATGGATGATCTTTTTTGGTATTTATTATATTTGTATATCATTTGGATTTTATGAACACATCTTGCTTTTACAAATGGGAAAGTAAGGATTTTTGTGTTATTATAAACAAAATATATTATTATATGTAACTGTGAGGAAAATCAGAGATTTTAGTATGGCATTGCCCAGAAAACTATTACCAGTAGATTAATTGAAGGCTCAAACAAGTTAAGTGCTGTGTTGGTGAATCCCGACCGTGGATTGCTGATTTAGGAAATGATATTTCTGAATTTAGGTCACGTCCACCGTGTTCCTGTCTACTATTAAGCGCCCTTGTTAAAATGAAAAGAATATCAAGTTGTTCATTATTCTAAATATAAAACAATTAATAAGAAACTGGTAGTTGTGTGGTCAGTTGTTAAAAAGAGCAAAGTCATTATCTCTAATATTTTACTGTCCTTCGAGCTCCGCAGGAAGCCACATGGATGCTGTGGTCCATAGGTTTAGAGCGGGAGAAGCACTTTCATTTACATTAGCTCATTTTGTGCTCCATGTAGGACAAAGATGGGACATATCAAGGCTCTAAGATATAAAATTCTGCCCGCAAGTTCCTACGTCTGATAAGTTATAGAGCTAGGAAGGACTGACCATGTGATTCTGAGTTGAAAACTACTTGTCTTTCATTTTTGTGGGCTTGAAGGCTATGCCTGCAAATGCTCCTCACATGGGGAAGAGGAAGTCGTTTTTAGCAGACATTTAAAGCATTGCTCTTTCTGGCTTTTCCTTTACCTGCGGTGGGGAGCGAGCCAGGAGGCAGGACTGGAATGATTCAGAAGAGGCTGTGCGTGCAGCCCAGCACCCCTCACATCCAGTGCTGAATGGGTTCTTGGTGATATCTGTAGGGTAGACTGCAGGGTCTAATGACGCTGAATCCTGATGCTGCACTGATTTGTGACCTTACACACCACCTTTCAAACTGCAACTCCCTGAGGCACAGAGGCATGTTCACGGAACTAGTAAGCGTGTGCTGATCACCTCCTGACTCATGGTCGGGTCAGGAACACGGAATTGGGCACAGCAGACAGGCTCCCTGCCCACACAGAGTTTGAAGACTAGCAGGGGAGAGAGACATTAACAAATAAGCACAGGGACAAACATATACTCAAATCACTAATTCTACTGTGAGACAAAAAGTGAATGCTTTATGACAGACAACAACAGAATAAGGCATAATTTTAGCTGGGATGAGGGGTGTGTCTGGAAGTTTCTCTCAAGGAGTGTTATTTCAGCTGAGACCTAAACAATGAGTAGGGATTTATCAGGAGAGATTGTAGGAAGCGTTCCAAGAAGAGGGACTGCCCTATGCAAAGGCCCTGAGGTAGGAAAATGCTTTGCTTGTTGGAGGACCCAAAGCTCATGTGGCTCTGGTCCAGTGAGCCAAGGGAAGGTGCTGGGAGATAGGACGGAGAGGCAGGCAGGGGCTCCAGCATTGGAACCTTGCTGTCCGTATGAGGAATTCTGTATTTTATCCTAACAACAGCGGTAAGCCATTAATGAGTTTAAGTGGAAAGGAAACATGATCAGATTTGGTTTTCTGTTTTTATTTTATTTTTTAAGGATTTCTTTATTTGAGAGAGAGAACATGGGGGGAGGAGAAGAGAGAGAAGGAGAGAGAGTCTTAAGCAGACTCCGGGCTGAGAGCAGAGCCTGACGTGGGGCTTGATCCCACAACCCCGAGATCATGAGCTGAGCTGCAATCAAGAGTCAGACTCTTGACTGACTGTACCACCAGGTGCCTCCAGAATTATGTTTTGAAAAGACATCATTGGTGGCTTTGATTCGATGAGAATGGAGTGAGGGTCTTGGAGCCGAGAGGCTCCCGTGCTGCTGCAGGGACAGATGACAGACCTCTGCAGGGGTGAGGGAAGGAGGGGAAGGAAGAGAGAAATACCCCCAGCAGGGGATCAAATAGTGTGGAAGGGATGTACACTTGTTAGGGATGAGCTCGTGGGGGACGTTCAAGTGGAGATGTCGAGGAGGCACGTGGCTTTAAGAGCCCCTTGTTGAAAAGAGAAGATTAGATGAGAGTTACAGCTTTGGGAGATGTCATCCCCGAGATGGGACCCAAACCCAATGAGACCCTTGTGGGGAAAAGAGCTCAAGTAAAAGAAAGGACTCAGTCCAAAGAGAGGTGTATATTCAAAAGTAGTTAAAGGAGCTTGAGAAGGGGCTGGTAGGGAAGTGGGAGACAAACCAGGACAGCATTGTGAGGAGGAAGTGGCCAATGTTGCCAAATGCTGTGGAGAAGCCATCAAGGCGAGGACTGTGACCTATGTCTTAGAAAGGCAAGCAGCAGTAGTTCACAGAGGAGAGCAGTACGTTTTAGAAATGTAATTTCAACTAGAAGGAGCTGCTGTCCTTTACTTTCAAGGAGGGCCTTTTACCCACGTAGGCTAAAACTAGCCTGACCGGAATATTTTATTTCCGGGCATTCGGATTTCTGGGCTTTCTGTAGCAGCCAGACTGGTAGGAGCTGCCAGTACCACCTTTGTCCTCCCTAACATTTAATTATGAAAAATTTCAAGCACACAGAGAAATTGAAAGAATGATACAATGAACACTCGTGTATCTATGAGCTAGATTCTATAATGACCGTTTTGCTCTACCTCCTTTATCACACATCTACCCATGGAATCATCCCTCCATCCACTCACCAATCCATCTTATTTTTTGGATGTACTTCAAAGTAAGTTTCGGGCAGCAGAACATTTCACAATCAAACACTCTAGCCTCTATATCATGAATAAGAGTTCAATACCTGTTCATGGTTCAATTTCCTTTGAAGTTTTAAAAGAATGAAACTTTAAATCTTATTTATTTATTTGAGAGAGAGCACACGAGTGGGGAGGGGGCAGAGGGACAAGGAAATAACTTGTTGAGCAGGGAGCCCGAAGTAGGGCTCGATCCGAGGACCCGGAGATCATGACCTGAGCCGAAGGCAGATGCGTAACCGACTGAGCCACACAGGCGCACTTGAAACTTTNCCCTGCTCAGTGGGAAGCCTGCTTCTCCCTCTCCCACTCCCCCTGCTTGTGTTCCCTCTCTCACTGTGTCTCTCTCTGTCAAATAAATAAAATCTTTTTTTTTAAAAATGTCTTTTCATGAACAAAACTTTTTAATTTTTTTTTTTTTAATTTTATTTTTATTCTTTGCCCAAGGGGTACAGGTCTGTGAATCATCCGGCTTACATCTTTCACAGCATTCACCAAAGCACAAACCCTCCCCAGTGTCCATAACCCATCCACCCTATCCCTACCCTCCCACCCCCCAGTAACCCTCAGTTCGTTTTGTGAGATTAGGAGTCTCTTATGGTTTGTCTCCTTCCCCATTCCATCTTGTTTCATTATTTTGAAACTTTAAATCTAAAGTGTCCCAGTGGAGGCCTTTTGACAAATACATAACCTTGTGTGTCCATGCTATTAAGTTAGAGAACACTATATCACCTCAGAAAGTTTGTCCCTACTGCTTCATCTTTCAGAAAGTGCAGGTAACGTAGGTAAGAATCCTGATGCTGGGCTCATAGTAAGAACACAGTAAGTGGTTAAATTCTCTTCTCCCTTCTGCCAGGGGACTCTGCCATTGCTCATATACATTTAGTCGCATTTTTACCAAGATAGGAATAGACACGGACCTCTTCCTAAAAGTGCTTTTGTAAACATTTCACAATAAACCCTTTGTAGGGAAGGACAATGGTGTCCAGTGAACCAAGCCCAACCCAGGAAATCATAATCCCTCACTCCGAAGCCTGCTCTGCTGGTGCTGAGCAAGCTCATGTCATGGCCCTCCTATTTCTCAAACAGGAACAATAGCCATCTATAGCGTACAAGTGTGGAAATTACCTCCGTATTTTAGTATAAGAACTAACATAGACCTGGGAGAACAGGCAAAAAAGACTCCAAGGCCAGGTTGTAAGCATTATGACCAACCCGCCATATTTTCTCAGTTGGCTCCGTCAGTGCCTTGTCCTCACCTCACTGGTAGAGTGAGAATAGGCTGAATCAGGGTCTTTCGGGTACAGGGTTGCTCTACTTAGATTTGGCCCAAGAATCAGGACTAGAGTTGCTGTCTTACCAGTTCAAATATCCATTGTTAACAACCCCTGAAAGAGACTGTGGAGTGACTTTAATTGTTTATTTTATTTATAACTCTGGGCTTCAGGAAGGTCATACAAGAGACAAATTTGTTAGAATGCATAGAGGATTTCCCAATTGCTGGTTCAAAGGAATCCGAGACCTAAGTTGAGGCGACAACAGTTTTTAAGATTTAGTTGAAATTTGCTCAAGCCTTGTTCCCAAGCTCTGTGCAAAGTCAAATGATCTCCCCAGATTTACCCATTAGTTACTGAAATTATACAGGCTTGTGTTTACTTCTTGTTCCAGAGTCCAGCTCCTCCTGAATTCATCCCTCTCTTGGCATCCACTTCCACTTCCGCCATCTTTTTTCCTGTTTTGAGCCAACCCAGACACGGAATTCAACTTCTTTAATTTCCCCCATGACAACTTTCCAAAGCAAAGCCTTGTGGAATCCCATTTCTCTTTCTTTAATCTCTCCCTTCTACTCTCTCGACTCCCAAATTCCTCTTGATGGTTAGATTCCGATTGGTTTAGCTGTGACTTTACTTCCGTTGTGTTCTTCCATCCATAGCCCCAGGGTCTTACTTTCCACCCATAAGTGAATAATCGCAACTTTTTTTTAAACAAGGTAGTTCTCTAAGAGGATCTCTGGTGCAAATTTTTTTATGTACATACAGCTGACCCTTGAACGACATGGGGGTTAGGCGCGGCAACCCCCTGACACAGTCAAAAAATCCACATAACTTTGGACTCCTCCAGAACTTAACTTCTAGCAGCCTACTGCTGAATGGAAGCCTTACCAATAACATAAACAGTTGATTAACACAGATTTTGTATGTTGCATGTACTATGTACCGTATTCATGCAATAAAGAAACCTAGAGAAGAGTAAGTATTAAAGGAAAAATCATACACGAGAGAAAACACATTTGCAGTACTTCACTGCCTTTATCGAAAGGTAAAGTGTGAATGTGTAAACAAAAGGACTCATACTGTTTAAACTGATGTTGTTCAAGGGTCAACTGTATACACATACACGCACATGCATAATACATATGTGTTTATATGTGAGTCATACACATGTACAGAACACACAACACATAGAAATGTGTACAGAATTACTTGAATGCGCATAAGTAAACATACAATACATATCACATCTATGTACACACAAACACCTGATTATAGCCTATGACTTCCATCCGCAGAGGTCTAAACCACTTTCACCATGGAGCTGGTGAACTCTTCAGCTCCTGCCTCGTGCTCTTGGACTCTCATCTTAATTCTTCCTGGCCATGGATCTTCCTCTAGGACTGAAATGGATCCCATCCAGTTTGCAGAGTTTAGTTTAGAAAATGAGAGACTGGAAATATCTGTTCGGTTCCTCGTTTGTTCAATCGCACACTCACTCCACCTCTGATAGCTGAGCACCTACAATGGAGTGCCCTATTAGATCCTACAGAAGAGAAGGGCTGAGCAAAGAAAGGAGGGGTTCATGTCCACGGAAACTTAAAATCCAGCTGGGTGTGCAACACTTAGCACACATGAAACAAAACATCCTCAAACGCACAATTCTCATCAGAAGAACAGCAAATTAGAGCAGAACGCTGAAGCCTGGCAGGGTAGCCCAACGCTGCTGTTTCAGCAGAATGAACAGGAGGAAAAAAACCACTGTGGTCAAAAGAAACTGCTGGCTTATGGATTTTTTTTTAATTACAATTTGCATGCTCTTCTAACAGTGCTAGTTCTGCTTAGATGGCAGAGTGGCTTTCATGAAAGTATGAGCTCAGCCTTGTCTTATGCCGGTTTAAAAAAAAAAAAAAAGAGGTCAGGTAAAATGACTGTAGTAACAGCACCAAGCTAGTTGAAAACCACAGTGTCTTTCAGATGAGACAAAAAAACCGCACACTGGAAATTTTTTTTTTTCTCACTAAAAACCCCTTGAAGTTGTCTCAGAAGCACACACATAGGCTATTTCCTCTTTTCTTCTTAGGAGGGTCCTCAAGGAAAACAGCTTTCGGAATCCAAAGCGTCGGAGCAATAGAACAGTGGTAAGGCCTGGGTTAATTCTGATTGTATAGCAAGTGCCCCTTGAGTCTTAAGGAAGCACGTAGTCAGGAAGACCTTGGAGCTGGTCAGTGTCGGCATAAATCACATGTGCTTGAACAGAAGTCATTTTGCTTCACCCAGGTCTACGCAAACTCAGAAGTCACAAGTACCGGGAATCCAGTCCCATTAACACACAGGCTATGCTTTGGGCTGTTGTTTTCTTTTCTGTCAATTTGGTTTTAGACTGTGGCCAAAGGGGAGGCTGGAGAACTGACTTGGGGTAAAGTAAGAACAGATATGTCCACATGACCATATTTGGGGAGAAGCACTTAAACTTTATGTAGCTCTTCCAAATTTCTTCATATAGTATGGCAATTTATAACTGAACTCTACACTAAATAATATCATTGGAAACATTTTAAACCATTTTGGAACAGGAATGAGTAACATCTGAATACTTTTTTTTTAAGATTTTATTTATTTATTTGACACAGAGAGAGAGATCATAAGTAGGCAGAGAGGCAGGCAGAGAGAGAGGAGGAAGCAGGCTCCCTGCTGAGCAGGGAGCCCGATGCTGGGCTCAATCCCAGTACCCTGAGATCATGACCCAAGCCGAAGGCAGAGGCTTTAGGCCACTGAGCCACCCGGCACCCCCTGAATACATTTTTAAAAACCCATGCCATATACACTGGAGGATATCTACATGCGAGTTAAATAACTTCATCAGTGTTCATTAGACATCAAAGCAGAGCCAAGGTCAGAAGACAGAGGGACTCTCATCCTATATGTGGATAAACACAGCCTAAATGTGGTTCTGATTATTCTTTAAATTCAAAAATCAAATGTACTTTTAATGTGTGCATGGAGGAATTTGCATATGAATTTCATGAAGAATAGGAAATATTAAGATAGTGAAGGGTGATATTTGCATATGTAGAGGAAAGATATGATCACCTATTTCTTGGTGGTAGTGAAATATGATAAATAACTCTTCATCGTCAACTAACAAAAGAGGCGGAGCAAAAATACAACAAAAGCATGTCGTTGGGGTCCCAGAATTGCAATTTGGGGAACACAGATTTGGGCAGCAACCCAAATAGCCTCCTCCCAGGGAACAAAAGTCAAGAGTTTTAAAAGAGGAAAGAGAATGTTTGTATAAGTTATTTACAAAGAATTTTGACTGGTGTTGGTCATAAAAAACTAATCTTCCCTGAATATAATTGGTTGCTAAAATTACCACTAAGGGAAAGTCTGTTATTGTAGACAGTTGCAAGTGTTTGTGCTGAGTCCTTGGAATTATTTTTGGTTTTATCCAATGCAAAAGGTCACGGTTCCACTGGTGAGGACGTGTGTAAGGCCCACCACCTTTATGAACAACTGTCTCCATTTGAAAACCCCTGGACACAAGTGACCCCACTTCATTTCACCTTTCATACCAGAGAGTCTCAAAAATGGACTGATTGATGCAAGTTTTCACCTTCTACCCAAGTTAGGCAGTGCTTTTCTAGGAATTTGCTCTGTTTTTCCTTATATACTTCTGTGACAAAATTTAAGATAAATTATTTATTAGAGGAAACACAAATGGACCAAATTTGAAAACATTTAGATGAACCTACCATGCTGGGCATGATCCTAAGAGAAATTGTGTCCTTGTTTCAAAATCTGTAGTCTTTGCTCTCGTGCTCCCTCAAACCACAGAAGAACTGGCTGTTCCTGGGAAATCCTTACATTTCATGTGATGCTCCTACTTATTTTTTTTACTTATTTATACACTTAATAAAATCAGGCAATCACATGATGTACTTGAACTTGAAAATCCTTTACGTTGCTACTTCAAATTCTGTAAATTATTTCCAGTTCTAGTATTAATTCTCTAAGTTTGCCTCAATGCTAGAAAACTCCTCTCCCTGTATGACAGAGGTGGTACTATAAACAAATGGGCAGAGGACAAACGGTCAGCCAATGATATTGAAAATATCAATGGTGACTATCTTAGGGCAACAGGCTCTTAGGTAGCTTTTAATATATTTCTTCATATGTTAAATAATTATTTGAATTTTAACAGTGATCATGAGTTGTTTATATGATCAGAAAGCTATTTCCTTTGTAAAAAATTACAGTATTGGAAAAATTCACTTCTGGGTGTGAATAAGTGAAATTAGATTTTTAGTACATAACACCCTATGCACAGAGAAGTTACAGAAAGAATAAAGACCAGACACCAAAATACATGAAGCACAACTTTTATACTATTAGAATGAAATATATAGTTCATGTCTTCATGAACTTGACTTAAGCAGAATCTCTTAAAACAGGACAAAAGAGCATGAATCATAAAGAAGAAAATTTATAAATTCACTTGTAATTTTTAAATGATGCCAAAATTACAACTTAGCTTAAAAACCTGGTTTAAAAAAAAAACAGCCATATGGGGCACCTGGGTGGCTCAGCTAAGCAATTGACTTGATTTTGGCTCAGGTCACGATCTCAGGATCGTGAGATCAGCTGTATTGGGCTCTGTACTGGGTGTGGAGTCTGCTTGGAATTCTCTCTCTCCCTCTCCCTCTGCCCCCCCCTTCCATGTGAGCACACACTCTCCAATTAAAAAACAAGAAAAGGGGACACCTGAGTGGCTCAATCATTTAAGCATCTGCCTTCCTCTCGGGTTATGATCCCAGGGTCCTGGGATCGAGTCCCACATCGGGCTCCTTGCTCAGTAGGAAGCCTGCTTCTCCCTCTGCCTGCCTCTCCCCCTGTTTGTGCTCTCTCACTCTCTCTCTGACAAATAAATAAAACCTTTAAAAAGCAAACAAACAAAAAAAACCTCTTAAAAAAAACAGGCCATAGACTAGAAGATATTTATAACAGGTACTACAAAGTATCTAAGATATACAAAGACTTAAGATTAATAAGCAATAAAACAAAACCTCCAATTTTTGAAAATGGGCAAAAAATATGCACAAGAAACAGAAAAGGAAAACGAAGTTATCAAAATTCACAAAAATATGCTCCTCCTTAGTATACTGAGAGAAATCAAGTTAAATTAGATCGTTCTTTATATCCATCTGATTGTCTACAAAATGTTTAATCATGCAATATGAGACATTGGAAATATGAAAAATAGGAACTTGCAAAATCTACTAGTGGGAGTGAAAATAAATACAACTATTTTTAAAAAGATTTTATTTTGTTGAGAGAGAGAAAGGGAGAGAGAGTGTGAGTGCGGGGCAGGGAGCAGAAGAAGAGGGACAAGCACACTCCACATTGAGTGTGGAGCCCAACTTGCTCTTGGTCCCATAAGCCTGAGATCATGAACTGAACCAAAACCAAGGGTCCAACACTCAACCAACTGAGCCACTCAGGTGACCCCAAATACAACTATTTTGACATCAAATTAACAACATCCAATAAAGGAGCACCTGGCTGGTTCAGTCAGTGGAGTGTGTGACTCGCGAGGTGCAACTCTCATGGTCATGAGTTCAAGCCCCAAGTTGAGCATACAGTTTACTTAAAAAAAAAAAAATAAAAAGTTAACTGCTTAAAAAATAATAATAATAAAACAATATCCAGTGAAGCTAAAAATTTATATTTCTTGTGACCTAAAAGGTCCTCCTGCAGAGAAACTTGCAAATATGTGCATGAGAGACAGCTATAAGAAGCTGGGGATGGTCTGAAACCCATCAGAGGGGAAGTGAAAAATAAATTTTGTCTTGCCAAGAACATTCAAACAGCAATTAAAAAAAATGAACTAGGTCTCTATGTATTAATGTTGTAGCTAGATCACAAAAACATACCATTAAGAGGGAACAAACCAGGTTGCAGAAATAAATGATATGAAACAAATTATTTTAAAATAAAAAACATTGTATATATTGATGATGGATGCATATGTACATAACTAGAGTCACGTACTGGAATTACTCCCACGGGTAGCCCCTGGGAGTATTTGGGAAGGAAAGTGAAGAAAGGTAATTGAGGAATTTTATCTGAATACTATATTACTTTTCTTAAAATATTTATAAAGCGTATTGCAAGACATAAAAGTAATGACTTAGACTCTCATTCCCGCTTGACCCTGACCAGAATCGCAGTGTCTAGGCTATAGGAAGAGAACCTATAGGGTCCCTGTGGGGAGCCACACTTCAGCATTAAAGGCGCTGAGCAGTGGTTAACCTCAATTGTTAATTACAATCATGGCATGGATAGAACACTACTGAATGGCCAACATGAATCTACATGATGCCCTTCGAAGAGTGCTTACTGTGAAGAACCATCTCACTTACAGATACCACAAGGTGCTAATAGTTTCTGAAATACACACCCACACCATTGGGGGGCGAAAACAGCTCTCAGTCCAAAGAAGATTACACTGAAAGAAGAAACTGAAAGCATTTTGAAGAAAACTCAGATCGGACATGGAGGTGGTCAAGTCAGTCTTTGAAAACTCCCCTCTCCTCTGAAAGGTTTTCTTTTTTTTTTTTTAAGATTTATTTTTATTTATTTGAAAGAGATCGTTCACATGAGTGGGGGTGGAGGGCAGAAGGAGAGGGAGAGAGAGAATCCCAAGCAGACTCCCAGATGAACTTGGAGCCCAACAAGGGGCTCGATCCTATGTCCCTGGGATGATGACCTGAGTCGAAATCAAAAGTCCATCACTTAACCGACTGAGCCACCCAGGTACCCCCAAAAGACTTCCTTTAAACATGGAAAGCACACGGCCTCTCTTGGTATGAGGAAGGAACACATTTGTTATGAAGAAAAGGAGCATTTTCTCGGCAAAATTTCCAAAGTTTTTCTTCTGTCTCAGCGGCTCTCACATCTGCTAGCCATGGGCTGGGGATCTCTGTCAGGAGATCTGACAACCTCTAACAGGGCCCTTGGATAAACACTTAGGATGTGACCGTGTTCACAAAGCAGGGGTTGTCTACTAAAGACTGCACTGAACCATGCGATTTATTCTTGGAGAAGCAGGAACTAGAAAGCCAAGTGACAAATGCAAACTCCACAATAGAGTTCATACACTAAAATGCTTGTGCTTTCACATATAATAACCGAAACTTCCAACCATGACTCAGTTAAGTAACTGTTAAGGGTCGGTTTTCTGTCGGAGGCACCTGCCCAGTCCGGTTTCAGACTCTTCCTCAGTGTAGTTGCTGTATTTAACTGTGTTCTTTGTGCTGGATTTGGGGGTGTCTCTTAAAATCAGCGTTAATCTGTGAGTACATTAAAAAACTGGAAATAGAAAAACAAATAAATCTTTGCCAAACCTTCTGAGATTAGTGTATTTGCATATGGTTTAAAACTAAACTTTATCAAGCATTTGCTTAAACCAGAAGAAAAGTAATTTATTTAAAAATAAACATTTGTACTTCCTCAGTGCTACTAGGGACCTTCCAGGCTTGGTTTGGGTGATTATAACTGGAGCCAGGCACAGCAATGCAAGTGACCCTATTTGGGGTCTTTGCCATTCAGTGGCTGGGAGGGCTTAGGATGTAAAGAGGCCAAACTAAGAGCATAAGCACCTCTGGGACCTTTCTGGACCTTGCTTGGGGCAGAAGTGGGGCTTGATGAGTTAACTTAAACCTTCTCCCAGCTTTGCTAAAGGAAACCAAACTCTGGGTTGAATGATAGCTATTAGTGACTATTTTATTTGTCAATATTCTAAAAATTATTTTAGGAAGTCTGGATCATGAAAAAAATTCTCTCAACCCAGCCCCTGGTGTTCACCCCAACCCGGGGAGCAAGTCAGCTTCCAAGTCATGCCCTCCGCATCCAGGCTTCCCATTGGATGACACTGCACCAAGTTAGGTCTCTTTCTTTCCTGAGATGCTTGAGCAAACAGCTTCAGCAGAACCAACTCAACAAGATTCTTACTTAAACCTCCTATCTTTGTTATTTTGTTAGCCAGGTTTCCCCAAAAGCCACTTTGAGACAAAATTTGAGTCCAAGTAGTTTACTTTGGGGTGAACCAAGAAAGTGTTGCTGAGTGGGTTACCCCTGTCAATACCTGGGGTTGGGGGGATTGTCAGTACCACTTGGGAACTATGAGTAACAGCAGAGAACACAACTCAGAGTCATCGCATTGAAGGAGGGCAAGGAAGTTCGGGGATTTTTCCTCCCATTCACATGTCAGTAGTTGAGGGCTGCACCTGCACTCCTGGCTGAAACCCCCAGATGGAAACTTGTGGGTGCTTGCAGTAGGCTGCCCTGGTGTACTCAGTGATGGCCAGGTTACAGGGAGACCACAGACAGCATCTGCTATCATCAGTATAAATAACATGCAGAGCTCTTGTTTTAGTGGTGCTGGAAAGCTTCTGAGGGTAGTATTCAGTGTCACAGGGAATATTACCCATGGAAGTCTTCCAAGGTTTCTTATGCTTGGCTTATGAACTAACTGTGCATCAGAGCCCTGTAGGGGACTGTGTTGGCAGTCTCCCCACCCCCGGACTATTTCCAGTACATGCACCGGAATTCTCAGGTCTTTCAGGAAATTCAGAGGTCTTTCATGTGTTTCTTGCTCTTTTATTAACTGTGAGAATATAGTTCATCACTCATATTTAGTAAGCTCTCCTCTCAATGTGAAAAAGCACAAAGTTTAAATTATAATACTCTTCCTACCCTCAAGGACCATGTAGTCCAGTTGGTCAATTACAGCATGTATCATTATTCTTCTTTTCAGATGGAATACGGGGTAAGAACTAAAGGGACCAAGTTGCTCAAAAGCCTTTCCAGCTGGAACACCTATAAAAACAGAAATCAAGTTAGCTTGGTATTAGAATTGAAGTGCCAGAATTGCAGAATTCTGTCCCTGATTGAAACCACCTCCGCCAAGTTACTGAAGATGATACTACTTTTAACATTGTGTTATAGTTACTGTTTTGTCTGACTATACCTACACTGTCAACTCCTTAAGAACAAGGATAATTTCTATATTAGTTATCTCTTGCTGCAAAACAAATTATCACCAAATTTAACAGCTTGAAACAAGACAGATTTATTATCTCACAGATTCTGCGAGTCAGGAATATGGGCAGAGTTTACCTGAGTCCTCATTCTCAGGGGCTTCCAAGCTGACTTGATTGTTGGCAGGATTAAGCTCTTTATGGACTGATAAACTGAGAGCCCTCATTCCTAGATTGTGGTTGCCTGGAGGCTACCCTCAGCCTCCTTGCCAGGTGGGCCTCTCCAATATGGCAGTTGGCTTCACCAGAGCGTGTCAACCAAGAAGGCAATAGAAACAGAAGTCAGAGTCTTTTCTAACCTAATTCTGGAAGTAACAGCCCATCACCTTTGTCATATTATATCGGTGAGAAGCAAGTCACTCAGTCCAGCCATACTTAAGAGGAGGAGATTACATAAGACCAAGAATACAAGGAAGCAGGGGTCACTCAGGGTTATCTTATGGGTCTGCCTGCCTTACTACCTGGTATAGAAGGTGCTCAGTGATGTCTATTATTTTGAACATTTATTGTTCCTAAAACAACAGGACAAGTTGCAAAACTGCATCGCAGGAAAGAACATCAGATTTCAGAGGGAGCAGGTCATATAATAGGAGGGCTTGGTGTTGTACGTTCTCTTTAGTGGACAAATCCACTTAAGACCTTGATCATGTACTAATAGCAGCACTTTGATCTCCTTGGGGGTGGGTTAGATTGTGTCCTTCATCTCAATATCTTCAACACTCACTGCCCTTTCCCTGACACAGGAAAGGAGCTTGGCAAACACTGAATGGATCAAGGAATGATTTAGTGAATGACAAAGTCTGTCTCTCTTAGGACTCCCCCCTCCACCACACATTTAACAAAATGTTATGCCAATTTAGAAAGCAGTCAAGGGGCCATGGGGAATTTTATTACTGCAGAAACACTAAACAAATATTTGGTTAGATGAATGTCAATAAGGTATTCCCTCTGATGGCTCTGGTACCTTTATTTTACAATACCTTTCAAAATATTAATGTGAGATAACCTATAATGTGGAAAAATAGAAACCATGTCCAGTAAAATCTGCACTTGCTAATACAGTCAGATTGAGTCTTCGTAGCATAAGCATTGGAAAGATAGAATTTATAATCTAGAGGTTGACTAGCAAGGATTTGGATACTAGATGTACTCTGGGTAGTAGTGTCTCACAGATTTCCAGTTAGAGTTCAGCAGAAGAGTGAATCCACGTGAAAATTAGTACAAACCCTCTTCTACACAAGATCAGCTATAAGTTTTTGTAAGTCCTTAGAAGACTAGGATTGCAGTAAGTTTTAAGAATGTATCAGATGAAATGCTGGTTGGAAAAGGAAGTGCTTTTATTCAGAGCAATTAATCCTTAGTCTCAGAACTGACATATATTCTCTCATCCCTTTCTCTCTCTCTCTGTCTCTCTCTCTCTCTCTCTCACTCCCTGCATCTCTATATCTCTATCTCTATCATTTCCTCTATTCAAGGAAGAGTGATTTCCTGATTCTATACACGTAAGATATTTATGGAAAGTCACAAACATCACTGGCTAATTCACCCTTCTTATTCTGTTTTGGGTGAGTTAAACCACACATATTAGTATCAACATTCCTTGGATGTTGATAGATGAGTAAGAATCAGATTGTGTATTTCGTAAGAATGACGGGGGGGTTCCCAAGAGCTACAAATTTTGCAAAACAAATCCCTTAAGTAAATAATGGAAAATGAGAGTTTATTTTAAGCCCTTTGAAAAGCTGAAAAATGATGCAAAAGGAAAGGGCTCATCTGTTCTTAGTCAGCTTTTGACCTTTGACTATATAAACACAAGACACACAAGAGCTAGAGCTAGGAAACAGAGCATTATTTCCCTACCACGTGGATGGACAAAATGAAACCTCCCCTTGACTTTTACAGAGATATACTACAGCACCATTACACAGAACATTACATTTAATCACTTATTCTAAAGAAGGCAGCTGTTGAAATTTTTGGCAATCTCAATAACTTTTTTTTTTTTTAATCTGTATAGTGAGGAGATTGCACCAGATCTTTTCCAGTTTTTCCTACTCTAAAATGTTAATACCAGGACTCACCAAGTCAGGCTATCTCAGAATCCATACAGTAATTTCTTTTTTTCTTTTCTATTTCTTTTATAGATTTTATTTCTTTGTCAGAGAGAGAGAGAGAGCACAAGCAGGGGGAGCAGCAGGCAGAGGGAAAAGCAGGCTCCCCGCTGAGCAAGGAGACTGATGTGGGGCTCCATCCCAAGACCCTGGGGTCACGACCTGAGCCCAAGGCAGACGCTCAACCGACTGAACCACCTGGGCATCCCTTCATACAGTAATTCTTGTCCTTCCACCGCCCTAATAATGCAGCCCCTTCTAATTCCATCACATGCCATCTCGACATTAACACACAACTGTTAACACACAGTAACGCACCAGCCCCTGCCAGAAGCATCTCGCTTCTAGAGAGGACAACGAAGACCCCAGCACCAACATCAGGTGCCTTTGTTACTATGCACTGAGATTACCTGGCAGGAAGTGGGCCCCAGAAGAAGCAGGGAAATGTCTTCCCTAAGCTTTTTTATTAGCAGGAAGGATCAGTTTAGAAGGTTAATTATTTGCCAACTTGAACTTTAAGCTGCTCTCTAACAAGACATCTCTTTCACTTCCTTCAAGCAGAAAACTTATCCCCAGGAAACCCTATTTATGAAATTCCTACGGAGCCTTCCAGTCTTAACCCAACATGAACTCCCCCAAGAAGACTTTGGCACTCCTTCTAAGTTCCCACTTCGTCTTGCACACATACTCTGTATTATAATCATTTCCTTGCAGTGTGCTAGGTCTTCCCAAGGAGGGCTATGTTCTTCCATCTTTGTATCTTCAGTGTCCTAGTGCCTAGTGTATAATCGGGGCTGAAATATATTTGTACAGCCCATGAATGAACGAAAAGACTTTTCTGACCAATTTCACCTTGCTCTGATTACTCTTTCATTACATAGCTTAGGCTGCTTACACCATGGCACACAAGCGCATGAAGCAACTGAACTACTTAGCAGCAATATAACGTTTCTTAGTCAAGGAATATTTTATATGAGGAAGGACTATTTAAAGAAATTTTATATAAATCTTTTTGTAACTGGTCAAGGAATACATGATTTCAGACACACAGGAATTTTAAGGAGCAGCCTTATGGGAGAGAGTCCAGAGCTGTTTCTTCTGCCTAAAATTAAAACTGTCCAAAGAGCCTAAGAACTGGCTCATTTTCCTCTTCCCAGCCCACACTCACTGATGCCCTAAATTAAAACTTGAATTAATAGCAGAAAAGGAAAGTATACTCTGAAGAGGTTTTCATCCCCTGAAAGGAAGTGAGTATAAAAAGAGTTATCAACTTTTTCACTTTTGTATTTCCTTTATTACAGTTTCTCAAAATGAACACAGCTTTATTTTCTTGTGATAAAATAATACATGTTTATTGAAATAAATTCAGACAGTACAAAAAGTGTAAAAAAATAAAAAATTATCTTATATCCAATCATCCAGAGAGAACTCTTATTAACATTCTGATGTGTACCTTTCCTTATTTTTTTCTCTGCACATACAAAGTGTGGTCATGTTACACATGATGTTTTATAAAATTTTAAAAATTCAACTTCACACATCATGGGCATCTTTCCTTCAAAAATAAATACTGATCTTTACTATTGTTTATAAACCTGCAGAGCAACATCCCACTGTATGGTTGACTGTGATTTGTTTAATCAACTTTCTGTTGATGATAACCATTTACATGGCTTCCAGGATTTCAGTATTATGAATAACACTGTGATGAATATACCTGTTTGTACAACTTTGTAGACTTTTCCAGTTATTTCCTTAGGATAAATTTGCAGAGGTAAAACTGTTGGATAAAAGGGTTTACATATAAAGAAACTCAATATATACAGCCAAATTACCCTCTGGAGAGGCTGATCTTATTTGCATTACTATCAACTGGATGAGACGTTGCAGCTCCACACATTACCAACACCAGCAGTTATCAATCTTAAAATTTTACCTATCTATTGAGCAAAAATTATATTCATTGTTTCATTACATTGATTACTTGATAAGGAAACATTGAACAAATTCTTTTTTTTTTTTAAGATGTATTTATTTTAGAGAGAGAGACTGAGAGAGCATGCACATACACATGCATGCAAGCAGGGGGAGGCAGAGAGGGGTAGAGAGAATCTCAGGCAGACCTCCCACTGAGTGCAGAGCTGGTCTCCATCCCAGGACTCCAAGATCAGGATCCCAGTGAAAACCAAGAGTCTGATGCTTAACCAAATGAGCCACCCAGGCAACCTTCATTGATCAAATTCTTAGAGGAAATTTCACTTGAGTCTTAGAGGCTACTAAGATTCAGTCACACATTAGGGAAGTAACAAGGGACCTGAATCTGACAATGGCTCAGAGGACATTCTGCCTATTATTTTTTTAGACAGTCTGTTCTTGAGGTCTGTATAGTTAAATTACTGGCTGTTCTGATTTTCATTTTCCCTTTTGGTCCCACATATCCAAGATTATCTTGAGAAGAATCTGGAAAGATCATGAAGTTATTCATTACTCTTCCACACCCCCCACCCAATTCAGAGTGAAACAGCATGAAACAGGTCTAACATCTCAGTGTACCACTGTGACCACATCACCCTCTTTGCATCCTCAAATTTCCTACTTGAAAGACCTTTATTCCCTTCTCTCTCTAAAACTCTCTCTTACTCATCCAGCAATAACCTTATTTCCTTTTTCTCCTTCCTTTGAGTTTGACTCAAAGCCAGATTGGATCTGCATTTCATGTTATTCATTAGAAAACCTGATGAGGTTGGTCAATATTGTTAGAATAGGCACGTGAGAGGCAGAGCACACAATGCTGTACCTGAGGCTGCTTTAATAAGTATGATGTGATCTAGGAGGATGATTTAATGTTCTAATTATACTTATAGAAATTGAGGTTCAAAACTTCACAGAATCTAGTAAGAGATTAGGTCAGAATTGTAATCCAAGTCCCTCTGATTAGAAAGCTCATGGTTTTCATTATACCATGTCCTCACTAGTGCCTGTTTGTGATGGTTTGAATGGAGAAGGCATCATAGAAATGGCAGAGCCCAAGTTCTCACATTTGTTCATTCCCCTTGACTTTACTGCAGTTCTCCTAACTCCTAGTCCCCCATTCCTCCCTACACCCGCAAACCCCACACACATCCTTTAATTAAAGGGTTGACCACTATAGTTAGGGTCAACTTCCCTGGGCTTATGGTAGTAACACTAACTTCAAATCATGGAATATGTCTAACCAGGCCACCATAATACTCATTACAGTATGTAATTAAGCCACTTTCAATCAAGACTATGCAGTTAGGTCACTAATTCACTGGTACATGAGACTAGAAACAATGGCTTTGAGAGTGGAGGGAAGAACAGGGATTTTTCACACAGCCCCCAAAATTCTATCCTCAAAACTCTGGGAAGAATAGTTGATCATGTATTAGGTTACTTTATAAGTGGGGTGGCTCTAGAAATGAACTCATGTTATCAGGCGTGAGGAAGATTAATTCTAATGTCTTCACTTGAGGCTTATGGGGGTTAAGGATAAGCCAAAATCACGCTGGACATTAACAGATGTTTTGGACTGGCGAATGAAGTGGTATGTTACACTTACTGGCATTGAATGACTATAGAAAGCATTTACTTTCTGCATCATCTTCAAGGAAGTGTCAACAGGCTAGACACTCCTTTACCTCTGATCCTTAATTTTTGAACATTACTCGTTGCACTCTTTGGTTTTGTTCCTAGGTAAAAGAAGTTAGGGACACCTGCTAAGTGCTTGCTTGGATGTTAGAAACCAATGAGATATGTACCTTCTCCATGGACTGTGAATCCACAAGATGCGATCCTACTACAGAAGATTCCCAAGATAACATTTACCAAGCGCTTACTCTATGCTCAGTATTTTTTTTGAAGATTTTATTTATTTATTAGAGAGAGAGAGTGATAACAAGAGAGAGCACAAGTACAAGCAGGGGAGTGGGAGAGGGAGAAGCAGGTTCCCCACTGAGCAGGAAACCCAATGCAGGGCTCGATACCAGGAGTCTGGGATCATGACCTGAGAGGAAGGTAGATGCATACCTGACTGAGCCACCCAGGCATGCCTCTCTGCTCAGTACTTTTTAAAGAACTTTACAGGCATTAACTCATTTTATTCCCATAATAAAGCAATGAGGGGGGTACTATTACAAGACAGAAGTCCAGAGAGACTAACTTGCCTAAAGTCGCACAGCTACAAAGCAGTAGATATAGGATCTGAACCAGCAATCTCATTCTAGAACCTGTTCTCTTAGCCACCACGACAGGTATGCCACTGAGATAAAGTCTGCTGGAGGAACATCCGAGATCCTTGAAAGATAAGAGTTCTTATCTTATGTTGTATCCACATATGATCCTTGGAATTGTTGCAGCCATCTTGTGACCGTAACAGGAGTTACAGCTCTAGTATGATGGAGTAGAAAGATGGAAGGCTCTCAAGTTTTTAAGGACATCCTTGAGTAACTGAATTATCTCATCTTGGAACTGTTCTACCTTTGGAATTCTTTTCATGTGATATAATGAACTCAAATGTGGTAATGAAAGTGGAGCCAGACATGTATAAGGAAGGTATCAAGAGAACTAATCTAGACCAAGAGGTCAGAAGACCAAGATAGAATCAGGTGAAGGCATGTGTACCAGATTCAAAGAATCCACACCATATCGATATCACGCATTTGTAAGTTCGTTATATATTTAATTTGTTTTCAGTTTATAAGACACAGTGTTATGTGTATAATAGTGTTGGGTGTATATATATTTAGGTTAATTTATAATACAATATTTATTTTTAAAAACAAATTTCTGATTTTTTTTAAAAGTTTATTTATTTTTAGTAATCTCTACACCCAACGTGGGGCTTGAACTCATGTACCTGAAATCAAGAGTCACATGCTCCTCTGACTGAGCCAATCAGGTGCTCCTATAATGCAAAAATTTAAATCAGCGTCGAGGTCCGGAATATTTTCCCCTTTTAAATGTAAATACTGAAACCGATTTAGGAGAAGCAGACTAATATAAGGGATAAGCAAAGAAATGGAAACAGAGGCATTTGGTGTCTATTTGTAGCTCACTGGCTGGGAGCCTTCTTGTGACTTGAATTTCATAAATTTGTAAAATATGATTCATACGTGGTTGCAATGGAATACTTTAGAGTTTTTAAATTAATGATAAAATTTTTAAATCCCTATACTGCTGTGCAAGTTCCAGAAATCTTGGGCGCCTGGGTGGCTCAGTGGGTTAAAGCCTCTGCCTTCAGCTCAGGTCATGATCCCAGGGTCCTGGGATCGAGGCCCACATAGGGCTCTCTGTTCAGCAGGGAGCCTGCTTCCTCCTCTCTCCTCTCTCTCTGCCTGCCTCTCTGCCTACTTGTAATCTCTCTCTGTGTGTCAAATAAATAAATAAAATCTTTAAAAAAAAAGTTCCGGAAATCTTTCATAAGCTTAGCAAAGAAAATGGGCAAAAGAAAGGGGTGGTACAGGACGTGACACACAAGAAAAGAAGGCAGTGAAGGGAAAAATCAAGAGGCAGTAAAGTGCTTGGTAAACTACACAGCAGGAAACAGCGCTGGTGCATACTATGGCTGTTACTGAGTAAATACTTGTTGGAATTTCCAGAGATGACCAAACATCAAGAAGGAAGTGGCGCGCTTTTTTTTTGGTTTTATTATGGAAAATTTCTAACATGTACAAAAGTACTTAGAATAGTCGTGAGAACTACCGCATCTTTAACAGCCATTATTCATGGCCAATCTTGTTTCATCTGCATCTCCATTATTCTGAAGCAAATTCCAGATATATTATTTCACCCCTAAATATGTCAGCACACATTTGTGAAGCAAAAGAGTGGGATACAAGGCATTAGTGTCTACCTCACTCGGTGGCAGTCTTCTGCATCTTCAATTCTATAACTTGTAAAATATGATTAACAAGGGGTTACACGGCATTTTTTTTTAAGTAACCGCGATAAAAAAAAAAAATAGTAGGTGGTTAAATCCCCAAAAGGCTCTCCAGGGGGGGAGCTCACCCTATAAATCCAGATCGGCATTACATTCCCTAAAAGCCCAAGGCACAGCTCACAGTCACTTCCTTTCAAGGCTGAGACCCCAACCACAGGCTGTGGGACCCAACCTTTTATGGACCTGGCTGGTCTTCGCTCCGCCCCCCTGGGGAAGTCCCCGCCCACTGGGTACCAGCATTCCCCGCGAGCCTCCGCGCGCCCCCGCCGCCTTGTCCTAGGGAGCGGCGAGCCGCCCTAGACTCCCTAGGCCCGGGCTCGGGAGCGCGCACGCCGTGCGTGCCAGGCTCGCTCGGGATTCTCGCCTGGTGCCGCAGGGAAAAGCCAACAGTTTGGTCCGCCATGTTCCTCTCCGCGGCGCTCCGGGCCAAGGCGGCTGGTCACACCGCCCAGTGGGTAAGGAGGTTCGGAATGAGCCCAGACATTGCCGCCTCCCCTTTATCTTTCTCGGTGTGTCATTCTGTGGTGGGCACGCGAGAGCGCTGGGCCCTGGAGGGCCTGCAGGCGGCGGCAAGGACACTGCGGCCTTCGCTCTCTCCTTGGCAGGCCACCGCAGCGCCACTGCGAGCGAGGAGCTCCGAGGGAGGGTCGCAGACGTAGCTGCGGCGGGTGCGTGGCCTCCCCCACAGGATTGGGAAGTTTACGCCTAATGCGGTCAAGGAGAGGAAGAAGGAGGGGCCGCCCGGTGGTCCGTCTGTTGCCGTTTCGCACTAGCGCGGAACATAGGCCTGGCCTGCATCGGTCAGATAGGTTTCTAAGACCCCCTCCCCCGCCGCCCACAAAGGAGGCACCTTGCTGATCAAGCCTGGTGACCTTGTTGCTGTCAGGTTGCAGCGCACTGGAGAGGATTCTAAAATTGTAGGCTCTGGCTTGCGTGTTGAAAGCTTAAAGAGCATTCCCTTACGCGAAGTGGTGTTTGATTTAGAGAAGATCGTGTTTTGCATATCGGAAAAGTTCCGTAAATAATCGTATCATACTAACTCTGAAAGAACACCCCCACAAATGACTGCATCCAGAAGGATTTTAAGAGCTTGAATGGGCTTCTGAGATCCAAATACATGTCCTTATTTTAGGTAAGGAAATTGAATCTCGGGTTGAAACACTCATTCAAGTTAACTTAGAAACTGTGACTCCACTAATGACGATTATAACAGCATTTACTGGAAAGAAGCTTTTTTTTCCCCCTCCTAGTAGTAAAATAGAAAGGTTGAGTCAGTTCTTAGTAGAAGACGGGGAGATAGTGCATAGTAGTATAGAATAGTTCAGGACTTTAGAGTTAGACCTGTTTGCATGGTGGTTTCACTACTTTTTCCTGCTTTGTGACATTGGGCTGTGATAGCTCTCAGTTTTCTTGGTAATAAAATGGGAGGAATATTCCAATTTGCAGAGTTTAGTCTTTCAATAAACATTTGAGGTCCTACTGCACTGCTGGGCTGCTTGTAACAGTGTGGATAATAATAGGTAACATTTGATGAGTACTTCCCATGTTAAATGTTGACATTCTAAATCTCATTTATGAGGTTGGTACTGTTACTTCCCCACATTACAGATAAACAGATTTAGACAATCCCTGTTCTTGTGGAGTTGATAGGCTCATGTAAGAGAAACTTTGAGGTAAATATACAGTGTAAGAGTACAGTGTTAAAGAGTTATGAATAAGCTCAGTTTGGTTTGAAAGTGGTATAAGAGTTTTCCTGGAGGCGGTACTAACAAATTGGTGATAAGGTCACATATATAAGGGAGAAAATATAATAGATGGAAAGGACAGCGTAAGAAAAGGCTATTGATAGTTGGCAGGGAAAAGCTTGGTGCGTATTAGAAGCCTTAATCAGTGTTGCTGGACTCCATTGTTGGAAGTAAGGTAAATCCAGAGATGAAGCAAGAGAGGTGGGCAGGGCCCAGATGTTGGAGCTCCTTGCTTGCCATGCCAAAGAATTTGGCTTTATCTTAGAGGCAGTGGAGAGCCGGTGAAGGATTTTAAAGGAGCAAAGGGACAGGGTCAGGTTTCTCTGTATTGAATAGATGGCTGGATGGGAGTGAGGGAATAATGTCTGATCAGAGCCAGAGGCAGGGAGACTCAATAGACACTCTTGTAGAAACCCAAGAGGTGATGAGGATCAGACCTTGTCTCCTAGTAGAAAGGATAAAAATAAGAGTACAGATAGATTTTAATGTCTTCAGTTTTTGAGGCAAGGGGTTATTAGAGGTATACATCGAAAAGCAGTTTAAACAGTGGAAAAGAATATCTTGAGGTAGTGGAAGAAAACTTCAAGTCTTATGTTAGTTTCTGCAACTGTTTTTTTCTTTGTACAAATATTAACTGATATGTAGTATGTACCCAATAAATACTTGTTGAATTGATGAATAAGTCTAAATTTTTGTTGGTTTTCATTTTTTTTTTTGTTTTATTGAGCAATAAGGCAAATCTCTGAAGTTTAAGGTGTACAGCATGATGGTTTGATTTATAGAAGTTTAATTTTACTACACAAGTAATACATTATAGGAAAAACATAATATTAGGAACAGCAAACAGGATAACGTGAAAAGATAAACATTACCAAAATGTTAACATTTTTGTCTGCAATTAACAGGCCTTACAGAATTATTATTATTATTATTATTTTTGGTAAAATTGGGTGGTATTGCTCACATTGTTTTGTAGCCTGTTTTTTCTCACAAAACATTTTTGATCTGCTTTCCTTACCAGTAAACATTTCCGTACTGTCATTTTTAATGCTATGTGGCGTGCCATTGTGAGGATTTTCTATAACTTATATCACCAGGTCCTTCTACCCTTTTTCAAATAGAATATCAGAATGACCTAGCAAAAATCAGGAAAAGTGTAAGAGGTCCCACTAATAAAGTTCCTTTCCTAAAAGAGAAACCATTAAGGAAACCATTTGCATTTTCAGAGAAATTGCTTATTTTGTTATAATTTCTGTTGTATTAGCTAACTTCCAAGTTATTTAGCTACAGACTTCAGTTTATCATTGCTTTAAAAATACCCATAACTTGGTACTGTCTAGAAGTGCCTACGAGACAATAGTTGTGTGACCTTGAACCATATTTCTTAATCTCTCAGAGTCTCATTTTTCTTTAAAATACAGTAATGCCTTAATTATTGATTATCAAGAATTGCCTAAAAAGTTAATTATGGAGCAGTTAGATACTCAGAATAGGCTTATTCTCTTCTTCAGTAATTTTCCATGGCTTTCTATAATGTTGACATCACACTGCAGCTCATCACTGCCTCATTCCCAAGCCACTGCTTGGTTCAGTAGGAGTGAGGGAGTTGTGGTATTTTCAAACATCGTATTTTCAGCTTTAGAATTTTGGTTCTTTTTTATACTTGCTGTTCCGATTTTTTTGTTCTTTGAAGATATGTATTTTTTTTATGTCCTTAAGTATGGGTTTAGCAGTTTTGAAATTGTTGCGTGGTAATCTCCATCGAATGTCTTTGAAAATGGGTTGTTTTGTTGTTTTATGTTGAGTAATTTTGGATTGTATCCTGGACATTGTGAACAGTATGTCATAGAAACTCTAGGTTTTGTTAATTCCTCTGTTAGTGTTTTTTTGTTGTTGTCGTTGTGGCAGGCTGTTAACTCATTTGAACTCAAACTATAATCCAGCTCCCTTATGGGCAGAAGCTCAAATTTTAGTTCCCTTCTTTTAGCTGGGCTGCTTGGAATTGGCCCCATGTGTATGCATTGTTTGGGGTCAGCCACAGAATTTGGGGCTTCTCTCTGGCCTTTCCTTTTCTTGGATTTCCCACTTTCCCTTGCTTCTGGCTGTCCTAGACTATCCTGTGGTTCTTCAAGCCGTTAAGGCTACAGGTTTTCTCTTGAGGTTTTCGCTGCCCTGCACGGACTGACAGGGGTCTGCCTTCAGGCTAAAAGAAGTAAAGTGTAAAACAAAAAAACTTTCATTGGCTTTATCTAAGTATAGACTCCCCTTCTGTGTCTTTCGGCATTTGGCTGTTCTCCAGTGCCATCAGAAAGTGTTTTGGGTTTTTTATTTTGTAAAAAATAGTTTGTCCAGAGTTTATAGCTGTTAGTGGTTTGGCCTGATAATATCTACTCCCCTACTCTACAAGTGGAACCTCTTGTGGTGGCATTTTTCTTTCTAAATGTTAAGTTTTGTAGAATGAAGTGTTTTCTCATTCCATTAGAGGTTCTTAAACCTGATTTTGCAGTGTCCCAGGGTATCTCCATTTTGGCTCAAGGACTCTAAAGGAGTTTTTTTTTGTTTTTGTTTTTGTTTTTTTAAGCATTTATTTTAGTTTTCTATTGTTGCTCTTACAAATTACCACAAACTTGGTAACATAACAGATTTATTGTCTTACGATTCTGTAGGTTAAAAGTTTGACATGGGTCTCACTGAGCTAAAATCATGGTGTTGGCAGGTTTCTTGGTTTTTCCAGCCTCTAGAAAAAGCTGCCCTTATTTGTTGGCTCATGGCCCCTTTCTTCCATCTTCATAGCCAGCAAGGGCAGGTTAAGCTCTCATATCACTGACTCTGCTTCCATCATTTGTGACCTGTCCATTCTTTTGCTCCCTCTTCCACGTTTCAAGGGCCCTATGATTGCCTTGAACCCACCCTGATAATCCAGAATAGGAATCTCCCTATTTTAAGGTCAACTGATTAGCAATCTTAATTCCATCTGCAACCGTAGTTCTCTTTTGCTATGCATATTAATATACTTAACAGTTCTCCAGGATTAGGAAGTGGGTATTTTTGAGCATCATTACTCCACCTACCATGATGGCCTTAAATACTTAAGGGGAAAGAGAAAATGAGCAAGTTTTGAAAGAGAAAATGAGCAAGTTTTTAATTTATTCAGTGAGGTTCAGCAGCACACTATTGCGCATAACAAATTCAGATCTTTATATTAGACATGTGAACTCAGTCTCCATTTCAAACACATAAAGAGCTGAATTTCCCTTCTCTTTGGGCACTGTTTAATATCAGCCCAGTACTTTGGGTAATAAATTACAGGTTCATTGACCATGTCAGTATGGTTTTCCATTGAGAAACCTTGACTTACCCACCACTTTTTGAGTCAGGTCAGGAAACATAGTTGTAGGAAATTTTTTTTCATTCAACAAGCACTAAAGACCTAACATGTTTAAACACCTTTTTCTTTGCCTTGTTGTTAGAGAGGGAGAGTGCCTTATATGTAGGATACTTTCCTGGATGTTATCCCATTTTGTAGGTGAGAATCTTAAGATTCCCAGTTAAATATGCCCCAAATTACACAGCAGTCGGAGCCTAAACTGGGTTTGTTTGCAAGTCCCATTTGTTTGTTTGTTTGTTTTTCCTTCTAACCGCTTTTCTAACTGTTCAGGTTTACTGAGTGAAATTGGGATGTATCGTGAAGATTTAAATTTAATGGGTGCTATAATAGTACAAGGGTTTTTCACTGTGAGCAGAGACTAGGAAAGTGATTTCACTGTACTTAAGGAAGAGAGCAGAGGAGATAAGAAGAGGAGGTTAACTTTGGTCATGATGGATATAGTTTTGTTCCTAAGGGAATATCATGAAGGGAAAAAACTACACAGTTTGAAAAAGACAGATAATGTCATGCTCTACATTTATAGCAATATGTAGTACATATCCTTGCTATATTGAAGTATGGAGAAGTAAGTTCCTCATTATCACTGACTAAAATACTCTTTAATATTCTTCAGTACTTCCAGAGATTCTGGATTGGAAAAAATCGCTTAGCATTTCTTGTTTTTGGCATCATTACATTTCGAAGACTGTTCATAAAATCCGTCAACTGCATGCTATGATGTAGATACCATATACCCTAAAGCAGTAATTCCCAAACTTGATCAGAAGAATCACCAATGATGCTTTAAAAATACACATACTGAGCTCCTCCTGGCCATAGGTTTATTAAATTTTAAATAATTAGGACTAGAAAACAGAACAGTTTACATTTATACAGCATTTGTTTATGTTTATTTGATTTTCAAATTAAACAAAAAAAATTGTGCTTAAGTTTTACCAGGTAATTCTTTAAGTTAAAAGCTCTTCTTCTTCTTTTTTTTTTTAAATTTTATTCACTCATTTGACAGAGAGAGGGAGGGAGGGAACACAAGCAGGGGCAGTTGGGAGAGGGAGAAGCGGGCTTCCTGCTGAGCAGGGATCCTGATGCCAGGCTTGATCCCAGGTTACCTGAGACAAAGGCAGACGCTTAACTACTGAGCCACCCAGGCACTCCTAAGTTAAAAGCTCTTAAATTCACTTGAACTTGAAAATGAATAAACTTGTAATTATTTAGGGTTTCATCTGTTTTTGTGAGTATTGAGGCCTATTGCCTTCATTTTAGGGGCACAAGAAGAAAAGATAATGGGAGACTGGAGTGGTAGTGTTCAGTTAAAGTTCCAGTAATAATTGTGATAGTGACCGGTACATAAGTACTTTTGCTGATACTATGCTAACTACTTTATCTCACTTAATTTCTAACAGTTTAAGATAGGTAGTGCTTTGATTTTATAGGTGAGCAAACCTAGGTACAGAGAGGTAGAGTAATTGCCCAAGGTTACAGTACTGTAATTGGTAAAGATGAGACTGAACCTAGGTCTACTGACTGAAATGATGTTTGGATGTTTCATTTCTATGTAGTATTCCTATCCTTAGAACATCTGGGTGTTGTTTGTATCCACATTAGATTTTACATATACAAAGAGTGCTTTATTTAATTTGTGGTCAGGAGAGACAGTATTGTTGCCATTGATATGGTCATCTTAATCTGTAATGCTGCTATAAAACCTCGGCTTTTTACGTAACTTTTCTGTTACATAATTTGGCCAAATTTTGCTTGTTAATTCTCTTACAGCACTAGAAAAATCACTTAAATTTCTTTAATCTGAATTAACATTTTTAGTTAAATTACTGATAGAACTTTATTTGGAAGACATTTATAAGAGCCCTCCCATGTATATTTGAAAATATAACAAAACTTAGTTTTAGTGGGTAAGGCAAAGTTAAGGTTAATGTTCAAGTCAGGCAAACCAGTGTTTGGCTTTTAATTTATTTACACCTGCCATCTAGGGAAATTTTTTTCCTTTAGTCTTTGAGCCTTACTTTCCACATCTCTAAAATGGGTTGACGATAATACCTATGTGGTAGGATTGCTGGTAGGCAGGCGTAAATGAGTTACACTATTTTTTTTTTATTTGACACAGAGAGAGAGAGAGATAGATCACAAGTAGGCAGAGAGGCAAGCAGAGAGGAGGAAGCAGGCTCCCCGCTGAGCAGGGAGCCCGATGTGGGCCTCGATCCCAGGACCCTGAGATCATGACCTGAGCGGAAAGCAGAGGCTTTAACCCACTGAGCCACCCAGGCGCCCTGAGTTACAGTATTTATGAAATTTGTAGCACAGTATCTCATGTAGAGTAAGTACTTGTATTTATCATCACTATCCTTGAAATAGGTATCACAGTTACTATCAGCCCAGCCATCATCTACTTCATTAAACTAAAATGCACTGAAAACTTTTATTTAAAATGTAGAAATACCTACTCTGAGTGTATCATGCACAAAGACTCTTGCGGGAGTTTTTTGTATTCTCTGTCTTTGCTCTAGACAGCTGAAGGAAAAGGCTTTGGCTAGAGCTGGCAGTGGGGGAGGCTGTAGGTAATAGGTGAGTAGGTAATTGGTGAACAATGGCAAGAAAGTACAGAGGGAGCCCGTATCACTTTCCCTTTATCTGATGTTTCACATGTGAGTTATGACCCCCCTGCAGGTGCACACATATGTTATGGATTTAATCTGTAAATATTTGGGGGTAGTGTAAAAGGTATATTCCTTGCCTGAAATGGTTGCTAATAAAGGAAAACACCGATTTTCAGTTACTTGACCTTAGCCCTGTCTTTCTGACTACTTAGGTTACTGATTCTGTCAGTTTTGTTTTGTAGCTTCCTTATCCTTTATGAAGTTCCTCTAGTTGGATGTGGCCATTTATATTGCAAATAACTGATAGAACTGAAAGGTGAGCAGAGTGGATACTGTTAATGTTTGAGCAACAGAAGAAACTGAAAAAAAACAAAAACAAATGTAGGGCCCATGAAAGATTCTGTTCTTGGGGAGTGGATGGAAGAATATAAAATTTAAATTTTTGTCATTTTGAACTAGTAGTATTGGTAATGCAAATGATGATTGAAAAGAGAAGGGCTGATAGAGCAGATGACTTACATACAAAAGGAGTGGGCTCTGACTTCATCTCTGTCACTAATTGTGTGGTATAGGGCAGGTTACTGTTTCTAGGCCTAAGTTTCTTTAAAAGTAAAATGGAGGGGTGCCAGCCCCGCATAGGGCTCTCTGCTCAGCAGGGAGCCTGCTTCCTCCTCTCTCTCTGCCTGCCTCTCTGCCTACTTATAATCTCTCTGTCAAATAAATAAAATCTTAAAAAAAAAGTAAAATGGAAAAAATAACAACTAACTGTAGATTTTTGAGGAGTCTGAAAAAAAGGTATCTTGAAGTACATAACACAGAGCCATTCAAGTTGAATTCAGAGAAAACTGCCATTATTTGCCTGTTGTAAATCTCCGTTCTTTCTGAAACACTAAAAAAGGAATAAACTGGAATTGAAGTCCACTATTAATTCTGTGTTATACATCAAATTATTCTTGTCTATTTAAAGTTACTTGAATTTTCATTGGAGTTCGCTGAATTCAAATGGAATTCATTGAACTATAGGTACTTTAGAGTCTAGGGAGTAACTAGAGTCTACTCTGGTGAAAGAGTAGACTTTAAGAGGGGAAAGCTCTGCTTACTCTTCAAATCAGTCCAGCCCAGCTAAGTTGTTTATTAGTTCAACACCACTAATTGGTCCTGGAATGCCTCTTCATTCCAAGGTGAAACTAAAATCAAATGGCTTATTAAGTAGTGTAAAGATGTTAATTCAGACTTTTCATATCTTATTTATTCCTTTATTGCAAGTGTCTGATGTGGATATTATAATGAATGTAAAATAGGTGAAGCTCTTAAAGATGTCAAAAAACAGGGCAGCCTTGAAAATGTAGTAAGTTGAGAAAAAACGAGGGCTAATATTTATCAGTTTACCCTATTTTGCTTGTTCATTGTTTTATAAACAAATTATCTGAGCCTTTTCCTACTATTTTGAAGTAGTTCTGGCTTCAGACATTGAAATTAAGTTGCTCAAATGCTATGCTAATGTATATATTAGGTTTTCTGTAGGAACAGAAGTGTGGCATTTACTGTTTTTTGAAAAAAGTTTGAAAAAAACAGTAAATAGCTTGTTTTAAATAGAGGGCGTATGTACATACTTCTGTCTATAAATGGGAACATGGTGAGCCAATGGAGGAGGCAGGTCTTTTCATTTCTAATATGTCTTCCTATGTATGGATGCATTCCAGGGTTTTCTTCGTTAAACTCCTTGATTTCCTAAATCTACTCTATACTTCTAGAGCTCTGCTATCATCAAATAGTTCCATTCATTTAGCTAATAATAAGGCCATAACCTTGTAAGCTTTAGCCCTAAGATCTCTTGTGAGTTCTACCAATAATTAGTTACGTGATCTTGAGAAATTCTCATAACTCATTTACATCTGGAAATAATACCCATCTTTCATGAAAGTTGTGAGAATTAAATAATGTATGAAAAGCTTAGTGACTGACAGATAGTACTTCTATAATAATAGATAATGATAGGTAACACTAATATAGTACTTACTACATGCCAGGCAGCATATTAAGCACTTTACATAGATTATCTCTTAATCTTTACAACAGACCTATGAAGTATGTACTGTTAGTGCAATTTTATAGATGAGGAAAGTGGCTCTGGATCTGGGCTTTTAACAATTTGGCTATATTGTCTTTCTCCAAATAGTATGTTTATGGAATATTAAGTACCAGTAATAGGTCCCAATCCCTGAGATGTTAAACTGTGGAAAATACGGCTTTTAGAAATGATGAAATTGACCTATTTGGTATTGGTCTCTTTGCACTGTCAGAAAGACAGTATTTCAACATTTAGTTTGGTGACTTAAGGCAGGATGATTTGGACTAGGGAAGAGTCAGCTAGAAAGCTATTAGGGTGACGCACAAACCTGGAATAATGTCTGAAATGGAGTAGTGATAGAGAGGAAAAGGACTAAAGGCTATTCATTTTTAAAAATTGAAATGTTGGGGCACCTGGTTGGCTCAGTCAGTTAAGCATCTGCCTTGGCTCAGGTCATGATCCCAGAGTCCTGGGATCAATCCCCACATCTTGCTCCCTGCTCAGCAGGGAGCCTGTTTCTCCCTCTCCCCCTGCTTGTGCTCTCTCTGCTAAATAACTAAATCTTAAAAAAAAATTGAACTTAATATATATACATGATAAAAAATTCACAGTATGCAAGGATATGTATATATTATTGTAAGTATAAAATATACATTAAAGAATAGGGGTACAGGGATATATATTGTGAATATATAAAATGTACTGCATATATTCCCACTCCACATCCTTGATCCCCTTCTTCAGAGACAGCCACTGTTACTGGCTTCTTTTGCAATACCTCTATATTTGTTCTCTATTTTAGAACATTTTCTATATTTTGAAAAATTAGTGGCACGTGCAGACTGGTGTATTTGTAGATTTTTATCTTTTGTCAAGAACTGTGAAGGCCCTGAGCTTTTACCCTACTTGCCAGCCAACAAGTTAACCTGCTTCCGTCTAATGGATGCTGACTGAGACTCCTGCATCAGAGACAGAGGACTTTATTACTCAGGCCATGCAGGGTAGCACAAGCTTCTTGTTCGAATTGGTTCTCCTTTACCCTCACATCCCATGGGAGTGACATGGAGCAACCGGGGTGAATGCTTTGCATCACAACCAAGGAACCCAACCCCAGCTGTAAGAGAACTTGCCCAATGTTTGCCTGAGAGGGAGATACCCTCTACAAAAATCCTTGAAAAGACAGTCTGGAACGAAAGCTGTCAGTGACTAGTGCCTCCGCTCAGGTGCAGAAACCCACACCCATGGAAAATTGTTTACCAGCACTGTTACTTCTTCCTCCCCCACTTTAAGTGAAACAAGATTTATAGGTTTTCAGTGATGAGAGAGGAGATAGTATTTTTCAACCATCTATAACATACTTACACCAGAAAAACTAACGGTCTTAGGTGGATATAAATAATAAAACTAATTATGCAATTCAGGAAGCTGTCACTAATCTGTTCTTTGTGACAATGTGAGAGTGACTCTTAGAGTCAGCTAACAAAGTGCAATTTTAAAATCTGTTTAGTTCTTAAAATGCAGTTGTTTAAATCTTCCATTTTTCACTTATTAAATGTTTTATCCTCATATTGGCTAAGCAAATGTGATAATGCTTTAATAGGTTATATAGTACTTTCAGAGAAACTATTATTTGAACCTCAAAGCACTCCAATAAGTAAACATCCCTGTTTCATAGGTACAGAAATTGAGGCTTAAAAAATTTAAGTGGCTTCTGTAAAGTCACATGTTAGTAAAAAAAATTTTTTTAATCTGAAACTCCAGCATTTTTTCTGTGGCTTAGCTGGTTTCTTCCTGTTTTCAATCAGTAGTCTGTTTTCAGTGATTTGGACTTTTAGACACATAATTTTGGGTAGGTGTGTCTGTGTGTGTAAACTCATGTGCATATCCAGAATTACAGGTCAACCAGAGAGTGCCTCAAAATAGATTTTCCAGTATATAGCTATCTAGCCCCAGAGACCAACTTTCAAGATTATCTCTATTTTTCTTTTTTCTTTTTCCCATATTTTTCATTTTAGGTGAAGTTACGTGACAGATACTGGAATAATGAGGAAGGGATCAAATATTGACCCAAAACTGAAGCTATTTTAACTTAAAGATTAGTGGTGTTTAATTTGATGATAACATGGGGAAGTTGGAAGGATAAATAAGATTAATAGTAGAGGTGGTAAGTTTCATTTTGTAATTGATGAATGTTTTGTTTTATTGTTTTTAAAGATTTGTTTATTTGAAAGAGATTGTATGTGTGTATGCTTGGAAGGGCAGAGGAAGACTCCTCAAGCAGACTCCTCGCTGAGTGCGGAGCAACAGCTGGGGCTCTATCCCAGGACCCTGAGTCATGACGAGCCGAAGAGTTGTGTGCTTACCTGATTGAGCCAGCCAGGTGCCCTGATGAATGTTTTGTTTTAAATAAGATTTTTGCCAGTTAATCCATGCTGCATAGGAAGCATGGAAAATAGAGAAAAATATAAGAAATAGTATGAAAATAAGAATCCCTTATAATCTTGTTAACATCATAATAACAGAGATAAGCACTTTAAATTGTTATGGCCTTCCAATCTTTTCATTAGTGTCTATATTGAATATAATCAGGATGGTAGTTTATGCATTTTTGTTTTATTTAACCCTGATATTTTCCAGTTATGATTGTGGCATAAATACATCTTTCAGTGTCACTATTTTTAGAAAATATGATTTTTGGCAGCTACATAATACGATTTTTGGAACTATTAATATTTATTTAAAACCTTTCTATGTTGGGGGGCTCCTGGGTGGCTCAGTCAGTTAAGCGTCTGCCTTCAGCTCAGGTGTTTATTCCAGGATTCTGGGATCAACCCTGCTCATCCCAGGATTTTGGGATCAGCCTTGCTCCAGGCTCCCGCTCAGCAGGGTGCCTTTTTCTCCCTCTGCCCCTCCCCGCTGCTTGTGATCACGCGCAGGCATGCGCTCTCTCTCTCAAATAAATAAAATCTTTAAAAAAAAAACCAAAAACCTATGTTGGGCTTTTTGGTTGCTTGTGTTTTGCTGTAACAATACAGAGGATATATTTCTGTGTAAACATTTATCATTTTACACTTCTTTAGGATAAAATTCTCAAAGTAGAATTAATAAGTTAAAAGATGGAAACTTTCTTTATTCTGTCCATACACCATGTCCGTTTGCTCTCCTAAAAGGCTGTATCAATTTTTACCTAATGTATAAGCATCCCTACTTCCATACATGCAGCAGAACTGTTACCTTAAAAAAAAGTCATTGCTAATTTGATAACTGGAAATGTTATCTTATTTAAACATCCATGTTTTATTTTTATTTTTTTAATTTAAATTCAATTAGCAAACAAATAATACATCATTATTTTTTGATGTAATGTTCAGTGATTCATTATTTGGGTATTAACACCCAGTCCTGGTTACATCACATGCCCTCCTTAATGCCCATCACCCAGTTACCCCATCCCCCCACCCCCCTCACTTTCCACAACCCCCAGTTTGTTTCCCAGAGTCAAGAGCCTCTCATGGTTTGTCTACTTCTCTGATTTCTTCCCATTCAGTTTTCCTTCGCTTCCCCCAGTGTCCTCCTCTGTGCTGTTCCTTGTATTTCACATACAGTGAAACCATATGATAATTGTTTTTCTCTGATTGACTTATTTCACTTAGCGTAATACCCTCCAGTTCCATCCATGTCAGTGTAAATGGTATTCATCCTTTTTGATGGATGAGTAATATGTCATTGTATATATAAACCACATCATCTTTATCCATTCATTTGTTGAAGGATATCTCGGCTGTTTCCACAGTTTGGCTATTGTAGACATTGCTGCTATGAACATTGGGATGCATGTGCCCCTTCTTTTCACTACATCTGTATCTTTGGGGTAAACACCTAATAGTGCAATTGCTGGGTTGTAGGGTAGCTCTATTTTTAATGACTTGAGGGACCTTCTTACTGTTTTCCAGAGTGGCTGTACCAGCTTGCATTTCCACCAACAGTGTAAGAGGGTTCCCCTTTCTTCACATCCTTGCCAACATTTGTTGTTCCTTGTCTTGTTAATTTTAGCCATTCTGACTGGTGTGAGGTGGTACCTCATTGTGGTTTTGATTTGTATTTCCCTGATGCTGAGTGATGTGGAGCATTTTTCCATGTATCCATTGGCCATTTATATGTCTTCTTTGGAGAAGTGTCTGTTCATGTCTTCTGCCCATTTCTTGACTGGGTTATTTGTTTTTGGGTGTTGAGTTTGGTAAGTTCTTTATAGATCTTGGATAATTTTATCTGTTAGGTCATTTGCAAATATCTTCTCCCATTCTGTAGGTTGTGTTTTAGTTTTGTTGACTATCTTTTGCCATGCAGAAGCTTTTTATCTTGATGAGGTCCCAGTAGTTCATTTTTGCTTTTGTTTCTCTTGCCTTCAGAGACGTGTCTTGCAAGAAGTTGCTGTGGCCAAGGTGGAAGAGGTTACTGTCTGTGTTGTCCTCTAAGATTTTGATGGATTCCTGTCTCGCATTTAGGTCTTTCACCCATTTTGAGTTTATCCTTGTGTATGGTGTAAGAGAATGGTCCAGTTTCATTCTTCTGCATGTGGCTCTCCAATTTTCCCAGCACCATTTATTGAAGAGACTGTTCCTTTTTTCCATTGAACAGTCTTTCCTGGTTTGTTGAAGATTAGTTAATTAATTGAGGGTCCATTTCTGGGCCCTGTATTCTGTTCCATTGATCTGTGTGTCTGTTTTTGTGCCAGTACCATGCTGTCTTGGTGATCACATGCATGTTTTAAATTACTAGTTAGTTCATTAGCAGTTATATTGTGACATTTTTGTTTATATTTATTCTTTTTTCTCATTGATTTATATGTGTTTATGATCCCTTCAAGCTGTTAATTTTTTGTCATCAAATGTGTCTAAGATCCAGGAGTCATCAGCATGGAGTTAAACATATGAGAATGAATAAGCTCTAAGGGGCAAAACAATCTGTGGAGAAAAGAACCCAACACACAGCTGAGTCCTGAGGACAACCTACCCTGAGGGGGGGTGGGTAAAGAGCCAATAAAGTAAACAAAATATTTGGGTTCAGGAATTAGGAAAAGAGGACAATGAATGCTTTCTGTTCTCTTAAGTTAATTCTTTATTATGAAATCTTTTGTTTTTTTCTCAGAATTTAGTTAAGTAATTCACTAATGTTACTCAGTAAAAATTGTTCTTTGATTAAAAAAAGCTCAGCTAAAGTGATGGCAGGGACTGTCTTCTAAATTTCAGTTAATTTTTCAAAGCTTTATGCTGGTGGTGTTTTTTTTTAAAAACAGTATTATTTGGGAACTATGGCCTTAGTTTTATGTTTATCACAGTCTGAGTTCTGGACAGCCAAATCAGAGGTATAAGTATAATCTTGTATTTAATTCATAGATTGACCCTGAAGTAGTTTGGGAGAATCTGAGTAAAAGTATAAGAACCTAAACAATCTCCTTGATGTGTTTTATTTTTTCTTTTAAATTTTTAATGTGTTTTAAGATGCAAAGAAGCAAAAAGAATAAGCACTGTCTTCCTTTTGCTGCTTAATAAAGAAAATAAAAACAACCAGAATTGAAGCCCCCTTGTATACTAATCAAATTCTCCCCTCCCTGCCCCCATTAAATCTGGAACTGATATTTACCCTGTATTTTTTATCTATATCCCATTCTTTTTTTAATGATTTAAATTTAAATTCAATTAATATATAGTGTATTATGAGTTCCAGAGATAGAGTTAAGTTATTCATCAGTCTTAAATAATACCCAGTGTTCAGTATATCAAGTGCCCTCCTTAACGTCCATCATACGGTTACTGTATTTCCCCAATCCCCTCCCCTCCAGCAGCCCTCAGTTTGTTTCCTATGATTAAGGGCCTCTTATGGTTTGTCTCTCTCTCTCTGTGACTTTGTCTTGTTTTATTTTTTCCTTCTTTCATTAGGATCCTCTGTTTTATTTCTTAAATTCCATATATGAGTGAGATCATATGGTAATTGTCTTTCTCTGGTTGACTACTTTCACATGGCATAGTATCTTCTGTAGAGTTCCATCCTCATTGCCAATAAGATTTCATTTTTGTTTGATGGCTGAGTAGTATTTCAGTGTGTGTGTGTGTGTATACATATGTATATACGTGTATATATGTATATATACACATATACTACACATATATGCACATATATACACATATATTACATCATCTTTATACATTCACCTGTCAATGGACATCTGGACTCTTTCCATAGTTTGACTGTTGTGGACATTGCTGCCATAAATATTGGGGTACAGGTGCCCCTTTGGATCACTACACTTGTATCTTTGGGGTAAATACCTAGTAATGCAGTTGGCGGCTCATAAGGTAGCTCTATTTTCAACTTTTTGAGGACTCTCCGTACTGTTTTCCAGAATGACAACACCAGCTTGCATTTCCACCAACAGTGTAAGAGGGTTCCTCTTTCTCCTCATCCTTGCCAGCATTTGTCGTTTCTTGACTTGTTAATTTTAGCCATTATGTATGTGCCACATTCTATAGTTTGATCTCTTCTTGTTAATTAAACAAGTGTTTTCATAAACTTCTTCAACTGAAATATTTGGATCTAGGGAAAAGTTAAATACATGATTGTATCACTGCTTTTACTTCTGTTATATTTGTTTTCTTTGCATTGTCCAACTTTTGCTAGTTCCATGCTTGGTTTAATCCAGTGTTCTACCACTGTGTGATGAGTAGAACTCAGAAATCAGAGGATTTCTGAATAGAGGTTGAATTGCTTTTGGTGGTGGCAGGGAAGGTGGTCAGGGTGTTGCGGGGGGAGTAGCAGGGCAAAGAGAAATAAAATGCAACAGAAGTAATCAAATAGATTCCTTATAAAACAACTGACTGTGGTCAATGCATAGCATCATAAGCAGCTTTCTGAAACTTTATGGCTGGAGTTTCTAAACTAATTCAGTAAAGAATTGAAAAGGGGGCTCTAGTTGACTCATTTGTGCAGAGTATATGACTCATTTGCATAGAATGAAAACATGTTTATGAAAGCCCACATTAAATGAAAGCTGGCATCCAACTTGATTCAGAAAAAAGTGAAAGGCCATAAATTAATGGAATATCAACTCTCCTAATGCATGCTGACAAGAGTAGTAGAAAGGGTACACGACTTAGGAGATACAGCTTGTGGAGATGGTTCTTCCATGGACTCGTGTATTATCTTAGGCAAGTTAATAACCTTACCTTGGATTTCCATTTCCTTACACCTCTCCTGTAATAGAGATGCTCAGGGTGTAGCACAGTGAGCCGTATCTCCTAAGATCTTTTACTTATAGAAGTTGACAAGGATCTTAAAGTATTTACTTATGAAAAATTTCTTAAGGCTTATGATTTACTAAATTTTCTTAAAATTTTAGGGAAGACATATAAGGAATTTACATAAGACAGTTGTACAAAATGGAGCTGGAGGAGCCTTATTTGTGGTAAGTAATTACTCCCGTTTCTTCAGAATGGAAAGACTTACAAATTTGGGTAAAACTGTTTTAACAATCCAAGATATCTTAAACACCAATGTCTTATTGTGGTGATTTAAATATAGCTAATTGAATTCATTAAATTTCAAAAGATGTGTGATTCCAGTTGAACCTCTTGAGTTTAAATTGACACCAGGGTAGCTCTGAATTTAGATTATTTTTTGGTGAAATTACTGTGAGCCCTAAACCGATTTCTAGTCTCCCTTTGGGTTCTTAAAAAATCAGTCATTAAAAAAAAAAAAAAATCAGTCATATTAGTTGACTAAAGATTGTGTGGCTGTAGCTTGGGGAATCCCAAAATGGTACTAGTTTAAAACTCATGGATTTTAGTAATACAGTGAATATATTAGTAGTTCTTTATATTTCTGGTTTTTAGGGTTTAACTACAGGTAGAGTTCCATGAACTCCCCAGCTTAGTTGTACAATTCAGAGATAAGATAATGTATCTCCTTTCTGTGATAAAACGCAGTTTTCAAGGATTAATCTTCTGTTTAAAGGCAATTTAGTGGACTTGTAGGATGATCTAGAGTTAGTAGTTCAGTTTTGTTAACTGAGTTATTTCCAGGCTGAATCTTAATAAATGAGCTAGCCATGCTATTGAGTAGATTCCTGCTTAGTATTTTTTCATGTTTGTCTAAAAGTGTTAAATTTCCCACATATTTGAGATCATTGTCCAAAGTTTCCATTTTCTTTTCCTCTTTTATATCCTTGAAAAAGCAGAACTTTAAGAGTTAACATATTGAGGGATTCAGTTCTGTGTTCACCAAACATACTAAACATTAATTGATGTAAGTGTTAATCTCAGTGTGACTCATTTGATTTCCTGTTGACATGCCATTTCTTGTCCGTTTTTGAAGAAGGCCTGTTCATTTTGTGGAGAAGAAATAAAGCTTCTTGCCATTGGCTAGTTTTTCTTATCTGGGGAAGAAGTGGTGCTTTTGTACCTTCCTAAAGTAGTGGGTCCTTTTGATAATCTGATACACAGTCTTTTGGAACAAAGCCTGTTACGTGCATACTCAAAATTTTGTGTCTTAATTTTCTAAGTCTTCCAGCGATTGGGTTTTTTTGGTAATTACACTAGAAGATCCTCTTCTCTAATGAAGCTGGATAATGCTTTTTTTGGATTTGGTCCTAAGGCTAGTTGTTTTGATTATTAAAAAGAGTGATTTGTAAAACTTTTCTGAAATGTTGAATTCTGTTAACATTACTTTGTTAATCATATTCATTAAATGTGTAATTATTAGCTATTCTTTTTGATGCAAGGATAGAGTATATAATGTTGGAATTAACGTAAGGAGATCAGTCGTAGTATAGTAATATACAAAGCTGTTCACACTTTTGAGGAAATTTTGATAATTTTGGAGAACATTTTTTCCCTTTATATAGCACAGAGATACTCCTGAGAATAATCCAGATACTCCATTTGATTTCACGCCAGAAAACTATAAGGTATGACTAAATTAACAGTATAATTAATTTACAGAATATTTAATATCTTTCAGATGTATCAAAACATGTGCTTTTTCTTTGATACAGAGGATAGAGGCAATTGTAAAAAACTATCCAGAAGGACATAAAGCAGCAGCTGTGCTTCCAGTCCTCGATTTAGCGCAAAGACAGAATGGATGGCTGCCCATCTCTGCTATGAACAAGGTACCAAATTCATTTTTGCCTTAGTTTGATAAGAGGAGAGAATGTATATGAATTTCTTCCTTATGTAGAAATTCCTCTGGTGGTTATTGTCAGAATGTAGGAATTTGAAGCTTTTAATCATTTATGTTTCCTCAAATTTGTGTTTTTGTTGGTTCTCTTAATGTGGAGAACTGAAAAGATAGAGCTTTTTATCGTTGCTTTACTATTTATAATAGTAAAGGCATTATAGTGAAAGTAGTATTCTCTTTTTTTCCCTTTTTGAGAGAAATGGCCATAATAAGAAAAAAGATTCTGCCTGTGTATTATTTGCTGCCAAGGTATTCTGAAAATTAATGTGCTGTTTAAACACTAAAATGATGGAGAAAAGGATCTGCTTACAGTTAATATGGATCTTTTTATTATTTTGCATCTTTGGCTATAGGCTTTAATAAAATTTTTATAATACATAGTATTTGATGGTACCCTAGACTTGATAATCAGCAACATACAGAAATGGTATGGGTGACCCATCTAAAGAAGGTTAGTCTAGTAGTACATATTTTTAAGACTCATTTTTTTTCTAATTGTGGTTTCAGCCAGTAATTCACATTTCACATTTATTCATGTTATGTATTTTTGTGGTATTATGTAGCAGGGCATATTTTATGAAGTGCCATATAAAATCATATAATTCTTAGGAGAATCACACAAATAATAAGCCAGTGTGATATAATGGAAAATACATTTGACTTTGAGTTAAGAGATCTGGTTTTTCTGTGGACTTCTTCCTCATCTGCAGTGATAGAGTTGGGACTGGACCATTTCCAATTCAGTGCATTTTCTACTTGACTGACAACTGCAGAGATTCTGCTATACTTCATTTCTCTTTTTCACTTTTTAAATTTTATTTTGTCTATTAGGCTAGACCATTGTCATCTTTCTTAAAGAACAGGAATATTTCAGTTGATCTAATGGAATGCCCTAGGAAGATTTTAAATTTTGTTCATATCTCTTAATTTGCTTTGAATACTACTCTAACTTGGTTATGGACCATTATTATTATTATTATTATTTTTGACTGAAAACGTTACAAAGCAAGTTTGGTTGGTACTATACTTAGTAAAATATAGTCAGGTGGGTTTTTTCCCAATAAATCACATAACTCTCTGGGTGTTTTCTAAGTTACTTAACATTGTTTTTTGTATTATAATAGCAAACTTGTTTTCTAAGTTACTTAACATTGTTTTTTGTATTATAATAGCAAACTATAAATAACAGTTTAGGTATGTTTCTACTTAAATGCTTTTTTTTCTTGCAAAAATTGATATTTTTAAAGATTTTATTTTTTTTATTTTTTATTTTTTATTTATTTTTTTTTTTTTTAAGATTTTTTATTTATTCATTTGACACAGAGAGTGAGATTACAAGTAGGCAGAGAGGCAGGCAGAGAGAGAGGAGAGAGGAGGAAGCAGGATCCCTGCTGAGCAGAGATCCCGATGTGGGCCTCGATCCCAGGACCCTGGGATCATGACCTGAGCCGAAGGCAGCGGCTTTAACCCACTGAGCCACCCAGNTTTTTTTTAAATAATCTCTACACCCAACATGGGGCTTGAACTTACAACCCTGAAATCAAGAGTTGCAAGTTCTGTCGAATGAGCAAGCCAGGTGTCCCCAAAATTCATGTCTTTAATAATGGCAAATGTGTTGGAAGTCTTGCTGAATGGTAAGCTTAACAGAATGAAGTAAAATAAATGACAACCAATGTGAAAATATTTCACAAATATTGTCTTGTTCTATTTAGAACTGAACATATAGGTGTGAGAGGCGTATGGGTGTATAGAGAATAGAATCAAGATTCCATTTTTTTATTTGAGCCTTTTTATGTTTCTATTTCTTTGGCTCCCCCTCTCCCCAAAGGAGAACCCAACCTTAAAACCAACAACCAAAACAATATCCAGAAGCTCAGACTTCAGTTCCTTAACCATTACTAAGGTGTAGAGAGATACAGAGCAGCATCCCCAGGGGAGCTTTTTCAAGTTAGGCATCGGTGGTAGAGAGCTCCATCCAGCATGTGTATTTTCTGGCTCCAGCATGTGTGTTTTGAGAGGGTTCCCAGATTCAGAGGTACCTGCCTGGTTTAGTATCGCCAAATTAAATTTAGCACGGCCAATAATCTTTCACAAGTAAGCCATGATTAGATGTCTTTTAAGAATACATATCCTGTAGAATCTATTCTGAGAAAGCTCAACATATTTGTCATCTGAAATGCCATTTAACAAACTCATCTTTCATGTCAAAACGTGGAAATATGCATAATTTTTAAGAATGCCAGACATCAAATCTTACGACCTGATAGATTAATGATGTTAGGTCACCTGGAAAGTTGTAGCCAGGATGATAGTCATTATAGACTATATGTGGACTCTCCCTAGCAAACAGCTAAAACAATCTTGTTTTCCTTAATAGACTTGGTCTGTTCAAAAGAGTTGTGCTCAGGTAATGATGATTCCCTTGGTTCTGAACTCCACTGTGTCAAAAGAAACATTTACTATAAATACCTTGATGTGACAGGTTGGGAAGTACTAGTCCATAAGATTTTTGTAGAGTGTTGCAATTTGAAATAGAAGTAGTGTTTTGGATTGTTCTGGAGAGTTACGTACAAGTTGTGTGTGTGGTTTGTGGGTATATAAAGTGTGTAGATATGTAAATCAATATAGGCTAATAGGTGAGCTTTGATTTTTGCCCCTTTTTTGTGTTGCCATACCATTTGCATGCAGTGTACATCACCAGTAACATTAAGGCTTTTGGGAAAAAAGGGTAGAAAAAATACAAGTATTTCATTTATTGGGGCTTGTCACCAAATTTTGCATTTAGAAATTTTAAATTATAAAATATGAGAGTTGAAATAATCTAAGTAGAAATTCTTAACAGCAAAAGACTTAAAAATTTAGAGAAAAAGATCGTTTTGCAGAGACCAGGCATGGGGTAAAGTAGAGGAGGTGCTGTAGCCATTAGCTTCTGGGCTTTGTGCAATTTAAGTGTAGAGGGACTTACGCCTCCCAAATATCAAATACAGGTATATTTCCTGGTTATGAAGAAGCTTTACATTTTTATCAAATTGAAATTATGCTCTTTATAACATACCTAAATCTCAATTAATAAACATTGTAATTATTTTTAAATTTCCTAATATTTTAGGTTGCAGAAGTTTTACAAGTACCTCCAATGAGAGTTTATGAAGTAGCAACTTTTTATACAATGTATAATCGAAAGCCAGTTGGAAAGTATCACATTCAGGTCTGCACTACTACACCTTGCATGCTTCGAAACTCTGACAGCATACTGGAGGCCATTCAGAAAAAGCTTGGTATGGGACACATTATATTTATAACTTTTATGAAAAATAGGATTTTCTTTCTAGATTTTACCCATTTCTACCTGAGTTTTCTAATGTTTGCCATCTTATTGGATCTGATCTGTACTTCACCAGTAAATTTTTGCCTTACTGTAGTTCCCCACCTTTATTTGTTCTTATTTTGTATTTTTCCTTAGTTCTCAGCCTCAAAGCTGAATTTTTACCTTTCCCCCCCATAATAAGTATGTTTGAAATGCTTCTAGGGAGGGGTTTTAAAGTTTTCATTGTTTAGAAATTAAGTTTCACTCATTGTGTAATAATAGCATGTGGTACATAAAAAAGTGATTTTATAGTCCTCATATTCTTCCAAATGAGTCTTGGAAAAATAAGATACGGGGATAGTAAGAATGCTTCAGAAAGGGAAGTTTGAAATAAGATGTTATTACAGTGGCATTTATAAAATTATATGGGCATTTTTCCATACAAAACTGCCATTGCTGCATTGATAATTCTACATACCAAATGAAGTAAAAGGGAGGTATATTCTAATCATGTTGTAACCAAATATAAAGTATTTACATGTTGTAAAAATAGTTGGGCTGTATTGAAGTACATAAAACAGAAAGCTGAAGTCTGCTCAAAAATTTCACCCTCACAAATTCTGCTAATAGTTGGGTATAATCAGGCTTAGATTTTATGTTGTTTTGCTTATTTTCATTATAAAAACAAATATGTCTCTTTGCTTTTTGCACTTTATTTTGGCTGTAGCATATGTGTGTCTGCCTTGTTTTTCTATTATAAGTTATTCTGCAATTATTTCCATGCATACGTATCTTTGCATGATTGTCCTATTGTATACTGAGATTATTTACAATAGAATTGCTGAGTCGGATTTTACTATATTTTGCCAAAATGTCTTCCCTAAAGATATGAGAGTACCTGTTTTCCTTGTAGTCTTAATGATCTTTGACATTAGCAGTTTTCTGAGTCTTTGCCAATCTGACAGTTTGACCGATTTTAGTAAGTTAACTATTACAATCAAAATGAAAATACTATATTCTGATACACTGCTGTATAAGCAAAAACACTGAAGATATGAGTGAAATCTTAGTTTTAAAGGAGTAAGTCCACTTAAATCCTTGAATGTTCTAGTATAATTATACAGAGTTTTGTTTAAGAAAGTTAATATTCTTAAATAGTTTTTGTACACCTCTGTAATTTGTTGTTGTTGTTTTCTTAAGCCACATTGCTATTAAAATATAACTTGGTCCTTACAGTGATTATTTATATTTTTAGGAATAAAGGTTGGGGAGACTACACCTGATAAACTTTTCACTCTTATAGAGGTGGAATGTTTAGGGGCCTGTGTAAATGCACCAATGGTTCAAATAAATGATAACTACTATGTGAGTATTCCATTTAATATAAATTAAAGTTGTATGATCTTGTATTCAGAATATTTTAAATATTTGGTTTTCTGTCCTGTAGATACTGGTTTCTGAATTATTCACTTAGAAGAAACTGTTGGCATAAATATCCAGAGGTTTTTTTGTTTTTTCTGTTTCCAAAGTTTATTAAAAAACAAAGAATTGAAAAGCTTTGCATAAAAATGTCAAGTTTAGCTTCCACACTATTGTCCACCAGAAGGTTTTTAAAAATTATCTTTAAACATTTTTGCATTTAAGTCTAGGAGGTAATGACATATTTTAAAAGCTTTTAAATTATGAAACAAATACAGAAAATAACCACTAAGATTTAAAAGATATTTTACCATACTTACTGTTATTAGGTATTATTATTTTTATCTTTATTCTTATTTGTAGAAATAAGCCAGAGATACAGGTGAACCACATCTATGCCCCCCAAATCCTATTCCTTTCATTTCCAAAGACAACCATTGTCATAAATTTAGTGTGTATTCTTCTTGTACATGTTTTAAACTGTTTGAGTATATGCATCTAGCCCTACTGATATATTGCTGGTTTTAAAAATTTTAAGAGATGGTATCATTCCTCTAAATACTGCTTTAGCCGGACCTCACAAGTTTTGATAAGTAATATTTTATCATTTATTTCTAAATATTTTAAAATATGCATTTTAAAAAATATTTAAGAGAAAGAGAACAAGATGGAGCAAGCATGTGTGGGGTGGAGGGAGGTGCAAAGGGAAAGGGAGAAGCAGGCTTCCTGGAGCCTGATGTGGGGCTCAATCCCAGCACCCTGGGATCGTGACCTGAGGCAAAGGCAGATGGCTTAACCGACTGAGCCACCCAGGCACCCCTAAAATACCCATTTTGATTTCTCTTTTGGCCTGTGATTTTTAGAAGTATTAGTCTCCCAAGTGTGTGGAATTTTCTAGTTCTCTTTTTAAAGGATTTCTTGCTATCCTAATTATACATAATGGTTTTCATACATAATATTGTTAGTTCATACTTCTTAGAAACTTAGTGGAAATTAAGTCCTGCACTGAGTGAGCATTCTTCAGGAAGGTATTTGCTTTTGCTTTTCTCTTGCTCCTGTAAATACTGATGTTCCAAAATAGAGCTCCTCTCCTTATACCCTCCCCTGTTGCTCCAATGTGTAAGGTTCTAGATTAGCAGTTCTTTTTGAGGGACAGTTTAATTTATAGTTTATCCCTGAGGGAATAGCCTCTTAGGTTCTTAACTTTATGTGTTTGGGATGTCTCTTGTAGCATGCAGCTTTGTCCCTTGACCCTTTGGGCTGTGAAACTCTGAAACCAGGTCTGCTTGGTGTTCCACTTGTCTTCCTGGGTTTTCATTGAGTTTCTGGCCTCTGGGTATTTCTTTCTTGTCAGAATGTTCATAAAATTTAAAGTTTTTTGTTTTTTTTTAATTTTATCCAACATTTTTAGNGGCCTCTGGGTATTTCTTTCTTGTCAGAATGTTCATAAAATTTAAAGTTTTTTGTTTTTTTTAATTTTATCCAACATTTTTAGTTTTTTATTTTTTTTTTATTTTTTTTTAAAGATTTTATTTATTTATTTGACACAGAGAGATCAGATCACAAGTAGGCAGAGAGAGAGGAGGAAGCAGGCTCGCTGAGATCATGACCTGAGCCGAAAGCAGAGGCTTTAACCCACTGAGCCACCCAGGCGCCCCAACATTTTTAGTTTTTTATAGTGGGGGGGGTGTTCAGTCAGGATAGCTAGTCTGCCATAATGCCTGAAATGCTGAAATGGAGATCCATTTTTTTTTTTAATGAAGATGAAATTTTATTTCTTTGGCTGTTTAGATTTCTAGGGTGGTCTCATTTCCTGTATGATTCTCTTCATTTTAATGATCAGAGATTAAAATTTCTTATCTTCTCTATTCCCCATACTTAAAAAAAGTCCTTTAAAAATATGGCAACAATATTGCCTTCTCCCATGTTTCTGCAGTTTACTAATAATATATAGGGGATCTTGATTTAATCAGGAATTAGACTGTCAAGACTGTGTGAAGCATTGTAAGTTTAAATATAATAGCCTATGGATTTAACCAAGAGATAAAGATTAATAGTGGTATGGTCTTTGGCAATGCAGTTTTTGTTTTTTAATCCATATCCCACATGGAGCTTGAACTCAGGACCCTGATATCAGGAGCCACCTGCTGCACTGACTGAGCCAGCCAGGCACTCCCAAGGCAGTTAACTTTTAAGGATCTCAGTTGTCTGGTGGATAAAATGACATAGTCCTATAAACTTTGATTGGCTCCTGCACAGGAAAAAAACAGCTATGAAAAATACATTTTGAGGGTAGTTGGTAGATTTTGAATATGGACTTGACATTTGATTAAGGAATTATTTTTAGTTAATTAGGTGTGATGGCATTGTTATTTAAGAAAACATTCTTTGATGTGTGCTGTAGTATCAGGAGTGAAGTCATGATGTCTGCAACTTACTTTCAAAATGGTACAACCAAAAGTTGGGGGGGGGGCTTATGTGCTCTAAATAATGCAAATATGGCAAATTAAAAATTATTGAATACAGGTGGTAGGAATATGGGTATTCATGTATAGTTTTTAAATTTTTATAATAGTTGGGGGAGATAAAGTCATTAGATGACTTAAAGATGCCTTTTAGCTATGAGGTTCTGAGTATTTGTTGAACCCTAAGCAGTTTGAAAGCCGTGTTTTATTTTTTATAAATGTTTAATCATTGAACAAATATTAAAGAACTTCCATGTTGTGGTAAGGCACTGGAGATGCAGTGCTGAATCATGATTTCTCTAGCATAGTATCAGAGTCCTATAAAACATTTTCTTCAGTATTTAACAGTTTTAGAGAGGGAGTAGGAGTATGGCTTGGGAATTTTTCTTTTAGTTTAATCTTACCCATTCTGTTTTAACTCTTGATTAAACCTAGGGTGCAGCTAGGCGCATGCGCACGTGTATCTGTGTGTTTCAATTGTATTTATTATTTTAAATGTCAGAACCCTTTCTTGAGGTAAACATTTCACATAGGTACATAGTGTATAAAATATAGAGCTGAAATGGGGACTCAAGGGTCAGGGTCATTAAGATACATTCCAAAAATAATTTCTTTTAACCTTCTGTTCAAAAATTAAGTGAATCTGGAAACAGGGTGAATTTTATCTGGGAAAGAAAGAAGATATCATGAGAGTATTATATCTTTAGGTCAGAGATAGATGTTAGGCATCTACTTTTATATTATTATGACTGGTGGTGCTAATTACTATTTGCACCTCACTGTTTCTTCAAGGACATATCATTTGTTGAGCATGTGCCATGGCACTGTTCTGTTTTATATATTTTCTCATTGAATCCTCAAAAACATTCTTGAAGTAGGTTTACAAGTAAAGAAACAAACTTAAGGAGGCTGAATAACTTATTTAAGATTACTATGTTGTTACTAAATGTTGGAGCTAGGATTCAAATGCAGAACTCTTTCACTTTAAAGTAGTACTCTGGGGGCGCCTGGGTGGCTCAGATGGTTAAGTGACTGCCTTCGGCTCAGGTCATGATCCTGGAGTCCCAGGATTGAGTCCCAAATCGGGCTCTCTGCACAGCAAGGAGTCTGCTTCTCCCTCTGACCCTCCCTGCCTCAAGTTCTCTCTCTCAAATAAATAAAATCTTAAGTAATTAAATACAGTACTATTCTGTATTGCCTCTTTAGCTGTAGCTCTTCTTGCACACTGCATTTAACAGTATATACTATATATAGGAGTTAATTAGTTACTGCTACCTTGGTGACTAACTTGAGAGCTGAGAAAGACAGACAAACAATAACTGATATTAGGGATTTATGCAGATTTCAGTAGTAGGAAGTAATTTTAATATGACTGTTTTAATTTTTTATCCTAGGAGGATCTGACACCTAAGGATATCGAAGAAATTATTGATGAGCTCAAAGCTGGCAAAGTTCCAAAACCTGGGCCAAGGTATGCTTTAATTTCTATATAATAAATTTTAATGGCTTAATCTAATGTATACTTAATTTAAAAAATTTCATCCCTAGGGGCGCCTGGGTGGCTCAGTCAGTTAAGCATCTGCCTTCAGCTCAGGTCATGATCCCAGGGTCCTGAGATTGAGCACCCCCCATCAGACTCCTTGCTCATTGGGGAACCTGCTTCTCCCTCTGCCTGCAGCTCCCCCAGCTTGTGCTGTCAAATAAATAAAATCTTAAAATATATTTTTTTAAATAAAAAATTATCCCTTAAGGGGTGCCTGCCTGGGTGGCTCAGTAAATTAAGCGTTGATTTCAGCTCAGGTCATGATCTCTGGGTTGTGAGATTGAGCCCTCCATTCCAATGTGGAGTTAAGATTCTGTCCCTCCCTTGCTCAACCCCTACCCACCCCACTCTCCCTCCTAAAAAAAAAAAAATTATCCCCTAAGTTCTTAGGAGTTGTCAGGAGCTTTGGATAGTATTGAAACCAACCTGTCATCTAAAGCACCTATTTTTTCCCCTCTAAAATCCTATCAGATAATCATCTGGTATTTACTTGAATACTTATAGAGAAGGAAATTTACTAAAAATAAAATCTGCTCCATTGTTTAAAGGTTCATACTTTGTCGGAAGATTGACTCAAAGTTTGTTTCCCTCTAATTTCCACCTACATGTCCAGTTTTACCCTTTGAACCGATACAACTTTTATACTTCTAAAGGATAGCTCTTCAATTACTTAAAATAGGTGTCTTCTCTTCCCTACATCTTTTTCTCAGAATTAATGTCTACTGTTGTTTCATTTTTTTCTTTATATGACCTAGTTTTGGTTTCCCTCTTCTGTAGCTTTTCTTGTTGACTAATGACTTTAACGTGGTACTTACACTAATCACAGTATTTGAGATATGGACTGAGCAGTGCAGAGCATTGTGGGACTATCTTCTTTGTTCTAGACATTGTGCTTATAATAATGCAGCCAGATTACATCAACTCTCACTTCAGGTACATTTCACCAGTAATTGCACTCATAGTCAGTTAGAATGCCTAGATCTTTTTTAACTTCCAACACTGTTCATCCAGTTTGTTCCCATCCTGCAGTTGTGTTATAATAATTACTTTTCTTTCGAGTGCCTGGGTGGCTCAGTCATTAAGCGTCTGCCTTCAGCTCAGGTCATTGTCCCAGGGTCCTGGGATTGAGCCCCACATTGACTCCCTGCTCAGCAGGAAGCCTGCTTCCCCTCTCCCACTCCCCCTGCTTGTGTTCCCTCTCTCACTGTGTTTCTGTCAAATAAATAAAATCTTAAAAAAAAATAATTACTTTTCTTTCAATTATGAACCTGAACTTTTGCTGCTAAACAAACCCCTGTTCCATATCTAAGTGCTTATATTGCTCAGAATTTTTTTCTAATACTAGCAAGTGTTTGTAGTTTTATGTAGTTGTAAGCCCTTTATGTTTTTTTGTTTATGTCATACAATTTTCCTTAATATATTTGTAGGTTTTAATGGCCATAGAGTATTTTAATGTATTAAAAGAACTATGATGTGCCGTTCATTCCTGTTTTAAATATCTTTTCCTGCTCTTCATAATAAATAGCAGCTCTGTGTACTTTCTCAAGAGGTAGATAGGGGCCCAGATATGTAATTTGAGTTGAATGCTAATAGAAGCTGTTGTAGGAGTGTTTTCAGCAGGAAATGATGTGTAATCTTGTTAAAATTATTGTGATAGTTACTGTGTAGAGAGTAGTTCAAAATTTAGTGCATGTTGTGGGGTAGAGGAATTAGTGATTTTTTAGCTTTTTGGTTTGAGCACCTCACTAGTTCCTTTAACTAAAAAGGAGATTTGGTTTGGGAAAGAAAGTCACTTTGTTTGGGACAGGTTAAAGATGAGATGCCTCTTAGACATCCATGGGAGAATGCTGAAAGGTATATTTGAACCTGGAATTTAGGAACTAGATTAGGACTGGAAATATGAATTGGGGATTCATTGATTATTATAGATCATATTTAAAGCTGTAAGGCTGGATGAGATTACTGGGGGTGAAATTAGTTTGTTGGTGTTCCTAACATAGGATACTATAACATCATTTTAACATTAATAAAACAGTTAACTAAGTACCACAGGTAAGCATTCTTAATATCTAATAATAGAGATGTTGCTTATCAGTAATTATAAATAGTTCTTCACTGGGATTTTTTTTGAGTGTTCTAGATTTGAGCCAAAAACTTTAGAATTATTGGTTTCTGAACCTATTTTTATTTTCTATGTATCCCCTCTTATTTAAAAAAACAAAGATAGGGGCACCTGGGTGGCTCAGTCAGTTGAGGGACCTATACTTGGTTTCAGCTCAAGTCATGATCTCAGGGTCGTGGGATGGAGCCCCAAGTCAGGCTCTGTGCTTGGTGGGGAGTCTGCTTGAGGATTCGCTTTCCCTCTGCCTCTTCCCCACCGACATGCTCTCCCTCTAAAATAAATCTTTAAAAAAATAAAAAGCAGAGCTAAATCTACTTACTTTTCAGTAATCTACCATGCATCTACCATGGTGTCTGTAGAGACTGTATTTGGACACGGTAGTTCTAGAATGTCTTCCCAGCATTGGAAGACAAAAACTTTTCCTCTCTTTCCTCAAGTTTTATGGATATATAGCATAATGAAAGAGACTGCAATGATAGTAACCAAAATATAATTATAGTTAATACTTTTAACCAAAGTTGGGTAATTCTTTATTAGTGTTTTTATAATAAAGCACTCTACTCACATATGTAAAGGAGGTGCTCATTGTGAGTCTTTGAGTAACCAGAGAAATTAAACTGGTTCAGCAGTACCTGATTTCTGAGTACCATTACCAGGTCTAGCCAAAATCAGTAAAAGATTCATGTCTCTTTGTGGTTCAGAACTATTGTTTTTTTATGTTTTTGGTAAATGATGGATAGAAAGGAAATAATTAAACGATGATAAGGCAGTGCTTTATTTTGATATTAAATATGTGTGCTGAGATTTTCATTTTTTTAAGTACTGAAAATAACTTCTTAACCTGCTTTGAAATTACTAATTAAGAGGTAGAAGTTGTTTTTTTGTATGGTTAACTAAAACTAGTTTTAAATCCAATTTGAATTCTTCATATTTGAGTTGAATATTTACATATTTCATTTTATAAAGATACCTTTTTGCAGAATTCTATGGTGTACAGATAATGAGATGTAAAGAAAATATAGGTCGTTACTGATGAATAACTAGACTAAAGTCACTTGTTTTTTTATACTAAAAGTAGAGGGCAGTGGTGGGTATATCTCAGCAATATTAAAAGGATAAGCACTAAACTTTTCATAAAGTAGCTTTTCTTTAAAAAGTATTTCTAAGCCATAAGCAATGTATAGAAAGGCCAATTTTTCTAGAATGCAAATGAGTTAAAATGATGAATGTACAAATAGTGTTGGAATGGCTAAAAAAAAGATTTACCTTTTGAGTTATAATAAGAACAAGGTAATTAATAGATGGCATTTTAAACGTAACACTTGAGGTGAATCATTTTTTGTTTTTTATGAAGTGAAAACCCTAGTGTAAATTGTGAGTGGAAGGGCTAGATCCCTGCCTCTGGTGTTTGATGCATATTTACAGATAAAATGAGGGGGAAATTATATGATTAATACATGAAACATAATCTGTGGACTTACAGCCTTTATAGCATTTTAGTGTGCGTTTTGTAAAAGGTGAGGGAAGGAGAAAGTTTGGAGGCAGACATAAGGCCATTAAACCACCACCACCCCACCACCCCCCGCCAAAGTAGGTCATAGGACTGTAATTGCATGGGACAAACTTTAGGAAAATGGACCAGATCACTCTTGAAATTACTTTCTTATACAAAAATCCAGAATTCTTTGAAGAGTTCAGGCAGTGTGCATGATTAATTCTCTCATTTATTGTTCTCAAAACCTCAGTTTTTTATAATCTTCCTATGTCAGTCCTTTGTGTTGGTAAAGAAGGTAGCTAAGCTTAAACAGGGAACTTAGTAAGGGGGAAGAAGAAAGGTCCTCCAAAATAATTTCATTAGCAGTCAAAGAGCAACAGGTGTACCTGGTGTTATTAGTTAACATAAAACAATTACAAAGCCAAATACTGTTTTTTACTAAAGTTAGATACCATTTTGCCACTTACCCTACATTAATTTTAGATTCAGACAGATAGTTCACAGTTGTTTTTTGATCTGATTTTCATAGTGAACCACAATGCAAGTAACATTAATTTCTTACTTTGTAGACATTCTTCATTACAATACACACTTAGTTACTTGCATTGTGTAATGTAATAGCTCGAAAGATCTTAAAATGACTATGTGATATTCTTGTCCTGTCCCCTGAACAAAAAATGATTTCCTGGGGCTCTAAAAAAAACTTGTAAGATTGAGAACAGAATGTGAAGGGCAAAGCAAGAAGGAGTAAAAGATGTAAATTGAACAATTCTTCAGCTGAAATCCATGACAGGAACAGGTAAATTAACAAAGCCAGGAAATAGGAGGGGTGAAATAGGAGTAGGTGTTGAGCTGGGCTCTAGCAACAGAGGTCAGACGGGGCAGAGGTGAGTGATTACCTGGGAAAGTATGTGTGGGGGTGAACAAAAGACAGGTTGTTCTACCTCTGTGCTTGCCTCTCTTCATAGATTCCTACCTAAGGACCTGTTCCTGTTTTCTTTGTGACTCTGGGTAGCCACTCTGGTCTGGAACCTGCTTGGGAGAAGTTAATACTACTAATGTGGCTTTAAAAAATCTGAATACCAATATATACTTTGTTTCCAGTGTCTCTAAGGAACACCCCCTTCTAAATCTTCAAATTCCCATTTCCTTTAATTCCTCTGTTTATTTCCAAATATTATATATAAGTTTGTATTCTGTTCACTGTGATAGTGGATCTCAATCAGAATAAAATTCAAATATAAAAAGAATAAATGTAATGCTTTAATTTATTAAAACATGATTTTTAAAAAAGATTGATTTTAGAGAGAGGGAAAGAATCTCAAGCCGACTTCACGCTGAGCCCAGTGTAGGGCATCATCTCACAACCCTGAGATCATGACCTGAGCCGAAATGAAGAGTCAGATGCTTAACCAACTGAGCGACCAAGGCGCCCCTGAAGCATGATTTTTAAAAGTGTTTTCTGGGTCTGGGTTATTTTCTTATAGTTCTTAGCTCTGATCCTTGGACAGGTGGCGAATCCTCTAAGCCTTCATTTCTGTATCTGTAAAATAAGGCCAGTATTACTTGTCTTATGGCATTGTTTAAATGAGCTCATATTTATGGTGAGTTTTGGTATGTCCATTTTCATATTTAGCTTTTGAAAATCTTGCAGCAGTTGAAATGTTTGAATTAAATAATCCATGCAATTTTTGGATGAGAAGTAGTTACTGGGCTGTTGTGAAGTAATAATTATTTTTTTAAGTAAAGATTTATAAATGGCAATCATTAATAGTTTAATGTTACTTGCTCTTTTCAGGAGTGGACGCTTCTCTTGTGAGCCAGCTGGAGGTCTTACCTCTTTGACTGAAACACCCAAAGGACCTGGCTTTGGTGTGCAAGCAGGACTTTAATTTATATTAAACTGCAAATATTGTCACTGGAGAAATAAAAATGAATCTCCTATCTACATAAACTTTTTATATTATTTGTTCATTTCATGGTGTTTACCTAGCAACTTGCTGCTATAAGTGTCACGAAACTTCGGAGTACCATTTTAGTCTTTTGCTATCACTGGCTAACTATGAAGACATTATTTCATAATGTAGTTAACAGTCACTCCAATAAATCATCCATTTTCAACTACCAGGTCACTTTTATCAATAACATTAGATTATTGTGAAGTAAAAACTGTCAAATTTCACATATATTTTGCGTTTTCATCTTAAAAGCCAAGTCTTAACATGATCTTTCTATAAACTACGTTAGTACTCCCTTTAAACATTTTTAGATTTAGAGCACATAATTGTAACTCTATTTCCAGCTGGTAAGTGACACCTCAAGCAGAGGTCTAAGGAGGATAATGTAGTTGTCTCTAGAAGTATAAAAGGAAAGCACTTTGCTTTTTGTATAGTGCAAGTATATAGAAACTGGGCGAAGAGACTGCAAGTACAATCTGAGTCGGAAAGAGCAGTCAATAAGCAAGACACTCTTCAGTTGAATGCATATTTCAACGTAGAACAAAGGATAAAACCTGTATATTATATACATTCAAGAAACTATGGTGCGGGCGCCTGGGTGGCTCAGTGGGTTAAAGCCTCTGCTTTCGGCTCAGGTCGTGATCTCAGGGTCCTGGGATTGAGGCCCACCCACATCGGGCTCTCTGCTCGGCAGGGAGCCTGCTTCCTCCTCTCTGCCTGCCTCTCTGCCTACTTGTGATCTCTCTCTCTGTGTCAAATGAATAAATAAAATCTTTAAAAAAAAAAAAAACTATGGTGCATTAGTTTTGCAAGTTGGAAAAAAATTAATAGCTTTGATGCAGGGATAAATCTAAATTCAATTCTTTCAGGTTTTCTCAAAGTCATTGTTTGGCCTTGTTCTTCTGGCAGACTAACCAGTCACTAGTAGTAATTATGGTGTTTAAAAACATGATTATTTTTAAGAATATCTTTAACAATTTTTGTTTTTTACCTGTGAAGGCAAATAATAAGAGTAATTTCTTAAGTGGCATAAAAAGGTAACAATGAAAATGCCTCTCTTCTATCCTAGGGCCCTCCTGACCTATTGACTTTTATAAAAATGCCTTACTTTGACATAATTTTTTTTTTCCCTACAAGAAGAAAAATTAGAGGTGGGGAAGCTTCAAATACTGGATGAAAAAACCAAAGACATGTATTAAGGATATGCACTGATTATCAATTTTATGTAATATTTTAGAAATAGAAAATTTTAGATTATAACTATAGGCATACTGTTATACCATTTTCAAAACATATTCTATAGTTCTTAGATTATCACTTACATTGTATTGCAGTAGTGTATATTAGGATTTTGAGTCTTGATTTTTTTGCCTAATTTTCTTAAAAACCCTATCAATAATCATAGTTTTCTGATTAGCTTTTAAAAACATCTGGCAGGTAAAATTTTATTACAGTAATCCAAAGTGGTTTCAAAATGTATACGAACACACTGATTAAAATTTCTTTGCCCCTTTTTTAAAAATGACAATTATATCCTGGCCTATTTCTCAAACCTGCAGAGGGAGGTAGGCGTAATTTGTGTGTTTACCTCATTTCCTCTTCTCAATTCCTAACTCTGTGCTGTTTTTTAAAAAGGGGGTATTTGAGGAGGAAATCTTATTGCTGTTTAATCACAAAAATAAACAATTTATGGGTGCCTGGGTGGCTCAGTGAGTTAAGCCTCTGCCTTTGGCTCGGGTCATGATCTCAGGGTCCTGGGATCGAGCCCCGCATTAGGCTCTCTGCTCAGCAGGGAGCCTGCTTCCTCTCTGCCTACTTGTGATCTCTTTCTCTCTGTCATATACATACATACATAAATAATTTACATACATACATACAATAATAATTTATTCTCTACTGACAAAGAATCGGGGTTTTTTTTGTAGCAACTACTAAAAGCTACTGATTGCTCACAATTACTTGCTGTAATTGGATGGGGTCACTGCTCCAGAAAATCCTACAACACATAATAATAGTTATAAGCATATCTGCTGCAGAGGCATTACATATGGACATAGACTAAGTCATATAACAAGCTAACATCTGAGATTGTATTTTTCACTTATTCACCTTCCTGAAATATGGCAGGATTTTTTAAATGACCTGATTTAACTGGACTTTAGCAGGACATAAGGGCAGTTGATTATAAAGGCGTGAAGAAGTAAGCTGGTAAGAAAGTAAATTTTGCAGAATGGCTTCTAATTCAGATACCAAATACAGGTGACTCAAACAATGCCCAGCGTGGGGGGTGGAGGGGCAGTTAGGGGCACCAACCCACCTCTGAATTGAAAATCCTCCTGTAATTTTTAACTCCTCTCAAAACTTAACTACTAAAAAAAAAAAAAACTTAACTACTAATAGCCTGCTGTTAACCGGTAACATAAACAGTTGATTAACACATATCTTGTAGTTACACGTATTATATACTGTATTCTTAAAGTTACAGAAAAGACAACGTACATCTACCTTACCGTACTTAACAAAAACAAAGTTCATGTATGAGTAGATCCACGTAGTTCAAACCCATGTTCAAGAGTTGGCTGTATACATGTTTTAAGTGTCTGCTTAACTTTGGCTAAGATGCTTGGGGTCCTTGACCTTTTAGTACTATTATGAAAACTGTAACTTTACCCACTGGCTGAAGACTTGAACCAACAAAAGACAGGGCTATACATTTAAAAGTCTTAGCAGCTTACTAACCAACTAGCTTGTGGATATAAACTTTTCTTCAAACTTTTTTTTTTTTAATCTTCAAACTTCTTTCGAGACATCTATCTGTAATAGCTATAATAATTTCTTGATCTATATTTCTAGTTTCACACTGAAAAGGAAAATTCACTCCTCTTGCCTTCCTAAGTATCATGTGGACCATTTGAATAATTGTGGCTGATTTATAATTTGCCCATATAATCTTAATCTTAAGATCATAAAATCTTAACTTCATTAAGAAGTTTTTTTGCAACTAATTGTCCCATTGAGTGTACTCAATACAGTGCCCTGGAGCACAGTTGCCTTAAGGAATCTTTCATATATTCAGTGATTTTAAGTAATAAGACTGTACATATAGTCGTTGCCATAAATTATGGCTAATTTACTTCAGATTCAAGATTACCTACATTTCAATTTTGAAGTGAGGCAGTGCTTATAGCAATAGCAGTTGCCATTGCCATCAATACTAATGACCATGAGTTAAATGAGAACTCAATAACTTGAAGAGATGTGAGTTGGTTAAATTTTTAGTGGGTTTCTTTGCATTTCATGCCATAAATACCCTTATTAAATGTAACAGTAGGGGCACCTGGGTGGCTCAGTGGGGAGCCTGTTTCTCCCTCTCCCAGCGCCCCTCCCCCCACTCGTGCTCTCTCTCGCTCTCAGATAAATCTTAAAAATAAATGTAACAATATTCACCTCTAGCTTCAGGTGCTCTCTTACTCCTCATATTGAACCTAATGTTTTTATAGGTGAGAGAAACCAAGAAACTAGGAAGGGAAAAATTAGTGATCTTTAATCCAAGTTTATGCTTTATGTAATTTGTTGGGATTTAACTTCGTATCAAGTCTAAAGTGTCACATCATCTGTAGGCAAATCTGTAACTCCATTAAGTCATAAACAGGTGTACTTTAGAAACCATTATTAATCAGGGTGGTGGTTTCCGTCCAATTATGTAACCCCTTTGGTGGTTAAATAAAGGCATGAACAGACTGGCAGATTAACCTCGGTGTAAATAAAAAGCGTTCAGAAGTTAAGTCAGAATAAAATGGTTTCCATCAGATTATGTAACCCCTTTGGTGGTTAAGTAAAGGAATGTACAAACTGTCGCAGACTAACCTCGATATAAATAAAAAGCATCCAGAAAATAAGAGTACCCGCGGCTGGTAGACCGAGACTGAATTTTCCTCACGCACTCTTCTCCAGTACTTAAGCAGTTGCCTCTGAAATACTATCTGGGATGTAGAGAAACTTACTTCTCTAAAACGGTCACTCGAAGGTGTTAATGGGAGAGAGAGAGTGTTGTGGGGTTCGCGATGTCCCGGCGCCAGGTGCACGTTAGTGCACTTTCGAACTGGCACTGGGGCCCCACCTAGCACAGGTGAGGGCAGGCGCGTCGGGGCGCCGCCGAGCTCCTGGCACGCGTCCGGGTCCCCCGGGACCCAGTGCAGGTGCTGTCCCGCCAGCGCGCAAGCGCACTGCCGCGCGGACAAGGGGGCCCCAACGCGCCCCGCGTCTCCGTACACGCCGGGCCAGCCGTTCGCCGCTGCGAATTGAGGGGACAGACAACCTGCCTCTGTCTTTAGACATATTTTCCCGAGTTCGACCTCACAAACTCGCCCACCCGCCCTGCAAAAATAACCTGTGAATACCCTGTGTTCAGCCTCTTCTCCGCCGTCGCCGCCATTTCCAGAAGTTTCCAGTCACATCCACGGCCATGGTCGCCACAAAAAGAGACTGCAGAGTCCTCCGGCTCCGCGACGTCAGCGGAGCCAGTGCTGCTTTCTTGCGCATTCCTAGGTTCTCCCTGTGTCTTCGGGCCGGTGACGGCGGAGGGAGACGGCGACACTTGAGTGGGGTGGGAAGCGGACCGAGGAACTAGTGAGGAGTTCCGGCTGCACCCCCGCCGCCTCTCACTTGGTACCTTCCGACTCCTCCGCCCCGCGGCTCGGGAAGCTTCTCCACAGAGCTGAAAGAGCCGCGAGGTAGCGGGGAGGGGCCGGCGGAAGGGGCGGGCGGGCTCTGGGGGCGGGGCGGTCACGCCGCCCGTCCCGTGCCCGCGGAGTCACGTGCCTGCGTCGCAACCAATCGCCGGGCGGCGCTGTCCTGGGAGCGAGGAGGCTGTGGTGAGAGACGGACGGAGACCGGAGATGTTTTCAAGCCCGGCCTCCGCGGCGTTCGTGGCGGTTGCAGCGGCGACGAAGACAACGACAGCGACGGCAACACCGAGGCACTCATTCAGGGGGTAGACCCTCCTGCGCCGATCGTGCCTCGGGTCCGTGAGGGTGAGGGGGGCGTGGCGACAGGAGCAGGAAGGAGGGGCGCGGTTTCGAGCCCCGTTCCCGGCGCTTGGGAGGAGACCCCTCAGTTCTGCGCTGCTCCCGTCCTCCCTTCCCAGAGCAAGGTAGGGGACGCGCCCTGCCCACCCTGTCTCGTGCCGACCGGCCTGGCCAGGCGCGGCCCGCGGCGCCGCTGGCCTGACAGTGACTGGCCGTTAGTGGCCCCGCGCGGGTCCGCCCCGCCCGCCGCCGCCCCTCCAGGAGTCCCGAGGAGCCGCGGCGCGGCCAGAAGCTGCCAGCAGGGCGGGGGCGGTACGGGGGGACTCGGCGGGGCACCCTCCCGCCGCCGCTCCCGGGGCTGGGCTGCCGCCGCCTCCCGGAACATGGCGGGGCCGGGAGGAGCGTGTGCGTGCGAGTGTGCGAG